>CM042014.1:98578487-98958487 GCA_023525715.1 Cichorium intybus
TAAACAACCCCAATGGATCTAGCAGCTTATTGGACACGTTTGACCATTTTGTGGCCCATGCGAAAACTATGATGGAAAAGAAGATTATGCACGTGCTTGCTTACGCTACTTTATGCATTATTTGGATCCAACGAAACGGGACAACCTTCAATAACATCATCAGAAATGTGGAGGCTTTATTTGGTTTGATTCAAAAGGAGGCTTTTTATGGTTGGATAGTAGAACAACCAAATTGGTGTTTGATAGAAATTGTTGGCTTGTTAAGCCTAGTTTGGCTGTTAATTCAATGTAACTCTGTGTTCTTTTTTGGCCTCCCAGCGTCTTGTTAGGGTGTGCCTCCATTTTATTGAATGTTGTCGTTTCAAATATATATATATAAATATATATATATATATATATATATATATATATATATATATATATATATATATATATATATATATATATATATATATGTATGTATGATATAAGAGTGTTTTTCAAATAAATATGTTATAATAGATACTTTGATGGTTTCATATTTTTAAAAGTTGTAGTATATATATATATATATATATATATATATATATATATATATATATATATATATATATATATATATATAGAGAGAGAGAGAGAGAGAGAGATGAGAGAGAGAAAAAGGCCGGAAGGTAGGCGTTTTCCGACGACACGAAAAGTTCCGACGACAGACGTTCATCTGGATCGATAAAGACAAGATCAAAAGGGTTGATGGAGGCAATACATGGGAGATAAAGAACGCTACATCCTTCTTCATATCCAATCTTCCATACGATTGACACTAGAAAGACATTAGAGAAAAACTTGGAAGAATGGGTAAGTTAGTGGACTTATTCATTAGCAATAGAAGAGACAAGCACGGATTTCGATTTGGATTCGTAAGATTTATGGGGGTGGAAGATGTGGCTAAAATGGTGGTAAGTCTAAATAGAGTCTCAATAGCGAACAGAAGACTGTTTGCGAAAAGGGCCAGGTTTACAAGATAAGGTGAAGAAAGCAATGAAGGGAGTTCGAAAGTGGTTAACCAAAACTTCAGTCGTATTAACGGTCTTAATCAGGGTCTTGGACCTCAAAAACATGCACGAGGCGGAATCCAGGAGAATGGGTGGAGAAGAGAGAACTTTTCTTTCGCGGATGCTGTTAAAGGTTCAGGTACGTCTAACACATCAAAGTTAGCGGACCATGAAAGAAATTGCCATAAAAAAGGAAGTGATATCGCAATCAGAGTTAAAGAAAAAAATAAAAGTGGAGACGGATAAAGAATTAATTCAAAACTGAAAGACCAAGCTGATGGGTGAAGTTGCGAGTTATAAAAGCTTAAAATGTATCTCTAATTTGTGTCGGGGTGAAGGCTTTTGTAGTGATATCCTAAAGTATGTAGGAGGACCATGGATCCTATTTGATGTCTAAAATGAGGAAGAGGAGGAACAAATTCGGAGTAACAAAGAGATTAAAGTTCATCTTAAAATATTGGATAAGTGGGACGAAAACTTCATGGTACAGGAAAGGTTCGCTT
This sequence comes from Cichorium intybus, assembly GCA_023525715.1. NCBI lineage: Eukaryota > Viridiplantae > Streptophyta > Magnoliopsida > Asterales > Asteraceae > Cichorium > Cichorium intybus. Next base: position 98,580,022 of record CM042014.1, read on the forward strand.
GGATTAAAGTTGATGGCCTCCCAATCCAAGCTAGAACGTTGAATGCTTATATCAAAATCGGAAGACTTTGGGGGGATGTGATTGTGACAGAAACATGCGCTACATGGAAGCAAGATTGGTCTTGTGGATTGTTATGTATTAACACCAATATTATGGACATAATCCGAGAAACAATTGAAGTTGAAGTGGAACATAAAAAATTCAAGGTTAGGATAAAGAGCTGGAGAATATGGTATTTGATTCTGCCGAGGAGTCAATCGATAGAAAAGATGAAGGGGAAAGAGATGGAGATGAAAATTCAGAGTCATCAGAGGAGGAGGATTCGATGGAGACGTCAGACGTTGATTCTCCGGTGGGTCTTTCCGACGAGGAATTCGAAGGGGCTTACGATGAGCCTATCATTCGTGAGTCGAGTCCCGAGACGTAGAATTCCAATGATAAGCGTGAGGAGATCATTAAAAAGATAAGCGGTAACTTTATGAGCTCAACCGACACAAGTTATGATAAGGAAAATTTAAAAATTAACGATAATACGTGTCAAGAAAATGGTGGAATGCTGGGTTGTCAAAAAGAGAAGGAGAGTAGCCCAAGCCCAGTTAAATCGGCCCCAATGGTTAGCGAAAACAAATTTATCGAGGTTGAAGGCTCAACCCAAAGAGTCAACAGCCCAATAGAAGATTGTGGGAGTTTTATTAATAACACGCATACGCCCGAGATAAAAGACATTAATACCCCTGGCTTTAAGAAAGGTGAAAATGAAGAAGACGGACGAGAATTAGGAGGGCTTTCAGACAAGATGAAACTACTTCTCTCTCTAGATACTGCGTTGGGTAACAAATTGAAAGTGATAGAGGACGAAGAAAGAGTGAAGCTGGATAATAAGAAAAAGACATATAGCGAGAAGGATTACAAAAGTGCTAGAATCAATTTTGAAAAGAGAATCATGAGAAGCCAGTCGAAACAACTTCTCAACAAAGAAGTAACTCTAATGCGATACTCAATATGAGCAAGAAAGGAGGTTTGTTCGTCGATTAGTGACGAAGTATCACAAAGACTGGATGAGGTAGGAGAATTATGCGGATTCAAGCAAAAAAAAGGCAAAGACAAGGGCCGAAAGAAGAAAGAGAGTGGAGTAATTTCAGGTAAACAATGAATATCCTCTCCTTAAACTCTAATGGCTTTGGTCTTGGCGACTACAAGACTAGATGGTTCCGAAATCTTATTCTCAAGCATAATATAGACTTTGTCGGTTTACAAGAAACAAAAAGAAGAACTTTGTCTGATATGGTTATTAAGAAGATGGTTATTAAGAAGATATGGGGGAGCAACGACTTTGAGTATGCTTTCAAAGGTAGCAATGGCCTTAGCGGGGGGATTGTTAGTATATGGAATAAAAATCATTTCAGAAAAGAACAAGCAATTATTAGGGTAGATTGTGTCATTGTTAAAGGTTATTGGCTGGACAATAATATCCCTATCTCCTTTGTGAATGTCTACGCCAACCAGGACCATCATAAAAGAGAAGAACTATGGAATTTTGTGAGTGCTTTTCTGGCGAATTAGAGAGGAGCGGCGGTGGTTTTTGGTGATTTCAATGAGGTGAGAGGTGAACACGAAAGAAAAGGATCAGTGTTAAATAGAAGAGCTTCAGAGTTGTTTAACAAATTCATAAGCGACAATAACCTAATTGATGTGAAAATCGGGGGAACTGATTTTACATGGATAAAGGGAGGTGGAGAAAAACTTTCTAAACTAGATCGCTTCCGTGTGTCGGACAATTTTGGGAATTGGTGGCAAAATTACGAAGTAAATTGTGAGGATCGTCTGTATTCGGATCATAAACCTCTAATTCTAAAACAAATCAGGAGATTCTATGGTCATATACCCTTCAAAAATTTCAATTCATGGATAGAAGATCAAGATTTAGATATGGTGGTCAAAGACACATGGGAGAATTTTGTTATCGATGGACAGCAACTCAAGATCTTTATTATTATGCAAAATTGAAAGCAATAAAGACAAAAATCAAGGAATGGGTGAACAAAAAAAGAAGAAAAGAGGAAGAAGATAAGTTGAGATGGCTGGAAAGCTTGAAAGAGATTGATAAGAAGATAGAGGAAGGGAAGGGGAAACAAGATTTAACAATGGAACGAGGAAACATCATAAAAAATATGCATTTGTTAGAAAAAAAGTATGGACGATATTGCTCAAAAGAACAAAAATTGGTGGTGCTTAGAGGGAGATGAAAATTCTACATTGTTCCATCGTAATTTGAACAAGAAAAAGCATATTAGTAACATTAAAGACAATAGAAGGTGTGTGGGAGACTAATCCTAAAAAAGTCAAAAACCAATTCAAATCCCACTTTGAGAACATATTTAAGGAGGATCTAGACTGTAACTGGTACCAAGACTTGGGTGAGACATCGAAGATCAATGAAAGAGAAAAAAACAACCTTGAGAAGGAGTTCGAAGAAAAAGAACTTAAAGAAGCTTTATGGAGTTGTGGGAATAATAAATCCCTGGGTCCAGATGGCTTTATGGTAGAATTTTTCAAAAAATATTGGGATCTATTCAAAAAAGATCTGTTGGAAGCCTGTAATGAGTTTGCTAGAAGACCGAAATTACCGAAAGGAGTCAATTCAGCTTTTATTACTCTGATTCCAAAAGTAGCGAATCCTTCTGAGGTTAAAGACTTTAGACCCATAAGTCTAATCTCGAGTGTTTGTAAAATCCTCGCTAAGATGTTAGCTAATAAACTAAAATCCGTTCTCCCCACGATTATTAGTAAAACCCAATCAGCTTTTGTGAAGAATCGTCACATTCTCGATGGTCCTTTGATCGTCAATGAAGTCATTGAGTGGGTGAAAGCGAAGAAGAAATCCATGCTAATTTTCAAAACGGATATTGCTAAAGCATATGATACGGTTTCGTGGGGTTACTTGAATTCCATTATGAGACAGAAGGGATTTGGGGATAAGTGGAGAAGATGGATCCTTGAATGTTTGAAGTCGGGTACTTCGTCTGTTTTAGTCAATGCCTGCCCAACGACTAAATTTTCTCTCTCTCGTGGTCTTAGACAAGGGGACCCTCTATCCCCTTTCCATTTTTACTCTAGTTAAGGAGGGCTTACACCTTGCTATATCGAAGGCAGTGGATTTAGAAGGTTATAAAGGAATCGAAGTAGGGGAGAATAAAATTTTACTTACTCACCTTTTTTTTTGCAGATGACTCCATCTTCTTTGGAGAATGGTCGGTGAAAAATGTCCTCAACCTTATCCGGATTCTTCATTGTTTTCAAAGAGCTGCAGGTTTGAAAGTTAACGTGAATAAAAGTGCCTTGATTGGAGTGGGTTCTACTCATTCTACCGTGGACTCGATGGCTGCAATTCTTGGTTGCAAGGTGGAAACTCTCCCCACGATCTTCTTGGGTATGCCTATTGGTGTTAACATGGGGGCAATTCGACCTTGGCAACAACTCATAGCTAAATTCAAAAAGAAATTAAGCTCTTGGAAGGTTAAAACCCTTTCGATTGGAGGAAGATACACAATGATCCAAAACATCTTGGGCAATATGGGTACTTATTTATTGTCTCTGTTCAAGGCTCCTAAAAAGGTTATTAAAATCCTTGAAAGCCTAAGGAGAGACATTTTTTGGGGAAGTAATGGGAGCGAAAAGAAAATTCCTTGGGTTAAGTGGTCGAGGGTGATGTTGGATAAGGAGGCAGGAGGTCTTGGCATTGGCCCTTTGGATCATCTCAATAATGCCCTTATTGTTAATTGGTATTGGCGGATTAAAACTGAGGACAACGCTTTCTGGGTTCAAATTATTAGAAGCATTCACGGTGCAAAGGCTGGTATGGAGGATGGGTCTGATATCAAGACAGGTCATACATGGCGCAGGATAGTGAAGACGTGCCAAGAACTTAAATTGAAGGATCTAGACATTGATACAATGTTTAAGGTTGAGGTGGGTAACGGTAAAGACATCCTCTTTTGGAAAGATTGGTGGATTGGAGAAGAAAGACTTGAAAAGAAATTTCCTAGAATTTTTAATTTAGACCTGTGTAAAGATTGTACTGTTCATGACAGAATCAACTTGAATGGTGCTGATTGGGATTGGTGCAGAAGGCTTCGAGAGGGTAGAACTAGGGAGGAGGTTAAAGACTTATCTTCCTCTGTCTCGAGTGTAGCTTTAAAGGATAAAAAAGACACTTGGAGATGTTTGAAAGGTCCAAAATGTGTGTTTTCAGTTAGCTGGTTTAGAGATGAAATAGCCAAAAAAAAGTCAATAATCGATGGCTTAAATGGCTTCCCAATAAGGTGAACATTTTCATTTGGAAGCTGTTTCGGAGAAGGATAGGGGTTAAGGTGCTTCTTGCTTCTAAGGGTATCGTCCAATCCTCCGTCACTTGTGATTTATGCAAGTAGGCAAATGAAACAATCTCCCACGTATTTATAAAATGCCATGTTGTTGTAGTGGTGTGGAGCAAGATCTTTTTATGGTGGGGAAGAGATAACATTGTTCTTAGCACACCTGAGGACGCCATTGATGGGCTTTGTGAGATGAGTCGGAACACGGTCACTAAAAGGGTGTTGGAGACAGTGGGTTACGCAACTTTACTGTTCATTTGGAGAAATAGGAATGATTTCACTTTCAAGAAAAGTTATAGAAGGGTAGTCGATTTGGTCTCTCAAATCCAAAGTGATTCTTTCCTTTGGCTAGATGTTAGGGCTAATAAAGTGTGTATCGATAGGGACTTATGGGTCTCGAATCCTAGATTAGCCATTAGCTCTTTGGAACTGGGGTTTTTTTGGGGCTGCCTAGTGCCTTGCTAGTGCAGTGTCCCCTTTATATATTTGTTGTTTTTCAATATATATATATATATATATATATAATTTTATTTTTTTTTGAAACGACAACTTTATAACAACGGGCAAACTCAGCAAGAAGCGGAGGGCCAAAAACAAATTACAAACGTTTAAAAGAAAGTCTAGGATTTGAAATCCATAAATCCCTATCTATCTCCATTATATATATATATATATATATATATATATATATATATATATATATATATATATATATATATATATATATATATATATATATATATATATATATATATATATATATATATATATATATATATATATATATATATATATATATATATATATATATATATAAGGTTACAAACCCGTGTGTTACACTGTTGACAATTAAAAAATATGTATAATATGCATGATGACAACTTAAAATGGCAAAATTACTACATAGCAAGAGACTTGCTGACTTGGTATGACAGAATAAACAAATTACACAGGTTATCTATCTAGTATATGAAAGTATGAAACCAAGTAATCCCTAAACCCTAAAGAATCAGTATAAGAGCAAATCACTTGGAATAAATTAGAACAAAAAAAGAGCAGCATAAACAAACATCGCATGATAATAGAATGATGAAAGAGTTATAAAAAGTAATTTTGTTAGTTTTCATTATAAAAAAGTAAACAAATTTATACCTATAGAAAAACCTTTTTAATTCTATGTATATTATTTATCTTATGGATTAATTGTGTTAATTTTTTTTCTGGTCTAGTTTAGCTTATTGGTGAATATCTTAATAATTTTATTTGTAAATACACTCTGTTTTCTATTTAATGTTTTTATGGGTTATGTCTGTGATTATTAATTGAAAAGTAATATACTATTGTGGGTAAAAACTGAACAAATTTATGCATAAACTGATACTTCTTGCATGCAAGAGGATGATGATGTCATTTATGCATCTGATTGTATTTTTTTCATAATATAATACATAAATTAAAAAATAATATATATTTTATAAACAATGATATAATAAGTCACTACTAGAAAATAGGCTTTTAATGACATACGAACTATGACACACATAGATATTACGACACACAAAACTGCATGTCATAAAATAAATGTCATATTTTCTAAGATCTGAAGATTTTATGACATATATAATTGTATGTCGTAAATATATGTCATCTATTTAAGATATTTACGACATATAATAATGTTTGTCGTATTTACTGTGATAACCAAATTTTTTTAAAAACACGGAGGATACTTCGACATTATTTGTATGTCGTTAAATAAATAAGAATGTCGTGTTTTAATTTCCCCAATCGGTCCAATTCTATGGATCGCACGTATCCCCTTCTCCATTTTCCTTCTTCCCGCTTCAATACTCTTCATTCTCTCTGTAAAGGCGATTGGCAACTATGGTTTTCATTCTTCATTGGTATCGTTTCAGTCTCTCGTCGCTACCTCACCATTCTCGCTTCTCACGGACTCGTCTCGCTTCTCACGGACTCGGGAGGTTGAATTGATAACTAGGGTTTTCAATTACTGAGGTATGTGTTTCAACCCTAAGATGGAACCGATAATCGTGAAAGAAAAGTTAAACAACCCTAAGATGGAATCGATATTCTTCACGGACTCGTCATTTTTTGGCCCTCAATCGATTTCAGCAGTCCCTAATTCCCTCGACCCTCTCCCTCATGCCTCATAGTCACCGAGTAGCCTGTAGTCACCGGTGGTTTGGTGATGCTAAGTCTGTTAATAGTCAAGAGCCCAGTCGATACTCACCCACGAAGGTAATTTCTCAAAAAAAATTTCTGATTTTGAACTTTTTATTTGTATTTCTTCTGATTTTGGTTGAAAACAAACTGTAATCCTTTCTTCTAAATGATTATGTTATCGAACCATATCATATCCAAATTGGTATCAAATATGCAAACAAGAAAAATAATTATATCCAAATTGGTCCTCGTGTTGTGGTTACTGTAAAAAGGGATCTCTTAGATGTTTTCCGGTTGTTATTGTATCTTTTGGTTAATATCTATATAACTTACATGTGGATTAATTTTTTGTCTTGCAGGGTATCAGGTGTTTACATTTTCGTATAACAGTGTATCAGGTGTTTGTTATCAAGAGAACCCGACTTCACTCTTGTAGCCTTAAGAGGTTTTTATTGTAGGTAAGGGTACATCACATGAGTTACAAAAGGTTGGTAAGGGTTATGAATAGCAATGTACTATCATATTAATTAAAAGTTTGAGTTCTTTTTCATATTCTTTATTTTATTTGTCTTGTTTTCAGGTTATTGCTTAGATGTTGAGTTACCGGTAATGGTAAATGGTAACTATTTCAACCAAATGATGAAATTACCCTCATGATTTTTACTAAATTAGTATTCATCTAACTGTTTTGGCTACTTTTGCAACCAAATGACGAATTACCCTCATGCAGGTATCTTGAAGTTTTATGCACCTGGATAAACCAAAGATCTAAATGAACTGGTCTGGGGCAGGTTTTCTATAAGGTTAGTGTATATTTAGATTTTGTTTTATAGTTGGTTCCCGTTCTTGGCCATTTGAAAGTGATTGTTTAAATGGTCATTTGAAAGTGATTCTATCTGCTGAAAATTCAGAATTAGATAAATAAACCTGATCAAAGATGTATCTATCTAGCAGTAGCATTCCACGTGACAGGGAGCATGCATCACAAGAGTTTGTATGTGACTTTTGGTGATTTTAGTAATTAACTACGACCTTTTGTAATGTGTTTGACTGACCTTTACATGTACTATCAGGCGGATGGTTCTGAGGTGTCGGCTGGAATTCTTAAACTAGCGAAGTCTTATTTTGAGTATGGCAAGTTAACTTGTAATATATACACTCACGGCAAAATATCAAGTCACGTATTACTAATTCCAGATCAGTGTACAAGTTTGATGCATGGAATACAACAATGCTTGTGGAATTCGGGTATCTGTAGATATAACCGACCCACGCGAACACCCGGAATGTCTTTAGGGTCGGGTATTTGTTAGAATTTTTTTGATGTTATTATCTTGTATTTGACATACGGCATTGTAATAATGTGGTAAAGGATTATATTTGTATTAATAATATTTTGTTTCATATTATGAGACATTAAATTGAATGTGTGATTTAATTTTAATGCTACTAAATTTAATATATATATATATATATATATATATATATATATATATATATATATATATATATATATATATATATATATATATATATATATATATATATTTGTTTAAAAACAATTTATGACTTACATTGTAAGTCATAAAGGTTTGTCATTAATGTATGTCGTAAATTTATGACACACAAATTTGTGTCATCTGTCATTTATGACAGGGGCTTCCTTGACATACATTTGTGTGTCATCTGTACCCTTTAATGACACGCAATGCGTGTCATTAAAGCCCTTTTTTCTAGTAGTGAGTACTTGGAGAATAGTAAGAGGCTAACAAATTGAAATAAAGTAATTCTCAGATTTAAAGAATTTATATTATGCTCTTATCCTGTCGGATTCAGGACAAAATACTCATTATTTACCAACTTTTACAACAATGTTACATGCATGACAAAAATTAAATTAATTATAAAAACATACATTACAAAACTTTCAAAAGATATTTGAAAAATTCAGTATAAACGTTTGGGATTCAAGGATTAAACTCTGGAATTAGTGATTCCAAAGTTGAAACAAACGCTGAAAACTTGGAAGTAACAAAAACAAATTTGGAATCGAGAACACAAGTACAATGTTATATGGAAGTCAATTACAAAACCAAATACACTTTTTTATTTTGCAATTTTAGAATAACACATGCAAGTATTTCGTTTAAGTATATCAAAATAAAATTACAAAGTAATAACACGATTATGAACATTAATATGTCAGTTTCTTTATCCTTAAATTATGGGATTACCGAAATTTTATGTGGTTACCAAAATTTTAGGCTTTTTAAATTTGACTGTTAGATTATTTAGGAATGATTTCGAAATTTAAATTTGGATCGGATTTACTATTAATCAATGGATTGATTTCGGATTTTTTGAGATTATAAAAAAATGGAACTTATTTTCTTGGGTGGGAAAAATTACTCACATAGCTTATAATGCTGACAGGTTGCGAAAATGAAGTCTAAGAGAGGGACATGTGGCATTTTTGGTTTGTTTTATTAGAAAGGATATATATATATATATATATATATATATATATATATATATATATATATATATATATATATATATATATATATATATATGGATTTAGAGTTCACAATCTAACTAATAACAAATATTATATAAATAAATACTACAACTTTTAAAAATATGAAACCATTAAACTCTCTAAAATTGTAAAATAATTGTTGAAACAATTTCATGATTTTTTATATCACAATACTACAGATAACAAATACTATGGAAAATTAAATAGTACAACTTTTACTAACAAAAGTACTAAACTAAATATTATAATATTTGCATTAAAGAAACACATCTATCACTCCTAAATCATACTAAAATATAAAATCAATTTCAAGAAAAAATTTAAAAACAATTTCAAGAATATATAAAATGAACATATATTTGATGTATTTTCCCATTTCTTCTACTCTTCATATTTTAATCACAAACATTTGTAAAACATACGTGTTTTTTATGAGAAAAATATACTTATATAACAACAACATATATAAATAAAAGGATTATAAAAAGTTAAAAAAAATTAAAAACAATTTCAAGAATATCTAAAATGAAAATACGTTTGATGTATTTTCTCATTTTTCTCCTCTTCATATTTTAATCACAAACACTTGAAAGACATGAATGCTTTTCTTTTGAGAAAATTCTACTTATATAGCATCAACATATATAAATGAGAGGAACACAAAGAGTTTTTAGTATATGATATTAATTTAAAAAGCAAATCATGGGCATTCACATCTCGGTCAAAGGGAACTGTGCGCGATTCTCTCGTGAATTGCCTTCCTTCCCCCATTGTCCATTTGAAGGGCGCTGACTTTCACTAATATAAATAGTCATGTAGGTTTCAAATCACTATGGTTTGGCATTACATTATATCTCTAACCATATGAGTTTGGAAAGCCTTTATTATAATATATAATAGATAATAGATATATAGATGGCATCAGAGTGATGTTCATGATCAATACATACATGTTTGTTCGTTTGTCCATAACCATAAAGGTCCCTTTGTTTGTCGCATCTATCGGTCCTTTGATCGACCTTCTTAACAACTATGCAGTTATCGTGGTCATAAACCTAATAGCGATCACCTAACGATATTTAATTTAGCGGTTATCGCGGTGGTATAGCCGTGGTATAGCGGGTTTTTTTGTATTGTTACTTTTAGACTATTAGTACTGCGTAGAATTAATATCGCAAAAAGTTACATAAAAATGTCACATAAAACATGGATACTATTCTAATATGAAAAGTGTCAAAGTGCCAAACATGGATAGTTACATAAAAATATCACATAAAACACTTCTCCTAACAATCTCGGATAATCTCGGACAATCTCGGCGCTAAATTTGATTGTTTTATGGAACTTGTTGGGATTAATAATGTTGTGTCGATGTTGTTGCAGCGAAGATTGTTGAAGTTAATATACCGAAGTCACATTCTTATATGACGAATGAGCCATCTATCCGAAGGGAATCTTTTTATAACCATCTGCCATAGACTATCATGTTCTTAATTTGATGTGTGTATTAGTATGAGCAATCAGTTGTGCCTTTGTCAGGTCTATGTGTCACTTTCGTATTGGTCAATTACCCATTGTCTCCATCATCTATAAATATAAGGTGTATGCTAGGGTTTTAGGAGTCGCTTTATAGTCTGTAATAATGCATATTGTTTCTTATAGTTGCTCTTTACCTTCGCAAATTGAGCACTATTCTTGTACCTGACCCTTCATTAATAATTTAACATGTTGCATTTCAAAAAGTCACTTATTATTGCTGTTTGATTTTTTGTTTGTTGATTGCATTTTTTAATCTAAAAATAAAAAGTGGTATCAGAGTGGGTTGTACTATTTTATATTTTGTGGATATTTGTTCTCATTTCAAATCTCAAATATGAATTGATTCTCAAATCTGTCTTCCATGATTTGAAATCTTATTTTCAATCGATTCCAGTAGTCTTTCCTATTATCTAATCTGATGGATAATTTTAAAAACAATGCAATGATGTTAAACTACACTAATCTACTGGTTTCTACAACAACAAGACCAATGCTTATCCCTGGGCATTACGACAAATGGACACACCTAATGGAGGATTATTTGTCCGGAATCGACAAATATTTATGGTGATCTATTGTTGAAGACCTATCGCAAATGACCAAGGAAGATTTGCACTAGGAGCAGCTAAAAATGAAGCGATGATCGCTACCAACAAGAAAAAGATTGATAACAAAAAGTGGTGCATGCGAGAACTCTAAACTGGTTTGCCTCCAAATGTTTACCATCATGTCAGGGGCTCAAATTTAGCTAAAGAAATTTGGGACAAACTGAAGATTTAATATGAGGGTACTGAGAAACTAAATTTTTTAGTGTTTTAGTGACTTGATCTACAAGTTGGAAAAGTATAATGTTGTGAAGATCACTGACAAATTCAATGTTCAGTTCATGAAAAGTATGAGAAAGGAATGGAGAAACATAACCATCATGCTGAAGACCCATGCGAATAATGATTCTTATTCTCTTGGAGAAAAGCTTGGTGCAGGTCCACTACCTCTAATGTCAAAAACTTCTCAATCTGAAGAAGTAAATGAAGGTGAATATTGTTGGAAAAAGTGTTGAAGGTCATTAACTGTTGGTGATATTTCTAATAATAACAGGGTATGAATTGTTGTTAATTAAAGTGTTTAATTAATGGAAACACATCCATGGGCTAAGTATATGAAGGATCCTTAAGTTTGAAACCCTAGGAGCCCTCAAGTATAAATAGACGCTTAGGGGTCAAACTCTAAGCATCCCTTTTGCCTCACTTGAGCAGCCACCTCCTCCATCCCCCTTTCTACGATTTCTCAATCCCTCTAAAGGGTTTGGAGATTTTTGCCTCCTTCCCAAATGGAAGTTTTTTATGTCTGGTTTTATGGAATTCCTGGGTGTGAATCATTAGATGGATTCTACTTAGGATCCTGTTCATCTAATACAAGGTGACACTAACTCAATCTCAAATAAGGAGATTAGTCGAGGTACAATACTGTTCATGTTTTAAGTTGCAATAATTGTTATAAACTGCATGATCCTGGACTATGTTCTTGGATATTTAAGTGATTTGATCTTGTTAAGTCTTCCGTTGTATGAATGTTTTGTTCTTATGATCGAACCCAACAAATATGAAGTTGAGTATGTATGAAATGCTTATGGCGAAACAGCCGCTCTTTACTCAAAAAACAACAAGAAATTCTTCAAAAAACCTAATGGTAGTTCAAACAACTTCATAAACAACAATTTTACTAAGACGTTCACTAAAACCATTACTTATCCAACTAAAACCAATGTGGAGTTGGTACTGAAGCCAGAGAAAAAGTTCCTTGGTGATTGGGATTATGATTATAGTTACTGGTTTGGGAAGAATCATGTTGCACGTGATTGTATGTTGAAAAAGCAACAATATAAGATGAGAAAGTAATGATGAAGCCTATTATGCTTAAAAGCTTAAGGAAGTTAAGGTAAAGGCATAGAACTTATGCATGTTAGCATCCAACAAAGGAGAAAGAGATGGTACTTATCAATTCTGGTCTTCTGGTTTAGATGAGGAAGAGATGTGAAGGCCAATTCATAGGCCCATGATTGCCATTCACAAAGCAAAGGATGTTGCTAATGTTAAGGAGAACATTGATGATGACACATAAATGGATGAGATGAGAAATGAAAGAGTAGCAGGAACTGTTGGGATTCGATCATATAAACATAAAACATATGCAGCGGAAGAGAAACAAGATCCAATCACAGATTTATCCATGAACAGAGTTCAGGATAATGCAGTTCATATCAGTTATAGCAACAAAAACTTAAACATAATGTACCTCAGATTTATCTCATTCTTTGAATCCGATGAACAACGTCTTGCAAAGGATGAACAGGATCCAAAGTGTGAATCCTGTTGAAGATATATTTGCGATGAATTGTCTTTGTCCATCCGAAGACCCCAGCCATCCGAAGGGTGAATTTTTGTGCCTAAAAATCCAAAGGTCTCACAATGGTGGAGCCAAAGGCTTTTGTAACAAACCTTATCCATTCAACACGATGTAATGTCAGACACGTTGCTGCAATATGATTGGATAGTACTAGGATAGAATATTGTATTTTACTACATAACTTTTTGTACTATTGATATCATTGATCACGTATAAATATCAATGATATCATCTGGGTCAAGTGTGTGTGTTCTCACCCCAATTGTAAAACCTCTTACAACATCAATACAATCATTCGACTCCTTGTTCACTAAATTCGTATGTTCTTCATTTCATTGCTTGTTGCTTGAATCATATTCCTTATCTCTTATTATATTGCCATTGTTTGAATTCTATATCTAACACGTGGTACTAGAGCAGGTTCAACTCGAAACCTTATGGGAGAAATTTCTTTGTTCTTTAATACAATTTCTAGATTTAACTCGATTCCTAGATCTAGGTTTCTGCAATTTGTATTCATCATTCTCTTTCAAGATTTTCTGAAAAATATCTATTCAAGAATTCTCATACAATGGCTGATTTAACAACAACGTACGCTAACATGCTCAACTATACAAATCTGATTGGTTCTTCAACCAAGGCACCAGTTCTAGTACATGCTTACTATGAATACTGGGCTGATCAGATCAAAGATTATCTGACTAGTTTAGACAAGGATTTGTAGAGATCTGTTAAAGAAGAACCTCATGTCGATATCAGTGGTTGTTTTGTCCTTGCTGAAGGTAAAGATGTTGAAGTTGTTACATCCATGCGATAACTAAGAAGTGGGCTAGGTCCTGATGTCACTCACCATATCAAAGGATCCACATCTGCTATGGAGATTTAGGATCTATTAGCTATGCAGTTTGCAGGTGATTTCATTCTTCAGTCAAGTATTGTAACTGGGGTTCTTGCTGATTTCAGAAACTTCCAACAACTAGAAAATGAAACTCTCGAGCAGACTTATAAACGATATAGTGATATTGTTTATACTCTTGAAAAATATGGTGATACACGAAGCCAACAAGAAGTAAACATAAAGTTCTTATACTGCATGAGAAAGAAATGGTGTCCCATTATGCTGATGATGAAGTCACATGAGAAGGTTAAGACATACAAACTTCCTGTTTTGTTCAATCTCTTGAAGTCACATGAACCTGATATTGTGGGAGTTTGTAGTGAAGCTTCTAATGCTGGATCTTTAGCCTTGTTGTCAACCGATGATAGTTTCAAAGTCCAAGATGTTGATGAAAAAGATGAACCTGATAGCTACCTGGTAAATGAAAATGGTGAGCCGGTAGCTTTGTATGCTGCCAACAACCGAAGGTTTAAGAAACCGTTTGTCTATCGTCAAGGATTTGGAAAATCCTTTGTTAAAAACATCAAACCTTCGTTTGCTTCAAAACACAAACATGAGATCTATAAGAACTCTTATTTTGCTCCGAAGGGAGAAGTCTATTCTGATCCGAAGCCTTCTGCTCCGAAGGCTTCTGAAAATCAACTTGCTAAATCTGAGAAGAATGAAGAGAAAGTTTCAGGTGACTCTGGGTATGATCGCAACTATTGTCATGGTAAGAATCATTTTGCTAAAGATTGTATGTTTCGTGAGCAAAATGAAAATAAAAACAAAGGGAAAGATGAAGCTTACTATGCCATGAAATTAAACGAAGTTAGAGAAAAGACGAAGGACCTTGCATTAATGGTTTCAGACACAGGCCAAGGTCGTGATGGTTGCACAGTAAGAGAATTCTTCGATATAGACTTCAAGGGTCTATATGAAGGGTTTTAAGCAAATCTATGAACTAAAAACCTAAGTTCACATGCAACCTATAAGGAGCTATGTTTTCTTCTAATTGATCATATAATATATTCATAAAGGCCATAAGAAAATAAGTAAAAGAATAAAATCAGAAAAACTAACCTTTTAGGATTTCTTGGAAGCCAAGCAGCACAAGTGTCCTGCCTCAAATGAGATCACACCTAGGGATCAGAAGGGAGGTCACGAAAATTCCAGAGAGACTATGGTAAAAGTGGCGCAGAATAAAGGGTATCCCAGGGTCCCTATTTATAGTTCCAAGCAGATGACCATATAAGCCTTTAGAGATAAACCTTTTGAATTCAAATCAAGATAAACCTTTATCTTATTAATTCAAATAATAATTATCCCATATATATTAAAATCGAAATCCTATATATCTATATATAGATTTTGCTAGCCATCTCACTCACTCAGACTGCCACTTACTCAACTATTGAATAATTACAGTTTCAGTCCCTACACCTTTAATTAATTAAATTAATCACCAAATTAATTCCAATTAATTCTAGATTAATTCCTAAGTAATTAATATAGTTTCTAATTAATATATTATCACTTTAATATATTAATAAGCTATTTATTTAATTTCTATTAATTTATTAATCACATAATAAATCAATCTTTCTCTCTACTGAACTTTCTACTAAACCTCCTGCTATGAGGGCAACCCAAATAGACTATGCTACTATTAATTAGGTAAATACTAATTATTAGTCATGGCTTAGACACCTAATCCAACAGTCTCCCACTTGGATAAGTCTATGACTTATAATTACCAATTTAACCTCTAATTAATCAGCAAACTGTAGCTTCCTAGAAACTGCTGCCGAACTCTGACCCAGTCAGTTCTGTCCATAGATAAGTGATCATATGATCCTCCGTCCAACAAGATATTTTCAGACACGAGACATGGATTGAGGTCAATCTCTGTCTGATACTTTGTTTCCTGATTTCCGATTCTCCTTATGATTTTAGAACTTCTAATTGAACACATCAATTTAGTCCAGGTTGGCCAGCACTTTAGTCAACTTCAAAATCATCGAGAGGCCTACAGATATCTGTTTCCCTATTAGGGTCAAGGAATGAATAAGCTTCGACTCATATGCTTATATCTCTTACCAGTCAAATCATTCAAAACAACACGTTTTATAACATCGAGTTACCGATGTGGTTTCGTATTATCAATGAACAACTGCCTTGTAAATTATAATTCATATCTCTCCACTTCAAGATCATAGGATATTATCGTCTCAACATTGCTTGTGATATAATCCATGAAGCAATCCATTGAGCGTGGGTTTATCCAATACTCAAATCTCTATTTCTAAGTACTCATGAATGTTGTAGCAATCCTATTGCTATGTCTAACTCCTTAGACAGTCTACAAACCAATTCATGACAGTCTTGATTCAATACTTACTTCCCAAAGTATGAACGACTGTGGACCTTTCTGAATAATTAAATTATTCGGGAAGTAAAACATACGAAAGTGAAACATAAAGATCTGACTGGCAGCTACTCCTGCTTATTACCAATTCTCCACGAGGTAATCACCAAGTCGGATCTTGTCATAAACTATTATCGGTTTCAAGATTTCTTTTAAACTTTCAATTCTAATTTTACAGCTATGTCATTATGAATCTTACACTCTTTCTATGTATCCAAAGTATCTTATACTTATACACTTTATTACAGATGATCCAATCGGATGCTCATCTTACACTCTTTCTATGTATCCAAAGTATCTTATACTTATACACTTACACTCTTTCTATGTATCCAAAGTATCTTACACTCTTTCTATGTATCCAAAGTATCTTATACTTATACACTTTATTACAGATGATCCAATCGGATGCTCATCCGATAACATCTTAATATGTTATCCTGTCAATTTCTCTCCTAACTCCATTCTGGTAATGTGTATTGAGACTTTCTATGGTTCTGGGGTCTTTAGTCTACTTGACTGCACCCTAAGGCTATTTCGAGGTGTTATGATATGCCGGTGAACCACACGCGCTCCATCAGAATACCAACGAGATTCTTTAACCATGAAGTCCTTTAACATCATGTCCTGACGTTAATAATTACCACTTTAAAAAATCTTTCAAATTATTACTATTACTTTCACCCGAATCATTTTCCAATGAATTCTCACTTAAGTTCAAACAATCCAATACATCCAATATTCCCAGCCATACAATGTCCTGAATCCAACTTACTATGCCCTAAGCATCAGGTCATCAGAATATGTTCATGACATTATGATCGATCCAAGAAACTTATGGAACCCAATCCAATCTTATTCCAAAACCCTTTCGGAATCCAAAGATTATTTATAATCCTTTGTGTCATGATTTTTGAAAAACTATTTCCTTTCGGAGACTCTTCTTATGCATCTTGAATCTTATCAAGATCATGCTTACAATGGCTAGGTCTATGCTGGCGATTTCATCTATCCAATAGATGTCTGTGAATTACATGAGTATGTTGCACCTTCTCTATTTCTTTCATGCCAAGTCATCACACTTTTCAATGATAGGAAAACCCTTTCCTAGGTCTATGCATCTTGAATCTCATCAAGATCATCTTGGCAGAGATTGGATCTATCTCATAGACGTTTACAACCACCTGAGTATGCCGTATTTCTATTAAGTCTTTCATAGCGATCCGTCTCTTAACACCAAGTCATTACACTTTGAAAAAGAGACGTTTCCTAGAAATAGTATGTAACCCCCATATGGAGATAGTAGATAACAGCGACACTCCCACTGGCTTTGACACGGTTATGGACTATTTACAAAATCCAAGACTTCTGGCACATTTTGAGAATTCAAACCTTCTGACATCTTAATGGAAATCTTTCAGTCCTTTCTCAAAATCCAATCCTTTGGCATATTTTTTAGAATCTGAATATCCTTTCTTGCGAGATGCCCATGGGAAAATCCCGGGCTCATGTACCTTTGTACTGGGACACTCTTTGTGAGTCCCTATTAGTGTGCTCGTGATCCACACGCGCTCCACTAACGATTCACAATGTGCCATACAGTATCCTTTCGGATTTTATCCTCTATTGAGAGTGCTTCTCTCGAAATCAATTACTTGACTCTGAGTATCGTCCCACTCAACCAGATGTTTTGAAGGTATGTATCTGTCCATGTTTCTTTCTTTTGATGATTCAGTTACTCCCACTGGTTTTTTTAGACCAGGTGTAAAATCAATCAATCAAATTCTCACATAGACTGTGTCTCGCCCTAAGGTTCTCTTTGTTTGGCAGCAATCGGGCTCACCAATGCTTCCAAGTAGTAAGATTGTAAATCCGTACCAACTATAGTGTTTTACCACCAATCGGTATGTCACCCCGATCATAACTACTTATGATGGTGATCAATACTACTGGTCAAGAGGAGATTATGTCAGTTGAAAAAACAGAAATCTGATTTCTGCTCCAAGCCTAGTGATGACTAAAGGTTCTTTCATTTGGCTATTCCTAAACTCATTCAGGATTGTCCCAACTCCCACTGTTTCCTTAGACCATGAGTTCTTTCTAAAAGAGCTATTCTTTTACAGTTATAGTGGGATAGCCAATGAAATGACAATGTTGATCATGTTCAGGCTAGTCATGAGGTTCGGATGAACACTACAAGACCCTGGACTTCCTATGTATAAGTGGGATAATCCCAACTTTACATTTCAGACAGTGTATGCAAGACCTACTTAGTCTAGGATGTGGTCGGAATATGGTTTATATGGACTGACTGGTATAGTATTCAACTTATTGGAAACTAATTGGCAATGTATCTCATACATCGAGGATCGATCTGTTTCGACCAATGCTCCATTATCTTCCCTAAGATACGTTATAGCTATTAATGTTCTTGGAAGAGAATGAATTGTGAAACATTTTTTCTCAGTTTATGTTATCGCTCAGGTTCTGTGGAACTTGTACTTCCTTTGAAGTCCTTGAACTGTTCAAGGTTTCAATACAATCGCTTATCCCGATAAGCGAAGTCATATTCGTCATACCGAATGATAAATATCGTGAAGTAAAAACAATTGTGTCCTATTTCAAGATTCGAGCAATACACCGCAACAGGTGTGTTCGTTGCTCTTAATCTCAACGTCTTTTACATATCTATGTAAACTTATGACTTTGTTAACTTTGTTCAAGACTTGCAATCTTTAGTTGTCTCTAAGTCAACTGATTCCAAAGTCCTATCCTCTGGATCTTTGGGTGATTCATTTCTTGCCACATGTGCTTTATAAAGAACTTAATCATCATCTGACTCTAAGTCAAATGATCCAAAGTCCTATCCAACTGGACCTTTGGTTTATTCACTTCTTGAAACATTAAGAACTCAATTCATCAAGTGACTCTAAGTCAAATGATTCCAAATTCCTGTCCAACTGGACCTTTGGTTGAATTGATTCTTATAACATTTGTATTAACAATCATAAATGACACAATTCTTGAATCCAAACACTTTGGATGCATCAACATTCAACTTACCACTAATCATGCATTCAACACATTCATATAACATTTCAAGGACAATTTCAGAAAACAGGTGTTAAAAGAAAATTGATAATTTTATTAGAAACAAAACAAAATCCTTGAACAATGTAATATATGATAGACAATGTCAAAACACATCTAAAGGCTAATAACAATATTTTAATATCTATCTAAACTTCAAAACTGCACGAGCTGGAGATCCAATCCAAATGTGCTCCTATGCGCCAGAGTCCCGTACCTTATTGATTCCCTGCATACAAACCAAAATGTGACTATCACATTATGTATCAAGAAATTTTGGAACAAGAGTTTTGAGGTTTTAGATATACCTGAGCTTTCAAAAGATTTTGACCTTGGAGCGTCTTCCAATCTTTCCGTGACTGTATCCGATTTAGTGGATCCTAGTTTGAGACATGTCCAAACGATCTGGACCATTTCTTGTTACGTCTCTTTACTGGACTTAATCCAGAAGTAGCTGAGCCATTGGAGTTATGCCTGTCCAAGAGTGACTCGTATAAAGTCAACAGTGAACGCATTTCCATGAAAGCCTTTTTCTGGTCTTCCTTTCTATACGTCTGAATGAACAGATCGTACTCACTAGTCAGCGAAGCGAGTAGAATGTTAATACTCATCTTTTGACTCATGGAATAACCAAGTTTGTACAATTCGCCTATGTACGCTTCAATTTGAAGAACATGCGAATCGATGCTACTTCCTTCTTTTAGCTTGCACTCTGCAAGTCTTTTGAAGATCCTAGCTCCTTCCTCTTCAACTGGTTTTTGGAACCTTTCCTCAACCAGTTGCATTAACTCATATAGCCCCAAGGATTCAAAATCCTTGCGGAACTCGGGGTCAATGGTCAATAGCATGAGGTCACGAATCTTTTCAGATTCATTGACTAAGAAGTTGTGCTTATCATAAGAACTCTTTATGACGACTTGTTCCGGTGGAACCGGGATCGGATACTCGGTGAGATGTAGCTTGCTAGCAATGACGAGAACCAGTCTCCAATTATGAAGCCATTCCTTATAGTTAAGGCCAGTCAGCCTTTCCATATTTGGCATGTGCATTCTGATGCTTTCAGAAATGGGTGAAGGAGGAGAATTGACACTTGACATCTATAAAAGAAACAGAATTTATTAGTTTAAGTGATCCTTTTAAATGATTACCCAGTGTGTTATTTAATAAGGCTAGGATCCAAAATACCCCAACTTATGGTGTGAAGAGGGATGCCGTAATCACAACACAATGGTCATTAAGGTAGATAAACACTTATCAATTTCATCTTATGAAATTCCTAGATCTGTTGAGATTCATTGAACTTTTCAATGACATGTTTAATCTCGGTTGTGCTCCACTGTTTGTGATTGGGATGTCGAGGATCACAAACTGGATGTGAATAACCATGCAAATTAGCTTGGTACTCTCGGGTTAATTATCATCTCTAATTGATGTGCCGATAAACCACACACACTCCATCTACAATGATAACACCCGGGAAACCCATTGCAACTCTTTATGAACCCCTATTGGTGTGCCGGTAAATCACACACGCTCCACCAATGTTTCATAAAGTGCTATGTGTAATTTCATGGATTAGCACCAATTCACATTTTTCCTAAAGTAACTAGATTTGGGTTTTAATAAGATGTTCCAGTACTTTGAATAATATCATTATACTTTTAATGAGATTAGGCGGTCCTATCAAACCCGTTCGGCTAACGACACTCTACTGGTTAGGAGAGCGGTGGGTGAGAGTTGTAACGCCAAGACACTCTTTTTATGTAAATATAATAAAAAGGGTAAATTGGTCATTTTACCTTAGAAGGGTAATTTGGTCTTTTGGACAGAAAAGAATTTGGTTTGAAATAATATTTTGAGTTTTGGACTTAAAATGTTATAAAAACTGAAATTGGTCGTTTTACCACAAAAGGGTATTTTGGTCATTTGACCATGTGAGGAACCAATTGTGTAAAAATATTGTTGCTTGTGGCAAAAGTATAAGAAAAGAGAGTTTTATTGTCATAAAACTTGTTTGTTGTGGTCAAAGTTCAATAAAATGAACTTAGGGACTAAATTTGCAAAAATTGGAAGTATATATAGAAGAGTTGACTCTCTTCTTTGACTGATCATTGTGCAGCAACGGGAGGAGCATTGAAGGTGCGATTTCTGCAGGAAATCATGGAATTGAAGCAAGAACTTGGAACAATTGTTGGAAGGGGTGATTTCCAAGCAATTAAGGTAAATAGATTGCCTTTTTAGAAAAGTTCTTGAAGAAGTTCTTAACGTGTTTTATAGAAACTGAAATTTGTAAATTTCAGTTATGTTTATGTGGTTTAAATGGTTTAATACTTCCATTAAGTCATGCTAAAAGGACTTAATTCAAGAAAATGGAAGTAGATTGCTATTTGTGATGAATTTGAAGTTTTGGGGTTTTGGAACTAAGAACCCTAGTTCTTGTATTTGATTGATTGAGGTTGTTTCTTTGGATTAAAACCTTGTATTATTAAAGGGTTTTAGTCAGTAAACAAACCCCATACGATTAAGAACTGGATTAAGGACTTAATAGGCCAAAACTACGTGCTACAGTGCACAAATCGCGACTGATCAGGAGACTGCCCAGACGCAGGGCGCAGTGCACCCAGGATCAGGGCGGGGTGCGCCCAGGCGCAGTGCGCCTGATACCTGGCGCAGTGCGCCCACTAGACAGGGAGTCCAAAATGCTAACTTTTGTTTGGCTTGTCCGATTTACCTCAAACTTGAACCATAAGTCCCTAATGGTTTGAAAAGTCGGGGCAAATTACTAAATTGAGTTTTCGACTCCTCGGGGGCACTGTAGATCGATACGAATGCCCCGGTGAATAGTAAAACTTGTGAAAAGATGATAAATGGAAAGTTTATCATCTAGGGATGGTTTATAGTTGCATAATATTGGACTCTTATGTATTAGAGTCAATTGAAATGATTATTAACCTATTATCATTTGATATGAAATGGATAAATAGGTATGGGACAAAATGGTTGTGGTGCATGCAAAGGCAAGAAACAACCGGGATTTAAATGCAGCTAACATCCAGGTGAGTAATCTCACTTATAACAGATGTGATATATACTGTTTGAACTCTTATAACATGTAGCAGTTCCGGAGTTCAGTTTTTGGTAGCTTGGAAGTGAGTAATCTCACTGATATCATATATGATATATGATGATTGAACTGTTACAGGTTGAAACGGCTTCGAGGGACGAAAATGACAAGTGTAAAGATATATGTAAAAGACAATACCAGATAAGCCGTGAGTCTGAGAAAGACAAGAACGGAGCTGTGAGTCAATACATATATATATAATCTGTGATATGACAATACCAGATAAGCCGTGAGTCTGTTATAGACAAGAACGGAGCTGTGAGTCAGTAATGCGACAATACCAGATAAGCCGTGAGTCATTGCGATGACAAGAACGGAGCTGTGAGTCCACTTAAATAAGGCAATACCGGATAAGCCGTGAGTCATTGCGATGACAAGAACGGAGCCGTGAGTCTAGGCAATAGCGGGTAAACCCGTGAGCCATAATTGATTGTGAAATAGACTGTTGATAAATGGTGCGGCCACTTGTGACTATGATATTGGATGTTATATCCAACCGGTGCAGCCTATATGGCTATGACATTATTAGATGGAAATGGTGCAGCCTTATGGCTATGATTTCGGGTTGTTGAACCCAAACTGGTGCGGCCTGCGGGCTATGATTTATACGCTGAAAATGCTTTGGTACGGCTTGTATAGCCATAACAAACGATGCGACTTATATAGTCCAGAAACAGGATACAGTCTGATATGACTAAGAAACAGGGGACAGAAACGATAATGGAGAATTTGAATGTTTATTCTCTTTTATATACATATGGCCTTGATGGCAGACAGAATTGATATGATTGGTATGCAAATAACAGATTAGATGTGATAAAGTGATTTGATAATCACATGGTATACGTTCCAGCCTGTAAGGCTATGAAGTAGGATGTGAAATCCTAAGAGATATATGATTAGCCAGTAAGGCTAGTGCTTTGGATTCGATATCCGAACAGATACATACTGTTAGTCGGAAGAGATTATGAAATGGAATTTGATTTGAAAAGATGATTAGAAATATAATTGTCGTATATAGTGATCTATATATGAATGTATTTCTAATATGTGTTATTTGCAGATTTGATTACTCACCGAGCTTTATAGCTCACCATATTTGTTAAATGTCCCTGCAGGTTAGCATGATACTGATAGGGGACAAGATAGAGTCCGTGACTAAGAAGTGGGACTCATAGATGCTGTCAGTAGCAGCCCGGCTTCAAAGGAGATTATGGTATTATATACTCTCCTTGATACACTTGTACCCGTTTTTATTAAAATATACCCCTTTTGTTATGGTTTTATGTAATGAAACCTTAATTTTAAATGAAAAATTTTCAGGGGTGTTTTTGTTTTAAAAGCCGGGTGTTACAAGAGTGGACATCCATTAGACCGCCATTTTATAGGCAGTCTCCTTATACCCTCTTTATGGGCCAGCTTCGTGAATGAGGCCTACTATTAATTTGACTAACCATTAAATCTTATACATATAATATTAACTTTTAATTATAATATATATAAGATGAATTTTAAAACCTTTTAAAATGTTTCTGGTTTATCTTTTAATTTATTGGAATTTAAACTATTAAATTTAAAATTAAGTTAAACCTTTAAATTGTCTTTTAATTAAACAATTAACTTAATTTGGATATTTTAAACTTTTAAAATATTCCTAGATTTATCCTTTAATTTTTCGAAATTTAAGGCTATTAAATTTAAATTAAATTAAATCTTTAATTATCTTTTAATTAAACAATTAATTAGATTTAGATAGGTATTACAAATTAATCAAATTAATTTAAACCTATCTTAAACCCCAAAAAATAGAAAATCAAATAATGGGTTTATGGTTATCAATTATTAAATAATCAAAGTTACCAAAAATAGAATACCTTCTAAAACCCTAGGCTATTTTCGAAAATTATATGGGGAGGGACTAGGGTTTCAAAAAACCCTAACCCTAGAAATCGATTAGCCTCAATTAGGGTTTAGGAACAATAAACCCTAATAATTAGGAAAAACTATTACATCAATTCAATAAGAAAATAGACAAAAGCTCTGACACCACTGAAGGGTTTTAAGCAAATCTATGAACTAAAAACCTAAGTTCACATGCAACCTATAAGGATCTATGTTTTCTTCTAATTGAATATATAATATATTCCTAAAGGCCACAAGAAAATAACTAAAAGAATAAAATCAGAAAAACTAACCGTTTAGGATTTCTTGGAAGCAAAGCAGCACAAGTGTCATGCCTCAAATGAGATCACACCCAGGGAGCAGAAGGGAGGTCACAAAAATTCCAGAGAGACTATGGTAAAAGTGGCACAGAATAAAGGGTACCCTAGGGTCCCTATTTATAGTTCCAAGCGGATGACCAGATAAGCCTTTAGAGATAAACCTTTTGAATTCAAATCAAGATAAACCTTTATCTTATTAATTCAAATCATAATTATCCCATATATATTAAAATCTAAATCCTATATATCTATATATAGATTTCGCTGGCCATCTCACTCACTCAGACTGCCACTTACTCAACTATTGAATAATTACAGTTTCAGTCCCTACACCTTTAATTAATTAAATTAATCACCAAATTAATTCCAAATTAATTCCAGATTAATTCCTAATTAATTAATATAGTTTCTAATTAATATATTATCACTTTAATATATTAATAAACTATTTATTTAATTTCTATTGATTTATTAATCACATAATAAATCAATCTTTCTCTCTGCTAAACTTTCTACTAAACCTCCTGCTATGAGGGCAACCCAAATAGACTATGCTACTATTAATTAGGTAAATACTAATTATTAGTCATGGCTTAGACACCTAATCCAACAATATATGCCACCGAATTAATAAGGTTGGTTGCTGCTAGAACCTTTGCTTGCAGCAAGAATACTTCGGCGGAGAAAAAGAAAGTAAAAGAACACCTTGACTGGTGGCTGGCGATCCGAAAACGTATGATTGATGCCCACAAGCGGCATTACTAAAGCTTCGGATGTCACACTTCACACAAAGGGGGGTATTGTTGAAGATATATTTGTGATGAAGTGTCTTTGTCCATCCGAAGACCCTAGCCATCCGAAAAGTCAAGTTTTGTGCCCAAAGATCCAAAGGTCTCACAATGGTGGATCCAAAGGCTTTTGTAACAAACCTTATCCATTCAACACGATGTAATGTCAGACACGTTGTTGCAATGTGATTAGATAGTACTAGGATAGAACATTCTATTGTACTACGTATCTTTTTATACTATTGATATCGTTGATCACGTATAAATATCAATGATATCATCTGGGTCGAGTGTGTGTATAAATATCAATGATATCATTTGGGTCGAGTGTTTGTGTTATCACCCCGTTGTTCGAATTCTATATCTAAGAAATTCCTCTAGTGGCTCATACCCAGAAACTCTAGAAAACCAGGCAGATTAGCACTTCCACTTGGGAAAGAGGAAGAAATCTCAAACCCTAGAGAGGGATGAGAATTTCGCATAAAGGGGAGGGAGGAGTGGAGTTGGCGGCTCCTTTGAGGTGAGGGATGATTTAGGGTTGAACCCCAAGGCCTCTATTTATAGTGCAAGGGCTCTTAGGGTTTCAAACTTTGGAGCCTTTTGGCGGCCGCATCCATTGACTTGTTTCCATTGATTAAACCTTTAATCAATTACAATCCAGTCCCTTTAATTGATTCTAAATTAATTCTTGATTAATTTATCAATTAATTTGTTGATCTAGTTTCTAATTAAATTATTTCTCAATAAATTAATAAACTAATCATCCTTTCTTTAATTCTTTTGACTCTGTCTTTTTTTCTAGTTTCTAATTAAATTATTTCTCAATAAATTACTATAAGTTGATGACCTTGGACATTATTCCAACAGTCTCCCACTTAGACAAGTTGTCAACTTGTGTGGTCTCAATATTGTCTAACAATTAGCAGAGAGTGTGTCATCCTATGCAACTGCCAAACTCAGATCAAAGAAAATAAACGACTCCTAGATAAGTGATCAATTATTCCTCCGTTCTTCTAGATATAGTAATGAACGTGGGCCATGGATAAGGTCAAGCCCAAAAGTACAAAATTTTGTTTCCCAATAGTGATTTATGATGACTCTGTCAGACTATTGATTGAGCATATTAATCTAGTCCAGGTTTTCCAAAACACTTAATGTCAGGATCAAATCATCGAGGGGCCCAAGATATCAATTCTCCTTGTTAAGGCAGAAGGAACGGATAAACTCTGACTACATAGTCTCTATCTATTTCATCATATCATACACAGACATACCCTTTATAACTACTAGTTATGGACAACATTTGAGTAGACCATGCATAATAGAATCATAGCATAAATCCTCATGCATCTCGATTTAAAGAATAAAATATATTATCATCCTAGATTACTTGTAACTTAATCCATGAAGTAATCTCTAGGTGCAGGTTTTTCCAATACTTGAGTCTCTATCAAGTACTCATAAGGGCTAGTCGCAATCACCATGCTATGTCTAATATGTTAGGATTTGATCATATAAGACAAATAACATATGCAGCGGAAGACAATTAAGATCAAACCACATAAAATTCCATGAACACATTTAGGATCATATCAGTTCATAGCATATCATAACAACTTTAAACAAACAAGAATGTACCTCAAGAAGTCGTTGCCTTTGTGATCTAGTCAAGGCCACGATTGCAGGATGATCAGGATCCAAAATGTGAATCTCTCTAGTGGCTTGTACCCAGGGACAACCAAAAAACCAGGCAGATCAAGAGCAAAGAACTCTAACCCTAGAGAGGGAAGAGTTTTCGTAGAGGGAGGAGGGAGGAGGCTGTTTGGCGGCTCAAAGGGTTTTTAATGCCTTTGGGTGTCACCCCAAGGCCTCTATTTATAGTGCAGGGCCATTTCAAACTTAGGAACCTTTTGGTGGCCACACCCCCTGGACTTGTTCCATTGATTATATCTTTAATCAATTACAATCCAGTCCCTTTAATTGATTCCAAATTAATCCTAGATTAATTTACCAATTAAATTATTATTATTATTATTATTATTATTATTATTTTAGTTTCTAATTTATTTATTCTCTATAAATTAATTAACTAAATAACCTTTCCTCTATTTGACTCTGAATGCTTTTTTGGGTTCTAAGGGCAACCAAAAAGGACATCATTCCAACAGTCTCCCACTTGGACAAGTTGTCAACTTGAACACAACCTGAGAATTAGTAAAGTGTGCCATCTAATGCAACTGCCGAACTCTGATCAACGAAAAGAGATGATTCCTAGATAAGTGATATTTTATTTCTCTGTTCTCGAGATATCAAGATGAACCCGGGTCATGGAAATAGTTAGATCCCGATATTTCAAAGTTTGTTTCCCGATAGTGATTCATGATGACCCATTCGGACCACGAATCGAGCACATCAATCTGGTCAGGGCTTGGCCAAACACTTAGTGTCAGCATCAAATCATCGAGGGGCCCACATATATCGCTTCTCTTTGTTAGGAAGAAGGAACATATAAAATTTGACGACATAGTATCTGTCTATTTCATCATATCATACTTGGACATACCTGTTATAACTACCAGTTACAAATAGCGTTTGAGTAGACCGAAGTATGATAGAATCATAATGTAGATCCCTGATGCATCTCAGTTTAAAGAATAATATATATTATCATCCTAGATTACTTGTGACTAAATCCATGAAGTAACCTCAAGGTGTGGGTTGTTCCAATACTTGGATCTCTACCAAGCACTCATGAGGGTTCGTCGCAATCACCATGCTATGATTAAATGATCTATAAATGATGAAATATGCTTGAAAAACCCAATGTAGGCCGATCAAGGTGAAGGTGATCTTTTGGTTTTGGGGTATATGTTGAGCCTACGTGGCCATTTATGGCAATCTTCCTTTTTAAGCCTATGTGGCTAGTGGTGGTTTTTTATATACATAAGCCTATATGGCTAGCTGATGTTGTATGTGCGACTATGGCATATGGTGTACTAATAGTGGTGGGGGTGTGGTTGACCTTTGTGGCTGGAGACCACCGAGGTTGAGGAGGCGACAAAGATTTGTGATGTGGCTGTGGTGTGATGGAAATGTGGATATGATGGGGTAAATTAGTGGTGCGGATATGATGTGGGAAATTCCTTGTGTGGATGGATGTCATTATTAGTTAATTGTTGTATTCATCATATCTGTTGGCTGTTTTTATATCATTAGCTATTCACTAAGCTTTTGTAGCTTACAGTTGTGTGTTACTAACCTTGTAGGACCTAGTGGTCCTTGTAGAGGGAAAGGTGTAGCTGATAGCTAGATTCGAATGATTGTGTATTTTGCTATAGAATGATTGTAAAAAAGTGCACCTCTAAAGGTATTTTGAATATATGTGATGTTATATATATGGATGTTGAAAAATGAAAATTTTTGGTTTTCCTTTATCAGAAAGTCGATTGCTACAAATTGCTCTTTGTGTTTGAGCTTTTTAGAACATGTTGTCCTTCTATCATTTTTACAATTTTTATAATGAGGCCAGATATATATGTTTATAAGACGGATACCCGAGCGTTACACAAAAAAATTACATACTATTAAAAGATTTTATGTCATTCGAAATAACACGCATGCGTTTGGTTAGTAAGCTGTTGTAGGATTTAATAAAAATTAAAATTTAATTCTAGAAGTTGAAAAACAATTCAAAAATATGTACTATTAGAAATAAAATAATTCTCATTAAGTAAGAAATAATAATTATTTTACTATACATTATTGTTTTTAATTTTAAACTATATGACAAATGACACATTTATTAGAATGTTGGAAATTAAAACATTTGTAGTACTTATAATTATATAATGCAATTTGCAAAATAAAATTCAACGTATTATGAGTCAAGATAGGTATTTATCTTGAACTATACAATATGAATGATTTCTACCTACAGATTGCACATGAATAAAATTGCATATTATGTAACGCCCCAAAATTTGTCCATTTTTTTTAAAACATAATAACATTAAAAGCACAATGGCGCTATCGCTTAAACATGGTTGTTATACTTCATGTCTATAAGACATGAATGTCAAAAATAAAGTTCAACCAAACATTTAGTTTACAAGTTTACAACCACGGGCGTTACGAATTTATATCAAAACAAACCATAGCAAGCAGAGAATGATTAAACCATAACATCAAAAGATGAGAGCTATGCTTAGCTCCACTCCATCTAGTCTTCCAAAACATATCTAGCATTTCACTTTGTCATCCTACTCTTGCGAACCTGGACCTGGGATACATGGCATAAAAATGAAATACGTAAGACAAAAATGTCTTGTGAGCTACATGGGTTTTAGACTCCAAAACATTTAAAAGCATAATATGAGTCGTTTTCAAAACCTTTGTACCAAATCATATCATATCTCTTGCTGAAAACATTTAAAAGCTTAATATATATAGTTTTCAAAGCCTTTGAAATCAAGCATATCATATCTCTTGCTGAAAACATTTAAAAGCTTATATATATAGTTTTCAAAGCCTTTGAAATCAAGCATATCATATCTCTTGCTGAAGACATTTAAAACTGTTAACTGAAACATGTTATCATCTTGCTTGTAAGCTTTTCATAATAAGCTGTCATCATAAAACTTTCTTTATTTAAGCTGGACTGGTAATCAATCATAAATAGGTTTTTATACTTAGGGCATTAATCACTTAAAGTGATACCCCAAGTCTAGGCTAAGATGGAAAGAACGAAATCAGTCCATCCTAGCATCATAAGCTTTAGGACATCTACTTCGCGACGGGGTTGGTACCACCCCAGTAGATTCCTCTAGGTTCCGTTATGGGAACATCATGGCCCGGGCATAAAGAATCATGCTCTTTGTTCATAGTGTCTTGCATAGCTGCATTCATTCATATCTTAAATACCAGTCATAAAAAGTAAACATAATATGGTTTGACATCAAATTACTTGCTGAAATCACATTAAGGCTATTGACAAACCAATATTTTCAATTCCATTTCAATTTGATGTCAAATCATACTTTCCAAAACATATTAGGCTTAATGCCAAATATTGCTTTCAAATCATTAAAACTTTGTGCCAAAATACACTTTTCAAATCACTTGGGCTTAATGCCAAAAATGCTTTTCAAATAACTTTCAAATCGTTATGGCTTGATTGCCAAAACATGCTTTCAAATCATAGTATGAGACTTTAAAATAATCATGTCATAGGTAAATAAATTTGCATAACATCTCATACTTGAAAATCACATAAACTACAAAAACATTTTGCCATGTACCCCAAAGAGGGAAAATGCCACATGTACTCACCTCGGTCCGCTAGTCTTTGCCTCTACTTGCTTCTGCGCACTCCTTAGCTTCTATATTGATAATATAGAAGATTAGTATTATATTCAAATATTAACATACTACGTATGTTAAGCAAGTCTAATTCATATAATTCTTTTCAAACTAGTTCATTAATAAGTTAGACATTCTTTTTACATATTATGAGCTAACACTTCAAGTTTATAATTCTAATGTCGATTTAATGTCTTCCTTTTACAAATTTTCAACATTTCTAACACTCCTGTTTTCAAAAATTCATCATGGTATAATAGCTTGGTTTACCATGTATTCCCAAAATTCCATTATCAACGACTAAATACACAACTAGTGTATTTTTAGCTTTTTGACATAACATAACATTTGCATATCTACCGATCTTGGTAGTTTTCAAGTCCACAACGACCAATTCCATTCCAATCTTTTTTTTTACAATTTCCATGTCTAACATCCATGTCTATTGAAACATTATTCCATCTAGTTTAACGATTATTAACTCAAAACAGAAACTTTTTGACATAAAACCCCATTAAAAGTGATAAATATTTCATGATTCTTTACCAATCCAATATTTGCTAACATGCATGTGAAAATCCAACTAAAATCTGTTGATATCTAATATAAACCCAACCATAGATGTTATAGAACTATAATTTCGTCATCTTTTCAACCAATTTCCAACATGCAAGAAGGAATTCAAACCCAATACTCAATATTTTCATTCCATAGAGAGTTTTTGACTCATAATCGAGATCTAAGCCAAAATACAAGCTCAAATTCAACATGCATGAGCAATTTTCGGATTTAAGAACTAGGGTTTGAAGAATCATCTTATACCTTCTTCTAATTTCTGTCCAAAGCCCCAAAAATCTGAAATTGGGGTTGAATGGGGTTGAAATCGGACTGAACACTTCTTTGGACCACCCCCTTCTGATCACCGGCAACCGCTGCCGCTGCTACGCCGGAATTCTCGCCGGGAAAATGGTGCGCCGGCACTATTCCTTCGTCTTCTACCTAGCTACTGCCGGAAATCGCTGAGCAAGGCCCTCCCCTACAACCCTCTGCTCGAAATCGCTGCTCTAGCCCTCATTTTTTTCCCTTCCCGATTGTAGATTTAGTGCACACACACACAATCGGTGTGTGTGTGTGTGTGTTTCTCTTGCTATACGAAAATTTCTTCCCAAATCTCTTTTTTTCTGAGTTTAAATCACGTGACCAGACCAAAAAGACGAGATGCAGGTGTGCTGGTAAGCCATTGGCTGATTTAAATGAGAAATGACAAAAATGCCCTTAATTCCAGACTTAAGACTAAGACGAGTCTTCTTAATCTAAGTTTTACTTGATTTTATAAGACTAAGACGAGTCATCTTAGTCTAGAGAAATTTCCAGCTTCTCTTTATTCTTTATTTTTCTTCAACTTTGCAGGGGCATAACTTCTTCGTACGAAATCCAAAACTTGCAAACTTTATACCTCTAGAAAGGTGGGAACGAGATTTACAACTTTGCTCTACTGACTCAGGTCTAAATGTGTATAGAGTTTCTGTTATTAACCCTTGAAAATGACTCTTTGGTCATTTTTGTCACTTTTGGGCCATTTTAAAACCTTCATATCTCCTTCGTTACAACTCCAAATAGCCCGATTCTTTTTCCTATATTTTTGTTATCTCAAATACTACCAAAGTCATATTGATGACCTTTTCCAATTTCCTTTTAGAATTTGAGATATTAATTTCTAAAGATTATTAAATAAAATTTTCACTTTAGGTCCTTTATGCGATTTCATTTCTACTCTGTTCATATGTTATCATTATTTTGCTAAAGCCACTTTCTTATTACTATAAAGTAATCATGATACTTTTATGCATATATAGAATATTAGGTTTATCGAAAACTAAATTCATTTAACTCAAAAAGTTTTAGTTGTCACATATTACTTTTTATTTAATTATACTTTAATTATTCTTGTTGTTAAATAATTGAAAAACTATAACATTAATCATTTACAATCGCGATCAAGTCGGTAATATCTTATTCATCACTATAACTATTTATCTTAACCCACGCATATAATTACATTGAACATACATCTTGATATTACAACTCTCTAGCTTCTAAGGATGGGGGAGTAAAACTTTCCTATCTCTCCCAACCCACTTGACACACAGTCGCCACATCATCTTTTCTCTCTCCTCTCCACCCATCTTTCCCAACTCAGTCACAATATACAATTAATGAAGCCTATTGTACAAAATGGGAAAGAAAGAGTGTGGTAGGTTCACATACATGGTGATGCCACTGAACTCGGATCATTGAGGACAAAAAATGGTGATACCTTAGGTACCATTTGTACTGCCACCTATATGTTACTATCTAGAGCATGGTTCCGTCCACCTAAGTAATGTTATTTATCATTCAATCATTATAACTCAAAGAGTTTTTTAAGTTATGATAATTATTTAATACTAATGGTACTTAACTGAATAAGATTCAAATGAATTAAATTAAGTAATTTAAATTTATTATATCATACGTTCTTTGAATATTTACTAATTTGGCAGTTTAATGATATAGATATGAGTATTGTTTATTACTTTTTTTAGAGAATGAGTGGTTAGAAAAATTCTTAAACAGAAGGGTGATCGATTATTTAACTACCAACCAATATCTGTTGGGTGTTTGTTATGTAATTCCTCCTTTTAAGGCTTTACTTTCTTTTTTGTAATATTTTAGTTTAGAATGTATATCTTTATTTTGATTATGCATAAATTTTTGAATAAAAGTTCATGTGGTAAATTTGTAATACATTTTAATCAAGTAGTTACTTTAAAAACATTAATAACTTGTTCAATAACATATACTGATATTTAATAAAATCTATGTATTTTTCAATTTGAGATATAGAATTATTATGCTCACAATTAAAATGAAAAAATCATAATATAGGCAAATTGTTATATATCTATATGATGCATACAATATTAAACTAATATAACAAACAATAATGTTTAGAAAAATCTATGCATTTGTTTTAAATTCTAATATAGTATTAGTTTTTTATTAAAAAAGAGTAGGGTACAGTTTTGGTTCTTGTGGTTTGCTCCAGTTTTCATATTAGTCCAACATTCAGAAATCTCACATAATGTCCCCTGTGGTTGGTATTTACTAACATATTTGGTCCCTCTCTCCGTTAAAGGTTAAGTTTTTGTTAAGTGGTGGTAAAATGACAATGTTGCCCTTCATTTATTATTTCATTTATTTATTAGAAAATAAAAAGGAGATGAGATGAGATGGTTGTGGAAGGAGAGGAAACCGTTGATGAACAAGTTGAACAGTTTAAAGTCGTTTGTTGATGATAAACGATATGGGATGGTTTTTGGAAGGCGAGGAAACCGTCGATCTAACTTGCGATGCTTCGGATTTGTTGAAATTATCGAGAGTCGGCGATTACGGTTACTGTGGTGGAGCTGGAGAGGAGATCGACTCCACTTTGCTAGTAGATGATTCGTTGGCAAGGGCATCGAAGTGACCTAGTTTAGTCTGGACGCCCAAATTGCATAAGCAATTCGTTGAGGTAGTAGTGCATTTGGGCTTGAAGAACGTCGTCCCGAAAACTATCACGCAGTGGATGAATGTTGAAGTATTGTCACGTGAGAACGTCGCGAGTCATTGACGACGCCTAGTAATATCAAGTATTTTAGTCGTCGTTGAGCCCTATTCCGAGTGAATTATATCTCATAAATTGTTATATTACTCACTTTTCGTGTCTAGTGCTTGTGTGTGAAAAATGATAAAAGACAGGGGTTAAATGCGAAAATGAAGAAGTTTGGAATGAAGTCCATTTTCAAGAGAAAAGAAACGCGCGCCGCGGACTGAAAGGCACACGCGTCGCGGAAAATGGGGGGATCGTTATTTATACCCCGGTTTCAGCAAATTTAAATGGAGCCTCTACTAGTAGTGGTGGAGGTGTACTTTCAGCCCCTACACCCATTCCATCATTTACTCAATCTATAGTTCCACCAGTGAGTCGACCAATCACAAACCCTGTTGGGAATCCCGCATCTGCTGTGTTGACATGGGGAGCATTGACCCGTGATGGTACCCCGTGTTTCGCATCAGCCAGTGCAAGTTCCATAACAGCAACAACCACAACCTGTTCATAAACCTCAACCACCTTTTTAACCCATACCACAAAAACAACCTCAACCAAAAATACAAATACAATCACAGCCACAACAACCGCAACAATACCAATATTAAACCGGAGACCAAGGATATGATGATGAAGTTGAGGGTTGGATTCCAAACAATCCTGTCAACCAGAAGTAGCAGTAGAACCGAGGTCAGGGACCTTTGAGACAACAACAGCAATGGCAGGGACAACGATATTACAACAATGAAATGTATAATTACGGTGATTTCGTTCCTCCCTTGTACTTTTCTCAACCGATTGGGCAGTCGGTTGCGTCGCACTTCCAACTACGGGAGTACAAGGATGCATCACCGATATATTTTCCAGATAATGCTAATAGTCAGGTAGAGATTAGACCTCAATTATTAGGAGTATTACCTGAGTTTAGAGGACACTAGCAGGACTATCTATATAATCACTTATATAAATTTTTAGCGATAGCGAATGCCAATATTCCTAGGAACATCTTTAGGTTAAGGTTATTTCCTTTTACTCTTAACGATAAGGCCAAATATTGGTTCACGTCTCTGCAACCGAATAGTATCACAACCTGGGAACAACTCAAGACAAAATTCCTACAAGACTTTTATCCTGCCAGCAAGACGTCGGAGATCAGGAGAGCAATACAAGATTTTCAGCAGAAACCAGGTGAGACATTTCATAACGCATTTGAAAGGCTCAAGGAGTTAATGAGATCCTGCCCGCACCATGAGTTTCCAAGGTGGAAACTTTTCAAGTTCTTTTATGACGGGGTAGACACAACCCATCAAGCCATGATAAATGCATCATCCAGTGGGACCATCATGTTGCAAGATCTAGAAGATGCCAGGAGATTTTTGGAGCAGTTGAGCCATGGTTCGAAAGTAAGTAGACCTATAAAGGATAGAACAACATTCGTAGCAAACATGGAAGTAGAGAATAAATGGAAAAATGAAATCCAAAATGAGCTAAGCACCGTCACGAAAAAGTTCAATCAGTTACTTACAAGGCTTCAGAAGGAAAAGGGAGCTTATGTGTTGCATGGTCAGACTATCTGCAATACTTGTGGCGAAGTAGGTCATAATTGCACGGAATGTATAATGACACACGAGGAGATAAGTCACGTTCATGGATACGGATAGTTTCACAACACACCACGTCCATTTAGGAATAACCAGCAAAGAGACGTTAGGCAACCTCATGGGAGACAGCAAAACACACAGTCAACACCAAGAAAAGGAGGTGCAAATGTCAGTACAAAGGAAATTTATGAAATCCTGGTTAAGCTTAAGGAAGCAGAAGATGCGAATACTCAGGCATTACTAAAATTAGGAACTCAGCTCAAAAAATTGAGAAAGATAGAGAACAAGAGAAGAAGGAAACTATGCAACCTCAGAAAGGACAAGTGAATGAAGTGATAACATTGAGAAGTGGCAAGAAGGTGGATAACAAGGTTGTTGCTCCACCTCTTGAGAATGACATTGATGTGGAGATCATTTTTTATGAGAAAGAGGAGTTAGAAAAGAAAGAGAAGAAGGTACAAGGAGATACAAAGAAAGCAGAAAGTAAATGGGAGAAGGCAGAGACTAGTGGTACAGCTCCTTTCCCTGCAGCCTTGGAAAAGTTGGGAAACAAACCGTATGGAAAGAAAGGACCACAGGCTAAGGATATGTGAGAATTATTTAGTCAAATTAAAGTCAACATTCCGTTGGTTAAGTTGATTAAAGAAGTTCCCGCATATGCCAAATTTCTAAAAGATATGTGCATCCATAAAAAGCATATTCTTTCACATCATCCGAAGAAGATTGAGTTGACGGAGTATGTTAGGTCGATAATCATGGATATTCTGCCGCCAAAAATGAAAGACCCTGGAGCACCTCTTATATCTATCAACTTAGGAGATGTTCACATCAAGAAGGCTTTATTGGACTTAGGGGCAAGTGTGAATATCCTTCCAGGACAACTCTTCGACAAGTATGAATTTGGCACCCTAAGACCCACGGACATCATTTTACAGCTTGCTGATAAATCCACTAAAATTCCACGAGGGATGCTGTCGGACGTTATAATCAAGGTTGGAGACTTTTACTACCCACCAGATTTTTTAGTTTTGGACACCCGTCAGGTGGTCAAAGAGGAACAACCAACGATTATCCTTGAACGACCATTTCTAGCTACAGCAAACGCGTACATTGATTGTCGCACGGGAGAGATGGGGATTTCCTTTGGGCACCAACAATTGAAGATCAACATATTGAATGCCAACGGAAGCACGATGGAAGAGCAAGAATGTTATCAGGTTGACATGATAGATGAATTGGTTCAACAGTATATGCCTGAAGTGTTGCAACAGGAAGTGATAGAATTACCTGAAGAAGAAGATGCAAGACATAAAGACCATCAGGAAGAAAAGAAGGAAGATGGATCAAGATCTGAGGAGTGCTTGCAAGTAGATAAACTGCCAACCGAAATTCCCAAATCGCTAAAGCCTTCACTCCAGGAGCCACCAGCACTAGACCTCAAACCGCTGCCATCTCACCTCAAGTATGCATATTTAGGTGAAAATGAAAGTTTGCCAGTGATTCTATTAGCTGACTTAACAGAAAAACATGAGAAATCATTATTGGAGGTCTTGTCCAAGCATAAAGAAGCCATTGGATGGACGATTGCGGATCTGAAGGGAATTAGTCCCACAACGTGTATGCATCGCATTATCACCGAAGAAGGAACTAAACCCGCCAGAGACACGCAGCGCCGGCTGAATCCTGCTTTTGAGAAATCATTATTGGAGGTCTTGTCCAAGCATAAAGAAGCCATTGGATGGACGATTGCGGATCTAAAGGGAAATAGTCCCACGACGTGTATGCATCGCATAATCACCGAAGAAGGAACTAAACCCGCCAGAGACACGCAGCGTCGGCTGAATCCTACTTTGCGTGAAGTCGTGAAGAAAGAATGTTTAAAGTGGTTAGATGCAGGGATCATCTACCCAATCTTAGATAGCGAATGGGTTAGCCCTACACAAACGGTGCCGAAAAATTCGGGAATCACAGTGGTAGAAACTAAGGATGGCGATCAAGTATCTACAAGACCAGTAACCGGGTGTAGAGTATGTATCGACTATTGGAAACTTAATGCTGCCACATCGAAAAATCACTTTCTGCTTCTTTTCATTGATCAAATAGTGGAAAAGTTGGCAGGACAGAAATACTATTGTTTCTTGGATGGATACTTAGGGTACAATCAGATAGCAATCCATCTAGAGGACCAAGCGAAAACGACATTTACTTGCCCTTATGGCACTTTCGCATTTAGAAGGATTCCGTTTGGCTTGTGTAATGCACAAGCCACATTTCAAAGATGCATGATGGCGATCTTCTCGGACATGATAGGGGATGTATTGGAAATTTTAATGGACGGTTTTTCCATCTTTGGTTCATCCTTTGAAGCATGCTTAAGCCAGTTAGAAAAGGTTTTGGCCAGATGTGTGGAATTCAATCTGGTGTTGAGTTGGGAAAATTGTCATTTCATGGTCAGAGAAGGAATATACTTAGGACACGTGGTTTCTGAGCGAGGATTCGAAGTGGACAGAGCAAAATACAATGTGATTTCTACGTTACCACCGCCAGCATCCGTGAAAGGGGTTAGATCGTTTTTAGGGCATGCTGAATTTTATAGGAGATTCATCAAGGATTTCAGTACAATTTCCAAACCACTCTGTGGTCTCTTGTTGAAGAATGCACCATTTGTTTTTGATGATGAATGTGTCAAAGCATTCAATATTCTGAAAAACAAGTTGGTTGAAGCACCCATTCTGAAGTCGCCGGATTAGACTAAACCTTTTGAAATCTTGTGTGATGCAAGTGATTATGGTGCTGGAGCAGTACTGGGGCAACGAATAGACAAGAAACCAGTGGCCATCTGCTACGCAAGTAAAACGTTTTTAGAAGCTTAGTTAAACTACACCACTACAAAAAATGAATTATTGGCGGTAGTCTTCGCCTTGGATAAATTCAGATCATATATCTGGGGATCAAAAGTTTTAGTCTATACTGACCACAACACACTCCGACATTTGCTGGTGAAAAAGGAGTCAAAGCCGAGATTGATACGATGGATCCTCTTATTACAAGAGTTCAACGTGGAGATCAAGGACAAGAAGGGAACGAAAAATGTGGTAGCCGACCATTTATCAAGATTATCAACGCAAGGAATGGAAGT
The DNA here is from genome assembly GCA_023525715.1 of Cichorium intybus. NCBI lineage: Eukaryota > Viridiplantae > Streptophyta > Magnoliopsida > Asterales > Asteraceae > Cichorium > Cichorium intybus. Next base: position 98,619,324 of record CM042014.1, read on the forward strand.
GGGAATACAGGACACCTTCCCTGATGAACAGTTGTTGGAAGTTAATGCTGCACCCTAGAACGCAAATTACGTCAATTTTTTGGCCGCTGGACCAATGCCCACGCATTGGACGAAGCAAAGACAGAAGCAATTCCGCACGTATGTAAGGAGATTTATCTGGGACGATCCCGATCTTTTCAAGGTTGGGGAAGACCAAATAATCCGACGGTGTGTTCCTGATAGTGAAATTCTCGGGGTGTTAGCTCATTGTCATGCATCTGCATGTGGAGGACACTTCAATGCAAAGAAGACCGGATACAAGATCTTAGAATCAGGATTATATTGGCCGAAAATCTTTAGGGATGCGTACAGGACTGCAAAGGAATGCCTCAACTGCCAGCAATTAGGAAATATTTCGAAAAGAGATCACATACCACTGAATCCTATTTTGGTTGTAGACATCTTCGATGTGTGGGGTGTTGGCTTCATGGGACCGTTCCCTACATCGTATGGGTACGTTTACCTTTTAGTCGCTGTCGATTATGTCTCTAAGTCGATCGAGGCAGAAGCAACACGTACTAATGATCACCATGTGGTATGCAAATTTGTCAAGAAAAATATATTCACTCGACATGAAGTACCTAGGGTAATCATTAATGATGGGGGGTCAAACTTCAAGAATTTCAAATTCGGGCGGTTACTACGGCATTATGGGGTCAACCATCAGATTGCTACTCCTTATCACTCGCAGACAAGTGGTCAGGTGGAGGTCTCGAACCGTCAAATCAAAGAGATCTTGCAAAAGACTATGAAGATGGACAGGAAAGATTGGTCGCAACGGTTAGATGACGCGCTTTAGGCATATAAAACCGCTTATAAGACACCAATCGGCACAACACCTTAGCAATTAGTATACGGGAAAGGATTCCATTTGCCTGTGGAATTAGCAAACTGAGCCTTATGAGCCACTAAACAAGTGAATCTCGATTATGATGTGGTTGGGAAGGAACGGAAATTACAGTTGTCTGAGCTGGAGGAACTACGCGATGAGGCATATGAGAACGCGGCTACATACAAGTCCAAGCTGAAAAGATATCATGACGCAAAGCTCAAACTCAAGACATTCACAGTAGGGTAGAAAGTATAGTTATATAATTCGAGGCTAAAGATGTTCCCTGGGAAGTTACGGAGCAAATGGAATGGACCATACGAGGTCATTAGTGTTACGAATTATGGTGGTGTGGAAATCTGAGATTTCAAGGGAGGGCCACCATTCAAGGTAAACGGACATAGATTAAAACCTTATGTCACATCATGTACGTTCCATAAATTAGAGGAGGAAACAGTCAAGTTTGTGACAGACAAACCAAAATAAGAGCAACAATCAGGTAAGTATACGTCTGCCTGAAGACGTTAAACTTAGCGCTTGTCGGGAGGTAACCCGATCATTGTAAATTTTTGTATTTTAATCTTTAGAATGTTGTTAATCAATGACGGTAAGAAAAGAACAAGTTTGGGGTTAATTTGGACTTTTTATAAGTACACGACGCATGACACTCACGACTTGTACTTTATGTGGTCGTTGATCGCAAAGCTGGAAGTTTGTAACATGTCATACCTTATTGCGGATTACTTCAAGAGAGTATCTGATGCGCCCTTGGAGCTCGCGGCGGTCGGGGGAGGTCATTATGTCACGCGCCTCGCTTATTCATACGGGTTACTTTCATATTCCGAGACCCGTTACCTGACCGAGATCCTAGCTGTTCAGTTTAGCCCTCCCACTACAACCTCGAGGGAGGTTGTATACGCTGATAATGGCAACGTTTTGGTCCGAAGTTCGCCATTCCCGGTTCTACGCAACTAGCCACCAACACTAAATGAGAAGATGAAGAAACGGTACCGCATATCGGAAGGCCTTTCTGACACGCCTAGGTCGTCGTGCGGTCAAAAATAGTAAAATAACCTAACACACACTAGTATAACGGTAGTCAGGGTTGATCCACAGGAGTTACGTGGTCAAGGTAGGCAACAGATTACCAACTGTAGTGTCATGCTACAGCCAGAGGATCTAGTTTCCGACTTTTACCAAAACAATCCAGAAATCATGAACATTCAACAATTCCAAATCAAAAAACTAAAACCACTACTAACCTAAGTACTTACTAAAATCAGAAATGTATTTCAGAAGTAACAAAGGTCAAACCAAAACATCCAACACAATCAAACATCCAAAATGCATCCAAAGTATAAAACACCAAAAAGAGAGCAATTAACAATAACTGAATGATTAACTATTAAAAACTCAAATCCAACTTGTTCCAAAACAGAAAACATAAACTTTCAGAAACTAAAAACTAATGTCAATGGTTGTCACACCCAATAACACTAGCCAAAGCTACCAAAACTATGAAGCTACTTGAAAATTAAAAGGGAAAAACATAAATACCAATTATGGTCGACTGAAAACTGAAACTTGGAGTCCAAGAAGCCTTTGGGGTCGTTCCTATGCCAGGTCTTTGCTACTGATTTCGACCTAAAACCCTCTATTTATAGTTTTGAAAAATAAAAGACCACGCCGCGCGCACTTAGATTCTGCAGCGCGCGTGCTAGTTTATCCCCGTTTCTCCGGTATTTGAATCTTCTCCACCGCCTCATTGCTGACTCAGCGCGTCGCGCCCTTGTACATAACCGCGGCACGCGTGCGAATTCGACTGCTTTGTCTTTATCTTCAAACTTCTTCCATTTTGTACGCTTTTAGTCTCTGTTTACATCATTTCTTTCCAAACAAGCACTGACACAAAAAGTGAGAATACCACAACATATATGATATAAATTCACCAAGAATAGGGCTCAACAACGACTAAAATACTTGATATTACTAGGCGTTGTCACTTTCGACACGCACTAACTCGGCGGATCCAGATTTGGCTTCATAGTAAACGAGATGAAAGCGATGCACCGGTCGATGAATGCGCAACGGATGGAATATAATGTCGTCTCGGTCGAAGTTCATGAAACTATTCGCAACACCCAGAATATTCAGAATCAATTGCTTTGGGTGGCCGATTGTACGTGCAAGTATATGGACGATTTCAACAGCAAGTTGCCAAGGGATCAACCACCGTTGATCGAGGACGAGCTCGAGGAGGACCCAGAAGAAGAAGAAGAAGAATATAATCCAGCAAAGCACGATAAGAACTCGGATATAGCTCAGAATTGAGGATTTGATTGTAATTATGATTTTTTTTTATTTTTGAGTTTTTAGGTTGTTTTTAGTAAATTTTTAGGATTTAATGTTCTTAGGATATAAATAAGTCAAAATGATACTAATAAAAGTGGTAGAATTTAGGACAATTGTGTTTGAATTGAGTTAAATTGATGTTTGAAAATGGTAATAACAGCAGGAATTACCGCGACGCAGCACCATTGTGAGCTGCACTGCGGTCATTTCTGTCAACATATAGAAACACAATTTCGTAATTACCGCGATGCGCGTATCAGACCCACGTGCCGCGGCATACCATATCTCATTCATGTTGTATGTTCTCTTTATTTGCTTTTGATTTTTACGTTTAATGTTTGTTTGTGAGTTTTTTGTACGCAAGTAACAACGCGATCCATCGAGGGTTGTATCACACAAGTGTAGGGTCACCCTACCCCTACACTTGTCCTTACCGCCGTGTTCACTGTTGCGCCACAACTCCGGACAGTAAAATCATAAGGTGCAAGTTTTATCCTGTTATATTGATTCCAACAAGCAGTTCTACCGTTCCTAAAGGGGTAACTCTTTCTCCCTTATTTTGAATTTATTTTTGTACAACGGGGACGTTGTACGGTTTTAAGTGTGGGGTGTGGGACGGTCGAAAGAGTATTTTTGAAATTTTTGCGAAAACAAGTCATTTTCAATTTTTTAGCAATTTTTAAAATTTTTTAAGAAGTTGTAACTTAGAAACGAATAGCTTTTGAGTGTTATAGCATTTGGTATTTTTCAAATATATACTGTTTAGTTGTAATCATGCTATGGTTTAGTCAAATAAATTGATTTTTTAGAAGTTGGAAAAATTCAAGATTTAGAATATTTTTAAGATTGGGATTCAGGAGGGAATTATCAATTAGTGGCCTTTCTTGTTCGAATCGGTAGGCCTGAAACGGATGGCCCTGAAAGGGCATTTATGCACCTTACTACCTAAGATCGTCTGGTCTGGAATAGTATTTCTGAAAGCTCGTTACACGGACAACATCGAAAGTCATGTACAGTTCTTTAGCAGCCTTTAAAATCTAAATGAGTAAGTACACTCTAGTAAACTGAAAATTTGTAATCAAGGGTTCTTTAGAAAGTCGTGAATTCCAAAGGGTATTCTAGTCATGTTTTCAAAAAATCATTTTTCAATCTAACTTTTGAAAGCAATAAACTTTGAAACTGAAAGCATTCAAAAATGTTTGAGTCGTAGTTAAAATTTGTTAAAAACTCACTTGCTAAGGGACAAGCAAGGCACAAGTGTAGGGTGTTTGACGATGCCTAGTAATATCAAGTATTTTAGTCGTCGTTGAGCCCTATTGCGAGTGAATTATATCTCATAAATTGTTATATTACTCACTTTTCGTGTCTAGTGCTTGTGTGTGAAAAATGATAAAAACAGGGGTTAAATGCGTACAAAATGAAGAAGTTTAGAATGAAGTCCATTTTCAAGCGAAAAGACACGCGCTCCGCGGACTGAAAGGCACGCGTATCGCGTAAAGTCAATGATCGGATAAGAAGTTTGAATTTCAAACAGCGAACATCGGGGTTACAGATAAGATCGTGTCGCGGTTTTCACCCTTGCGCGGCGTGATTGGTCAGATTTCGCAACTATAAATAGAGGCTTCCCGTTCGTGTTTCGGCAGCGAAGACCTGACCCAAGAGTGGAACCTAGGCTTCTTTGACACGTGTTTTCGGATTTCAGTGATTAGAAGTTTGTATTTTCATAGTTAAAGTTTGTTTTTCGTGTTTTTCGGTTTTGTTTATCGTTCGTTTCCAACAGTTCTGGATTGTAGAACTTGCTGGAACGTAACGATTCTGGATTATTCCCGAAGTCTGAAACATCCGACTTTGCAATCATTCAGTTTTAGTTATTTCGCGGTTTTGATTTTCGTTTATGTTTAATTGTTCATTTGGTTATTTTATGGAATCGAGCACTTCTAATTTTCTGAATATACTGCGGAATCAGATTGTGTAGTTCGTTTGGATCAAGATTTGGATTTATTTAGTTCGTGAATGCTAGTTTATGTTTTTGTGATTTGTGGTTCATTCGGTTTTTGTGAAGCGTATGGAATGCCACCATCTATAGAGTGACACTATAGTTTGGTTAATTCTTCCCTTACTTCCACTTAGCTAGTGTGCTCGTAAGGTAATAAATATTGTATTTTTGACTGTATCAACGACTGCGACGTGTCAGTCATCTTCTGAAATACAGGCTAATTCTGCAGGTAGTGGTGGAGGTGCTTACCATCATGGGTTTGAGTCTCAATTGTATCCATATAACATGACAATGCAGCAAAGAGACTGTGGGAACAAGTTTGGTTTAGTTTCATCTTATCAGCATCGTATGACTTTTGTATATACTTATATGAAAGAAAAGTTAGGTGAGTTTTTTTATCCCTTATGTATATACTTAAATGAATACTAAATCTATCCTTTCTTCATCTATGTGATTCTTAAACAATAATCTAAGTCTTCCTAGATGATTTGATGATGGTTTAGATGACTTATACTACGATTAATTAGCTATGATAGAATGTTTTAGATTTTGTATTCGACCAAGCTCGTTTATCTCATTTATTCCCACATGAACCATGGCATGGCTCTAGTGAGCTGGTTGCATATCTATCTTATGTGTGTGTGTGTTCTTTTTCTTTCAGATTATAGTAGGTATCAGTTGTTTCCATCTGAGAAAACTCTTGTTTCCAATGAAAATTTGATTGATTTCTGTAATGAGCAAGTCGCCATTGATCAAGAAAGTAGTTCAGAGGGAGAAAAGTCATCTACATTCGCTGAGAAAAGTCATGTCTCCCATGAGAATAAACCCATAAAGTTTAATCCCAAAAACTTTGTTCATCGAGGGAGAACGGTGGTGAGAGAGTTTTTTTTTCTTTTTAATAAATAAATTAAATAATAAATGAAAGGCAAAATACTCATTTTACCACACATTTAACAGCAAATGTATTCCAAAAATAACTCAAAAACTTGGAATCCCGATCAGGAACAATGGTTTTAGGAATACCATGCAAACGAACCACCTCTTTAAAGTACAAATCAGCCACATTAGATGCATCATTGGTTTTATGACATGGTACAAAGTGAGCCATTTTCGAAAACCTATCCATCACTACCATAATGGAATCCTTCCCCCTTTGAGTTCTAAGCAAAGCCATAATGAAATCCATGGACACATCTTCCCAAGGACGAATAGGAACCGGCAAAGGAGTGTAAACACCATGCTTGAAAGTTGTTTTCGCCATGTGACATGTAACACACTTGCCCACAATGTTGGTTACATCCCCCAACATCTTAGGCTAAAAGAAATGTTCTTTAAGCACCTCCAAAGTTTTGGTAACGCCAAAATGACCAGCTAAACAACCACCATGAGCTTCACGAATCAGCAACTCACGTATTGCATGTTTTTTAACACAAAGGCGATTGCATTTGAATAAAAAGCCATCTTGCACCATGAATTCACCATTGGGACCACCTGCACATTTTAAAAACAAATCTCCAAAGTCCACATCAGATTCATAGTAATTCTTCAAGGTTTCAAACCCCAAGAAACGAATATCCAAAGTTGCCAACAAAGTGTAACGTCTTGATAAAGCATCAGCCACCACATTACTTTTTCCATCCTTCTATTTGGAAGAAAAACGAAAGGATTGCAAGAATTCCACCCACTTTGCATGTCTTGTGCTCAACTTTTGCTGCTTATTGATGTACTTCAAGGATTCATGATCAGAATGCAAAATGAAATGATTTGCATGCAAATAATGACTCCAATAATCTAAAGCACGAACAATAGCATAAAACTCCTTAACATAAGTGCAATAATTCAAACGAGCACCATCCAATTTTTTAGAAAAATAAGCAATAGGACGCTTCGATTGGATCAAAACAGCCCCAATACCAACTCCACTTGCATCACACTCCACTTCAAATGGTTGAGCAAAATCAGGAAGAGCCAAAATAGGAGCATTACACAACAATTCCTTGAGTTTCTCAAATGCCTTTTGAGCTTCCTCTCCCCATGCAATGACTCCTTTCTTCAAACAACCTGTTATGGGACTTGCAATGGTGCTAAAATCACGAACAAATCTCCTATAAAAAGAAGCAAGACCATGAAATGACCTAACTTCAAAAATGTTAGTAAGAACAGGCCATGACTTGATTGCTTCCGTTTTGGATGGATCCACGGACACGCCATCTCTTGACACCATAAAACCAAAAAATGCCACCTCTTCCACCAAAAACAAACATTTTTCTAGCTTCCCATAGAGTTTTTGAGCTCTAAGGGTCTCGAAAACCTGTTTTAAGTGCCCTAGATGATCCTCCAAGCTCTTGCTATATACCAAGTTATCATCAAGGTATACCACCATAAACCTGCCCAAAAACGATTTTAGCACTTCATTCAGTAGTCGCATGAAAGTGCTAGGTGCATTAGTTAGACCAAACGGCATCACGGTCCATTCATACAAGCCATGTTTAGTTTTAAAGGTTGTTTTCCATTCATCCCCTTCACGCATACGAATCTAATGGTAACCACTTCTCAAATCAATTTTTGAGAACACAATGGAACCATGTAACTCGTCCAACAAGTCATCAATTCTAGGAATAGGAAATCTGTATTTTATGGTGATGTTATTAACAGCCCTACTATCAACACACATCCTCCAAGAACCATCTTTTTTTGGAACCAACAACACGGGAACAGCACAAGGACTTAGGCTTTCACGAACATAACCCATTTTCATGAGTTCATCATTTTGTTTTTGCAACTCCTTTGTCACCACCGGATTACATTTATAGGCAGCTTTATTAGGCAAAGGAGCACCCGGAATAAGATCAATTTGGTGTTCAATACCACGGATTGGAGGCAAACCCGGTGGTAATTCACTTGAAAACACATCTTGGAATTCGTGTAACAAATCAGCAATACGACTTTCTTAATGCACCATTTTTGCCACCTTTGCATGCTCATCAGTCACGAGCATATAAATCACATCACCTTGGTCAAAAGCTTGCTCCACCTCCCTTTCACTAGAAAACATAGAAAGATTAGGTTTTTTAACTTGTTTAGAATTCATGGACCTTATGGCCGTTGGGGACATGGGTTTTAACACAATTTTTTTATTATTCTGTCTCAACTCATATTCGTTACTCCTCCCCCTATGTAACACGTCCCTATCAAATTGCCAAGGACGCCCCAACAAGATATGACATGCATCCATTGGAATAACATCACAGAACACTTCATCTTCATAAGACCCCATAGTCAGACCAACTCTAACCTATTTTCTCACTTTTATTTTGATTCCATCATCCAACCAATAAAGAGCATATGGTTTTGGATGGTTTGTAGTAGACAAACCCAATTTGGTCACCATTTCATTAGAAGCAACATTGGTACAACTTCCACCATCAATAATCAAACTACACCACTTGTCTCTAACCAAACATTTGTTGTGAAACAATTGGTCTCGTTGATCCATATCAGCCACAGTTTGAACCCCTTTAGTTTTAAGGGTTCTAAGCACCAAAACCGTGTCATAGATTGGTGCCTCATACTTTACTTCTTCCTCTTCATCTTCTTGTTATGGTGCATCATGAAAAAGACCAGCCAACCTCTCTTCTTCCTCCAACTCTTCACGACATTCAATGGCCTCCCTCAAAGTCACCACCCTTTTTTTGGACAAGCATTTTGGTAATGACCAAAACCTTGACACTTGAAACATCTAATTTTTGCCAAACTAGTTTCTTTGGTACCACTAGTAAGTTTAGGAGCAATGGGAACATTATTAGAACCAGAAGGAGTAGAAACAGAATTTTGTCTATTGTTAGACTCGGGTTTGGACCATGACTTGGACTTGGAATTTTCAAGACTAGAACTTCCACCATAACGTGCCTTGGCTTGTCCCTCCAACTTCAAACATAAACCACAAAGAGTTCCAAAATCAGTAAAAGGATACAACTCCACAACATTGGCAATATTGTAGTTCAACCCTTTGAGAAAACGAGTCATTTTTTGTTCTTCAACTTCTTCAATATCCCCCATCAAGGACAACCTTTCAAATTCATCAATGTATTCGCCAACACTCATTTTTACTTGCCTCAAATCAATAATCTTCTTGTAAGTAGCAATTCTATGAGTAGAAGGAACATATCTTTTTCTCAGTTTTCGTTTTAGAGAAAGTCAAGAAGAAATTTTCTCTTTGCCTTCATGGGTCCTCTTGGCCTTAAGCCCTTCAAACCACAATGAAGCACCAACACTTAACTTGAGAATGGCATACTTGCAACTTTTTTCGTCATCCACTTCCTTGAACTCGAACATTCTTTCAATCTTCCTTTCCCACTCCAGATAACGTTCAGGATCAGTCCCACCAACAAATTCAAGCAATTTAGACACCTTGAATTCTTCAACAGAACTTGGCTGCCCATGTCTAGGCTGCCGCCTTTCCCCTTCTTGTAAGTTCCTTAAAGCATCACGTAGGTTATTGAGAAAATCAGGATCTTCCCAATCCATAGAACCGGATCTGATACCACAAATGATATGTGTATGGGCTGATTATAGTAAGGTTTAGGAGATTTGAGATTAGATTTCGTGTATGGGTGTTTGTTTGGTGAATTGCAGCGGAATTAACAATAAAAATTAAGGATATAGTGATAAACAACCTAGACCTATAGATTGATTATTGTTTGAAGACAAGCTAAGACCTATTAACTTGAATTCGTGTCAAATCAAGAAATCATCCCTCAAAGACGAAATTGTGAGTGTAAGCAACAACTCAATGAACAAAGTTCTTGTTTTCTTGATTGATTTTCGTATTCTAGCTATTACAAGCAAAAAGAAATGGCTATAAAGCCGAAACATAAAGATGGGAGTTATAAAACAACCCAACAACCAAGTTATTAAAGAAACTACTAACTACTCATCAAAACAAACTTAAATGACTCATTAAATGAAAGAAAAACATTGCAAGCTTCTAATTAACTCCAAATGCATCCCAAATGCATCCAAATGCCTTCAAATGTGCAACCCTAATCCATGCAAGTGATCATGCAAACTCCATGGGCCATTGAGCCCAAACAGCCTTCAAATCCATTAAAAAACACCAACCCATCACCTTTTGGGCCCTCATTCTCCATGCATGCATCAATTACCAACATTGATAACAAGGAAGACTACAATGCTCCCACTAGCCTTGACACATACTTCTGCCTTATCTTTGCTTCTCAAAATTAAAATACTTTAACTTTCTCATTGAAACAAAATCCTAACTGCGAGATGCTTATTTGAGTCCATTAATGGACCTATCAGGTTTACACACTCTATCAGGATTCCTGGACTGTATAAACCCTTTGAATGTGTTACTTACACATCCCTTTTGTGTTTTCCGTTAAGGAAAGCGGTTTTATTTACATCCCATTTGCCATATTTCATAATCATGAAATGCAAGTAACTAATAGATTCAATCATTGCTATTGGCTACAAGGTTTTCTCTAAACTATATCTTTGATTTTAAGTGTAACCCTTTGCAACCGACCTAGCTTTGAATGTGTGTACATTCCTATCCATGTCTGTCTTTTCCAAAAAGACCCATTGACACTTAATGGTTTTGAAACCAGATGTGTGATCAACCAAATACCAAACTTGGTTTATCATTCACAATCAATCAAATTCCAAACTTGATTATCATACATGGATTGAATATCTTTTTCCATCACTTCCTTTCATTTAGGAGCCTATGGGCCTACCATAGCTTTCTAATAGTTGTTAGGCTTATCTAGGCCATTTCACATGCCATCATTTTCCTGATTTGGAAACCAAGGAATTTAATTGCATGACATTCTCTAACAAATTTTGAACAAGATGTGAGGATGTGTCAGATTTGTAAGCAATATCTTTACCCAGTCTCAACAGGTCTCTCAACCTCTAGTTGACTGCTAGTCCCTACTTCAGGTTCTTGATTGGTCAACTCTTGAATCTCATCAAGATCGATCTAGCTCCCACTAGCTTCTTAGAGTAGATGCTCCTATCTTGGAATATGTCCATTCGAGCAATAAACTCTTTGTTCTCGGAAGGTTTCTAAAACCAATCATTCCAATAACTTTTGGGATAACCAACAAAGTAACACATCTCTGATCTGGGTCCTGGTTTTTCGAGCGTTTTGCAATGAATGAAACCTCATAACCCAAGACTTTCTCATGTGCTAGCAGGGGACAATCCCTAATTCACACCTCAGAGAGTGTTGTAAATAACTTTTAGTTGGTACAAGGTTTAGGATTTGACAACATTCTTTTGCACAATTCCAAATATGTTCCGAGACATATTATGACTCTTCATGAACCAAATCAAACAATAATTGTTTTATCTTCCTGACTACACTATTATAAAATGGTGTTCCAGAAGAGGTTAACTTGTGAAACTATTCCAAGTTCCTTAGATGAGCATATGACCTTGACTAAGCTGCTCACCAATACCCTTTTAGATTTTGAGTATCTTATCCTTTTGGATTTTACATACCGATCCGACCCTAGGTGAGTAGTTGCTTTATGCTTATTATTATGAGACTTCTTGCAGATGAGTAGTCTACTGCTGAGAAAGGAGAGTTTCATGAGTTGTCATGGAATTATTTTGTTTAGTGTGATATAACTGAGTTTTTGAGTTTTGTTGATAAACGAGTTATAGTGAGTCTGATCACAATAAGAGGCTGATATAGCCAATTGAGAATGAGTCTCTATGAGATATCGGGGCGTTACGACCCGACCAATCAGCGATTACTCACGGAGCTCGTGTAGCTAATAAATTGTTGATGTTATGTTATAGGTTTTGGTGGCGATGATCGAGGGAAACGGACCATGGAGGGATAATTGAGGACGGACGTGGACTTACTTTTGTCATATGTTATGGACTTTGCTTTTGTTTGGCCCGGTTTCGGGAGACATGCAGTTGACTTAGGTTGGACTTAGTCTTGTACTTAACCTTTTCTTTTGATATACTACTTGTATACTTGTTACTCACTTTGGGTTGCACATATGACATTGTGGTTGCTTTTGATTATATCATAGTGTAACTTATTTGTGGGAAACCGGGCATTACACTTTAGTCAATGCAACTACACCTTACTTATCACAAAGGATCTCATCAGGATTGTCAATACTTTAGTCAATGCAACTGCACCTTGCTTTTGATTATATCATGGTGTAACTTATTTGTGGAAAAACAGGCATTATTAGGTTTTAATTTATCTAATTTAATGAAATATTTTATTTTGAATTTAATTAATTTAATTTATTTTAAAATTATTTTTTAATTTAAAAAGTGGGGAAAAGTAAGAGGTTGTGAATGACCATTATTTCCAGGGATGAATGTGTGACTGAATACTGATATGATAGAAAAACATAAGGAGAGTGAGAGCTCACACCCCCTAACGTAATGCGAACTTAAAATATAGTTATTTTTAGTCAATATTCCGTTTTTAATTCTCATAAACTAATGTCAATTTTAGTATTCCAAAAACTAAATAATTTTAAAAAATACATAATTTAAAAAAAAAATATATATATTTCTTACTACTTCATCTATTAAAATTTAAACAATGATACATGAAAAATTTATTAAATTTTTTCTTAATTTTTTTTATATTTATTTTGATCAGTAGATAGAAAGACGAATATAGATTTTGTAAGAGAATACATTGCTTTTTTAAACGTCGGATCTATCAATATCCATACTTCTAAACTATTTATGGTTTCATCTATGTCTTTTACCATACTTGAACCTTTACTTTAAAAAAAAAAAAAAAAAAAAAACGCCTTTCCTGCTAGACAAGAGACCATTTAAAGAAGAATTCTCAATTTTTTAAAAGCTTATCCTAAACACCCTTGGAAATGCATGTACGTCGGTAACGATATTGATAATTCACTTTCAAGATCCCCATTAGTCAAAAGCAGTGAACTCAAAGCCCCCACTATTCAAAAGCAGTGATGGCCAGCACAAAAGCTTATAGCCCATAGATTGAGCATAGATCTTCTTTTCCCACATTTAAATCGAAGTGACAACGATTGCAGATGGTGTCACCAGGAAGATTTCACCTGCCTCAGCTAGGTCACACACCAGGAAATCCAAACCAAGTTCTTCGTCTGTTCTTCCAAAAGGTATGTGAATCGTTTTCTTTTACTCTTTTACTGATTTCGATCTCTTTTTCCCCAACAAACCCAGTTCATGTATGAAATACAGTAGAGACTTGAAACATTAGAATTACGGTCTCAGAATGATAATATATGATATAGTACTTGAGGTGGGCTTGTGTTCAGACTTCTCCACCGGACGGCCGCCGCTGCTCACCACAATTCCGGCGTGCATTCTACGCCACTACACCTCTTTGTACCTTCATCCCTCGGCGGATCTCCGAGCACCCTGATTCCCTTCGCTAAAATAAGCTCTCCAAGACTCCATTTCACAAACCACTTGTGTTTTCAGCAGTTGGTTTCTTCCCTTGTAGTTAAATTGAGGTTTAATAGTTTATAATTGTTATAACTTATGATTATATAGTAACCTTCTTCTTTTTTGGGTTAATTATGTGAAGATCAAAGTACAGGAACAATGCTATATTTATGAATGAATTGTTTAAAACAAAAGAATTTTTTATACTAGAATTAATTGGTCATTTTATACTTTAATTTGTTACTTTATCTTGGTACTTCTGTCTGTTTGTCGGAATCTTTTTGATAATTATTATATTGTTATTAGTTGATTTTGAAGATTTTGTTCCACCACCCTTCAATCCAGTGCTTGTGTTTCTTTCTCTGTTTCGAAGTAATTTCCTGTCAAAAGAACTGTTTTTATGAATGGAATTCTTTCCCCTGAATTCTTGAACTGCATGCTTTAACACTATTTACATGAATTTGAATCTTGGTGATTGTAAACTACTTAGGGTTATTCAAGAAATTACTACTCGTCCTCTCTATTGGGTTCCTGGCATGGGCTTTTCAGTCATTACGTCCACCCCCTCCCAAACTATGCGGATCGCCAGGTGGCCCTCCGATTACATCACCAAGGATAAAGCTTCGTGACGGAAGGCACATGTCCTATATGGAACATGGTGTTCCCAAAGAAACAGCCAAGTATAAGATAATATTCATTCATGGTTTCAACACTAACAAAGAATTTAATCCTTTTGCCATGACAGCCTCTCCGGTTTGGTTCTTTCTTTCTTTCTCTTATTTGGTTGTTTTGTTATTGATCTTGTGTAAGAAGTTAATTTTAATCTTTACAGGATCTTATCGAAAGTTTAGGGGTGTACATTGTTGCATTTGACCGACCTGGTTATGGAGAAAGCGACCGTGACCCTAATCAAACCCTAAAGAGTTTTGCTTTGGATGTAGAGGAGCTTGCTGACCAACTTGGACTTGGATCCAAATTTTATTTAATTGGATACTCCCAGGGTGGACAAATGGTTTGGCCTTGTCTCAAATACATCCCTCACAGGTATAAATCATATTTTAATGGTTCTTGTTGTTTCTTGGTTTTAATTTTGTATGTAATTGAAATAGGTTACTGGTGGCCTTCGTTTCCTTCAAACTTATCGAATGAAGCATATTATAAATTGTATAAGCGGGACCAATGGTCTCGACATGTCGAGCATCACCTCCCATGGTTGACTTATTGGTGGAACACTCAAAGATGGTTCCATAGACCGTCTGTTTTTTCCATGAATGATATTTATTCTCGTCAAGACATAGAAATTATGTCGAAGTTTACTGACCTAAAGGTACCTTCTTTCAAGATGACTATCTATCTTTTTAAACATCTATGTTTAATGTCAGTAACTGTATTTATCACTTTCCCCATGTATGGCTTATTAGGTAGATCATTTAACACACTATCTTACCTTTTTATTAGTAATAACTTTAAAATATTTCAACATAAATAATTCAAGCAACTGTTGTAAAAAAGATAAACTAACAACAATCACATGAACACCAAAATATCAAATATAGAGGGGAAACCCAAAACCGGAAAAACCTCATACGACAATTCATATTAAAGTTAAATAAACCTTCAATGGAAGGGATATGCAAGAACTAAGGACCACTGCTGTGAAGGGAGAAGATAAAACTGACAGAATCAAAGAAAAATAAGATTTAAACGGCTTTATAAATAGCCTTACAAAAGAATCATAAATAAAATAAACAGCCCCTAATATCTACGGAAGTTTACCAAATAAATATAAGTCCTAATAAACATTTAATATATCAGTATTAAATGATATTTTCGGAACTCGTAACAAATAAAAAACATGCATAAGCTGTTGGAGAAAAAGGCTGCGTACAAGGAAACTAAAATACAAAATGCACAAGCTAGAGAAAATGCAGCATTTTTCATAAAAAGGCTGCATTAGTTTCAGCAATATAATTCCATTCAAAGTAGTTTCAGCAATATAATTCCATTCAAAAAGGCTTCAAATATCATATATAGCTAACTCAAATAAAAACTTACGTTAGTAAATTGACTCTTTTTGAAAAATTGCTTATTATAGCTCTATGGTATCTCTTTAATTTATAGCTTTTTATCTTTTATCTCCTTTTACTATTTATTAGTAATTTAGTGTTTTATTTGATTGAACTTGCTACGCATCCACATTCAGTCACATATTTTAGACAATGGGTAATTTGGGAAAATCAGAAAATAAAGAGAATTTAGTAGTGAAGGGGTAATTTAGGTATTTTGCTTAATATAGTTTGTTATGTTAGATTATATATGAGAGTAGTGGGGAGGCGAGTGGGATCATCTATTTTGTGAAATCTGGACTTAGTTCCTTTTGGAGAGGCTAGGCTCTCGAATCTCTAGCAAAATCATTAGGTTTTCCTTGTTATTTTGAGTATTATCAATACATTCAGTGAAGCTTTGATTTCTGTTCTTTGTGATTCTTAATATTAAAGTCAGTTCATAGCAGAACTTTTGGGTTTCGATTTAGTCACAAGTCATAAGAACATTATGAATGATATATAGTATAATATAAACAAACTTAAATTGTTTTCTTCTGTTTGATTCACATTCTTTTGCGGGAAAGGACAAGGCAAGCGCAAGAGGGCTTCCTTTCCTTTTCTAGGAAAGTCGAGATTGGTTTTCCTCAT
Organism: Cichorium intybus; assembly: GCA_023525715.1. Taxonomy (NCBI): domain Eukaryota; kingdom Viridiplantae; phylum Streptophyta; class Magnoliopsida; order Asterales; family Asteraceae; genus Cichorium; species Cichorium intybus. Next base: position 98,635,684 of record CM042014.1, read on the forward strand.
GTCAATCTCATATTCCTTTTTACCTGCTTAAAATTCACAATCAATTTCCAATTAGTTTCCTTACGATGTATCAATTAATACTACCATTTATGTAACTTGAAAATAAATTCAATAGACTAAGACCGTATTTCATTTTCACATGATTTAGCTAGGGCATGACCTACATGCTTCAATTATTTATGTAGGTAATGTCTTTTCAGTTGCATTCAATATAGATCCTAGATCCATTTGATATACCAATATCATATATATTGTTGTGTTTTATCCTATTTGTGCCTTAGTGCCGAATCATATTTACAAATCACCACATAAGTCGATCCTATTTCCAATAATTTGTGGTTATGGTCTAAGTCATTCAATAAGAATCGCAGTTAGGGCGTGGCCCATAATGGATGATGGAGAGTTTGATGGGTATTCTACAAGGATAAGACAACTTCCATTTTCTTTAAAAAAAATTTAATTAGCCAGTTCTAATTAAACCAGATTTAAATCGCCTAGATAGTTTAAAAGTTAAAACCCACTTCTAAATATATTGATTAAGATCATATGTAACTAGTCTAAAAAGAGTCATTTTAACATGTATTTTAATTCATTATCTTATACATGGCATTCAATCAACACTATCAAGGCTGTGTTTGGCGCAAATAAGTTAGCTTATAAGCTAACTTATTTTTTGAGCTTATTGTATTTTGGCGATTGGTAAACCCTTCAAAGTAACTTATCGTAGCTTAAAAAATAGCTTATAAGCTAGCTTTCAATAAGCTACCTCCGGGTAACTTATTGAAAAGCTAGCTTATAAGCTAAAAGCTAGCTTTTCACCTTACACGCCAAACACAACCCAAATACACTTAAGGACATGTAAAACAATCAAACATGAAATTATATTTTCTTTGTGTAGGTTAATCCTCATGAACCAATATGAAGGTTAATGTGATTAATTTCTAAGAAACAATTAACTATTACACAAATTAACTTTACACCAAGTCTTCAACCTATATTCCATCATCATGAAACAGACCCAGTCGGGTCAACATTCTACTTTCTCGTCCTATGTCTACCCTATCACAAATATAGCTATACTATATACAATATAAAGTAAACCATACAAATTTCATACCAACAACAAATGCGATAAAATGGCACGATGACCCACAAATTAACCAAAACCAAATAATTCAATAACATTGAGGCCGCGCTAAGCATATCTATGCAAAAAGAACATACAAAGGTTCATGATCAACTAATAAAAACTACAAAATTTATAGTTGCAATAAGAAAGTAAGTAATACAATGCACCTACAACTGTGATAATAAGTAATGTATGGACTCCGGCATGGGAACAAAGAAGAGCTCTTTGAAACATGCACGAAGAGTGGAAAATAGACCAATAATCATGTTTCTACCAAATAAAATTAAAGAGTGGAGTTACATTCCCGTTGATGGGAATTAGGAGGCCTAATTTCCTATACTTTCTCAATTTATCCTTGTTTCTTATATTTGTTAGAAAAATACCCATATATATTTACTAAACTAAGTTATGTCACATTAAGTCCTTCAAATCATAACAACAAGAACCTTAAACAGGCTTATTACTTATGTTATTCTTTTGTGTATTTAGATGCAACTAGCACCACAAGGAGATTTTGAATCGTTACATCGTGATTTTATAATTGCATTCAAGAAATGGGAATTTGATCCAATGGAACTTGAGAACCCATTTCCAAATAATGTGTTAGGATCAGAAAACTCTTCTATTCAACACTAGAACAGAATTACAATAGGAGGAGCAACTCTCACACTCGACTATTACAAAAAACAACCCTTTCTCTAACACTTACACTCTAAGTGTTTCTCTCTAACTCTATATGTTTGTGGTGTGTTTTGGGATGTCTAAGAACTGAAACTTAAGCCTCTATTTATAGCTAAACTAGCCACTAAATCTATAGTATATGAATACATTGAATATTAGAAGGAAAGATCAAAGTTTGCCACCTTATTTAATAAGGATGGCTTCTAGATGGAGGCTGGAAATCAACAAATCTCCCCCTCCAGCCTCTGTTGAACAATCCTTAGCCCAACTATGTCAGCACATAGTTTGTGTTTGTCTTGTGTCACCACCTTGGTCAACATGTCTGCAGGATTGTCATTTGTGTTGATCTTTGACAACTTCAATTCTCCTCTCTCGATTGCTTCTCTAAGCCAATGATAACGGATATCGATATGCTTAGTACGGGAATGGTACATCGAATTCTTGCTTAGGTCCATAGCACTCTGACTGTCGCAATGAATGATGTATTCTGCTTGTGGAAACCCCAATTCTTGAAGAAACCGTTTTAACCATATGAGATCCTTCCCAGCTTCAACGGTAGCAATGTACTCGGCTTCTGTTGTTGACAGTGCTACACACTTTTGTAACTTAGATTGCCATGAGATAGCTCCCCCTGCCAAAGTGAAAACATAACTTGATGTAGATTTCCTATTATCAAGATCTCCTGCCATATCGGCATCTGTATAACCTTTCACGATTGGCTTTGCTCCCCCGTAGCATAAACATAATTTTGAACTACCCTTCAGGTATCGCAGTATCCACTTGACTGCTTCCCAATGTTGCTTTCCTGGATTTGCTAGATATCTACTCACAACACCAACAGCATGAGCAATATCTGGTATTGTGCATACCATTGCATACATAAGACTTCCTACGGTTGAGGAATAAGGGATTGTCTTCATCTCTTCTTTCTCTTTATCAGAAGAAGGAGAATTTTTCTTACTTAACTTGAAGTGATTTGTCAACGGAGTGCCAACAGGATTGGCGTTTTCCATGTTGAACCTTTTGATCACACGTTCAACATACTCCTCCTGTGACAAGAACAATTTTCTTGATTCTCTATCACGGATAATTTTCATGCCCAATATCTATTCAGCTGGGCCTAAGTCCTTCATATCAAAGAACTTAGACAAATCTTTCTTCAAGTTGTTGATCATGGTTGCATCTTGACCGACTATTAGCATATCATCCACATAGAGCAAAAGGATGACAAATTTCCCATCTGGAAACTTCTTCAAGTACACGCAGTGGTCTGCAACAGTTCTTTTGTACTCGTGACTTGCCATGAACGAGTCAAACTTCTTGTACCACTGTCTTGGGGCTTGCTTAAGACCATAAAGGCTCTTCTTCAGCTTGCAGACGAGATGCTCTTTCTTTGGGATTTTAAACCCATCGGGCTGCTCCATGTATATTTCTTCATCCAAATCACCATGGAGAAAAGCTGTTTTTACATCCATCTGCTCAAGTTCAAGATCTAGACTGGCTACCAATCCGAGCACGACTCGAATCGACATCATCTTCACAACCGGCGAAAAAATCTCATCAAAGTCAATTCCCTCCTTTTGTTGGAATCCTTTGACAACGAGTCTTGCCTTGTACTTCACAATGTTTCCTTTGCCATCTTTCTTCAACTTGAAAACCCACTTGTTTTTCAAGGCTTTCTTTCCTTTAGGAAGTTTCACCAACTCATATGTTTGATTTTTGTGCAAAGAATTCATTTCGTCTTCCATGGCCTTCTGCCAATTGGCTTTGTTAATATGAGATTGAGCTTCCTGAAAGCTCTCTGGCTCCCCCTCGCTGGTAAGAAGGTTGTAGTTCGAAGTTGGGTATCTTGAGGAAGGAACACGAACTCGATCAGATCGTCGAACTTGAGTTTCTTCATTAGAAACATCTGGCAATGACTCTGAATTATCAAGAGGTGGAAGCTCCCCCTGCTCAACACCTACTTGATCTGCATCATCAACTTTATTATTCTGTTCATCGGTCGGAACATCATCTTTTGTTTCAGATATCATTTCTGGAACTTTGAAGCTTTGTTTCTCGTTAATTGATGCCTTGAAATCATAATACTGGTCTTCATAGAAAACAACATCTCTACTTCGAATAACCTTCTTTAGTTCTGGGTCCCATAGCCTGTACCCGAACTCTTCATCTCCATATCCAATAAAGATGCATGGAGTGGATTTGAGGTCCACCTTCTTCCGCAATTGACTTGACACATGTGCAAACGCCTTGCACCCAAATACTCTCAAGTGAGAATATGTTATGTCTTTACATGTCCATATCTTTTTTGGAACTTCAAAATTCAATGGAACTGAAGGCGACCTATTTATAAGGTAACAAGCTGTCAATACAGCTTCACCCCAGAATGGCTTTGGTAGTTTAGCCACACTGATCATACATCGGACCTTCTCAACAATGGTACGATTCATTCGTTCTGCTACACCGTTATGCTGTGGGGTACGTGGGATAGTCTTTTCATGCCTGATACCATATTTTGTGCAATATGTGGAGAACTCACGAGAATAGTACTCACCTCCATTATCTGATCGGAGATATTTCAACTGCTTGCCAGTTTGTCTTTCCACCATTGCATGAAAAGCTTTAAAACGATCAAATACTTGATCCTTTGACTTGATACAGTAAGCCCATACCTTTCGTGATGTATCATCGATGAATGTCACAAAATACCTGCTTCCACCAAGAGATTCTACTTCAATGGGTCCACATACGTCGGAGTGGACAAGGCTCAACAACTCAGAGCGCTTATTTCTTGTGGAGCTAAAGGAAACTCTGTGTTGTTTCCCAAATAAGCAGTATTCACAAGGATCCAGGGCAACATCTTTTTCCATAGAAATAGACTTCTTCTTTTCAAGAGTTGTTAACCCTTTCACAGTCATGTGGCCTAGTCTTTTATGCCACAGATTTAGTGATGTCTCTTCTTCTACTGCATTGAGACTTGGTTGAATCAACTTTGCATATGACTTATAAATAGTACCACAAAGCTTTCCCCTTGCAATGACCATAATGCCTTTTAACAACTTCCAGTTGCCATTTCCGAAGTGGTTGTCATAGCCCTGAAGGTCAAGAGCTCCAATTGAGATAAGATTCATTCTTAGCTCCGGAACATGTCGAACATCTTTCAACACCAATGTACACCCTACATTGGTCTTTATATGTACATCACTGATACCAACAATGTTAGAGGAACTGGTGTTTCCCATCCTCACGGTACCATGGTTTACGGATTTATATGTTGCAAATAAATCCCGGTCCGGAGTGGAATGATATGATGCAGCGGTATCAATCACCCACTCGTCATCACGAGCGCCTACGTGTAGGCATGCATCCTCCTCGCATGCAACAAGGGCAATGTCTTGTGAAATGTTGACCATGGTCTCACCATCCTCCTTGCTTGAACTAGTACTCGTTTCAGCCTGTTCTCGTAGACACTTTCGACAATCGCTCTTTTTGTGGCCATAATGATTGTAGTAGTTGCAGTGGCCTTCAAACCATGTACTTGAAGACTTTCCCCTTTCTTTTGATCTTCCTCTAACTTGAGATCTTCCTCTACTTTGACCACGTCTGCCTCTACCTCGACCTCTTCCTCTGCCACCAGTTCTACCTCCGCCTCTTTCTTTGTTTTCTGTTACGAGGGCAAATGACTGGTCTGTACCAGCTTCTTTTCTTCTGGCTTCCTCATTCATGAGAGCGTCCGTGACCATCTCCATTGTCACTTTGCCACCGGGGGCAGAATTGCTGAGAGTAACAACAAGTGTTTCCCAATGATCAGGTAGAGAACTTAGCAACAATATTGCTTGCTCCTCATCTTTGAGAACCCATTCGGCAGAACTGAGCTAATTTACGAGATCTTGGAACTGACTCGTATGCTCGGCTATGGATGTACCACTTCGTAACTTGTGGTTTACAAGACGCCTCATCAGCAAGGTCTTGTTGCGTGCCGTCTTTGCTTGATACATACTCTCAAGCTTTTCCCAGAGTTTGTATGCGTCTGTTTCTCGAGAAACATGATGAAAAACATTGTGGTCAATCCATTGTCGAATTTGTGCCACAGTTTTCTTATTCAATCTCGTCCAGACGTCGACTGTTGTCTTTTCAGGTTTTACGCCCTTGGTTTCTAAAGGTTCTGTTAGATCCTTTAGATTCAACAAATCTTCCATCCTCGGCTTCCACATATTATAATTTGTGGGCGTAAGTCGGACCATTATATCCGAACTTGCAGATTCCATGAGAAAGACTTCGTAGTTTGCGTTTTGTGAAATTTTGGGACGAAATTAGGCAAAACCGAGATCACGGTTATTTCCGAAAGGGTCGAAATAGGTGGGATATATTTTTTCAGACTAAAATGAACTTCTGAAAAAATTATGGGCCAATTTGAAATGTTTAAGAAGTATAAGGGCCAATTTGTAATTTGTGGAATTATAGGGACCAAACTGGAATCTTTTGAAACATAGGGACCTTTCTGAAACTTTTCAGAAGTATAAGGACCAAAATTGTAACTTTAAAAAAAAAACTGGGACCAAAACGGAGTTTTATAGAATTAGAGGGACCTGTTTGCAACTTTCTGGAATTCCAGGGGGCCAAAATGCAGTTTTCTGAAACTTGCTACAGTGTTGCTACAGTGTCGCTACAGTATCGTTTTCTCCGATCGTCTTCTCCGGCGAGTTTTCCGGCGAACTGGTTTTTCCGGCCACTATTCCGGCAAACCTTTGACCGGACTTTTGGAGGTCTTCCGGTGGTCGAAAAATTCCGAAAATATATATTCGGAATCGTGGGAACGAGTACTTTACAATGGTGTGCCCGGAAATCGATTTTGAGGAAAAAAATTTCGACCAAAAAAAAACGATCGGTACCGAAACGAGGCTCTGATACCACTTGTTGGGATCGGAAAACTCTTCTATTCAACACTAGAACAGAATTACAATAGGAGGAGCAACTCTCACACTCGACTATTATAAAAAACAACCCTTTCTCTAACACTTACACTAAGTGTTTCTCTCTAACTCTATATGTTTGTGGTGTGTTTTGGGATGTCTAAGAACTGAAACTTAAGCCTCTATTTATAGCTAAACTAGCTACTAAATCTATAATATATGAACACATTGAATATTAGAAGCAAAGATCAAAGTTTGCCACCTTATTTAATAAGGATGGCTTCTAGATGGAAGGCTTCTAGATGGAGACTGGAAATCAACATAATGAATGATCAGTTCACTTATGGATGGGAGATGATGACGAATTTGTTCCTGTGACATTACAACGTTTTATTGCCCAACAACTCCCATGGATCAACTACCATGAGATCCCAGGTGCAGCGCACATGTATGCTTTAGCTGATGGAATTGCTGATACCATCTTGAAAACACAACTTAATGTGAAAGATTAGCTTGACATCCCGTGGAATAGGTTCACATACACTTTCTATGTTGGCCTTTCAAAACTCGTGTATTTTTTGTTATATTGAAGTTTAAATTAAACGAGCATGTTATTTGGGTGTCATGTTGTATATGATTTAATATTTATTTGCTTGATGGGTTTAGTTACACTTCAAGTAGTGACCTGTTGTAGTCGACTTTTTTTTTTTTATTTTTTTTTTATTTTAAACAAAGTAACTATCATTTCATGGTAAGATTTTGGATGAAGACTTCTCACAAATTCCTGATCATTTGGATATTTTTTTCCCCACTCGAATTATTATTTATATAATAAAGGTATTATCACTTGATAAAAACCACCTAAATATATGTTGGGAAAATCTTTCTCGGTATCTTTCTTATAAATCACATTTAATGTGCTCTGAACATTTCCATCAAATAAAACAAAGTTATGTCAATTTGTGGTCGATTTTAACATGAAAGGGGAAGAAGACATTGACAAATGACAATGTAAATTGATTTCCAATTTACGTTTTCTTAGACATTGCTTCTTTGATTTGTGCATGAGTGTTGCTCTCTCTATGTCATTCATTCATTAGAGTTAAATCCCAAAATATTAATAATTTAAACTAAAGAAATGGAGGGGGATTGGATTGACATCAGCATATTATATCTATCATACATCTAAACCGGTCTGGTTGTGATTGAGATCATGTTTTTGTATGACACATGCCCAATCTGCTTCAGAGTAAGCAATAAGACCACGAGCAGATGAGGCATAAAGCTATAAACCATGATCTATAGAGCCACTAATGTATCGTAGATTCACTTCATAGTCGTGAAATGAGGTTCACAGGGATCGTGCATGAATAAACAGATCTGGTGTATCGCGTATTCAGTATCCGGGCGAGTGAACATAAGATACCGAAGAGCCCCTGCAAGGCTCCTATATAAAGTAAGATCAGCAACCGATGGGCCAGAAAGATCCAGTTTTGCTGACGTATCGACCGGAGTACGGACAGGTTTGCAGTTGAGCATACATACACAATCAAGAATGTCGAAGGCGTATTTGCATTGGGACAGAAACATAGCCGTCCTGTCAAGAGTGAACTTAATGCCAAGAAAGAAACTAAGATCACCGAGACCAGTCATCTTAAACTTTGACCTCAGTGTGGCCAGTGTAGAGATGAGTTGATGTAAGAGGCCAGGTGAGGATCCAGTTAGGATAATGTCGTCAACGTACAACAGGAGGTAGGCGGTATGATGTCCCTGTCGATAAACAAACAATGAAGAGTCACAACGAATATTAGTAAACCCGATTTGACAAATGAATTGAGCAAAGCGATGAAACCAAGCCCGTGGATCCTATTTAAGGCCATATAGCGATCTAGTAGTAAACATACATGATTCTAGGAGTGTGCAGAAAAAAACCAATCCAATAAAACCGACCAATCCAATTAAAAACCGTGACCAATTATATTGGATATCCAACCTTAATTGGATCGGATTGGTTTCGAAATTTCAGAATCCAATTAGATTGAATCGGTTTTTGGATGATAATGAAAATCGATTGGATATCCAACAAAACAGAACCAATTGATATCCAATAAACATCCAACCTATTTATAAATTAACAATTAATAATTTCCAACCTATTTATCAATTAATAATTAATAATTTAATATATTGAACTAAAAAAGTATATGTTATTATTGGTCGACTTGATCATTTCTCCATTAACTCTAGTCGACTAGCTTACCAACCAGTGTCCACTTCCATAGTTACGTCACTCACTTCCTACACTTCCATAGTTACGTCACTCACTTCCAGCAGGAAATACACTTTCATCGCTCACCAAGGACCATCGTCGGCAATCAACTGTTGCTCAACACTTGTGAACCTGTTGCTCACCGACGATTCACACTCATCCGTTCCTAGTACATAGTCCACCATAGATTCTCCATTAACCCTAGTCAACTTGATCACCATGCAGGATTGAAGAATGAAACATTGATGTAAATGTTTTTGTATTTGTCTTTTGAAGTTAATGTTTTTTATATTTCTCTTTTGTAACGTAATGATATTTAGTTATTTAACATAATTATATTTAGTTGTTTAATTGGTTAGAAACTGGACCTAAATCGGTTGGATAATGGACATCCAATTATATATGTCCAACGAATAAAACTAATCCAATCCAACATCCAATTGGATTAGATCGGATCGGTTTATAAAATGGATTAGATTGGATCGCTTGACAAAATCGAAAATCAAATGTATAACTGGATTGGATTGGTTCTATCAAAAACCATTGTATTTCGTTGAATGAACACCACTACATGATTCGGGTAACGAGTGTCCCGAAAACCCAATGGTTGGTGCATATAGACAGTCTCACTGAGATCATCGTGCAAAAAAAGGATTCTTACATCCATTTGGCGAACAGACCACTGATGAGACACGTCTAAGGAGAGAATAATGCAGATGGTTGTTGGTTTGACAACAAGATTGAATGTTTCATCACAGTCTATATTGGGTTGCTGGCTGTGACCGTTGGCAACAATGTGAGCCTTGTAGCGAGCAAGAGAGTCATCAACATGTTCTTTCTTCTTGAACAGCCAGATACAATTAATGAGATTTGCACCCTCGGGACGATGGACTAATACCTACGTCTTGTTAGTGATTAGAGCATCATATTCGTCTTTCATTCTAGAAAACCAGTTTGGATCCTTGAAAGCATAGGAGTAATTTCTAGGTATCAGTGACGAGGTGTCAACATAAAGATTAAGTCGGTGAAGAGCTTTTACTATACCATGACAAGATCTGGTGGCCATGGGGTGAGTGGAGACAGTCGTGGGTGGCAAGGTGGTAGCTGACAACATGGGGATGTTGGGCCGGTTGTATCAACTGTTGGCTCAAAGGTTGGAGCAACATCGCCACAAGGGGGTGGGGTCAGCCAAAGCAGGTCACGTGGCAGGAAGGGAGGTTGGCGAAGAGCTGGTGGGTGGGCTGGCGATGGAGGTATGTGTGGGTGGCATCTGGCGAAAGGTGGATGCTATAAGGTTATGATCATCAAGGCTATCAAGGAACTCATAAGACGGGGGTGTATCAAGGGTTATGGATCCAAACCGAAATATTGTCTCATCAAACGTTACATGAAGGGAGAGAATGATCTTCTTTGTGCCAAGGCTTAGGCAACGGTAACCCCAATGTTAAGAGTGATAGCCGAGAAACACACATGGAGTCGACCGAGGAGCAAGTTTTTTGAGGGGTTGGAATATGTGGATAACATAAGCACCCAAAAACCTAAAGATGAGCGTAAGAGGGTGATTTGTTGAACAACTTGCGGAAGGGAGTGTCATTGTAAAGTGTCGAGGATAGGAGAATGTTGAGAAGATGAGCTGTCATACGTAACGCTTCAACCCAAAACGTGGGAGGAAGATGAGCATGGAAAAGAAGGGTGCGAACCATGTTGTTGATGGTTCTAAGCATTCTTTCAGATTTCCATTTTGTTGGGAGGTACATGGGCATGAGAACCGAATATGAATTCCATTAGAAACGTAAAGATTCTGAAATTGGGTGTTATTTAACCCCCGGGTTATCACATTGAAACGACTGGATTTCGGTATGGAACTGAGTTTGGAAATACTTGTGAAATTGCATAAATTTAGTAAACACATCCGATTTGCACCGCAATAGATACACCTAAACAAAATGAGAGAAATTATCAAGAAAAATAACATAATATTTGATCCCATTGGTAAACATAATAGGAGAGGTCACGACATCAGAATGACTTAAAGCAAATAGAACAATGGAACAACAAAAGGTAGTCGCGTATGTTTGCCAAGTTGGCAAGCAGAACGTAGAGACGACTTTTTATTATTTTACATGGAATCAAAATTGCGAGAAACTATATTTTGGAAAATTAGGTGACCTAGATGACCAAGACACTGATGCCAAAGAGCCGGACTGGGGAGACAAGCACATAAGGAGATGGGTTGGTGACAGGATAAAGATCTCCTATGCTATCACATCGCAGAAGTGTTCGTTTTGTCTGAAAATAATGCACACAACCAAAAGGATCAAACTCAACGCTAAATTATATGTAGTAAAACGACACACATAAATGAGATTTTTGATGATATTATGTAAGAACCCGCAAAAAAGTCAAAAAAAAAAAAAAAAAAAAAGGTAAAACCGTCTTTTGTCACGTTGCACGACTATTATGTGTAATAATATGTATTTGTGAAATTATAATGTAAGAAATAAAAGTTTATGAGAAATTTGAAGTTTTGCCGCGTGAATAGTAAAATTTGACCAAAAAGGGCAAATTGGTCATTTGACATAAAAATGACCAAAATGTCAAGGAAAATGTTAAGTTGGAAGTTAAGTGTGAAGTTGTGACTCTTGGATCATTTTTGAAGAGAAGCTTGAAAGTTAGGGACCAAAATGTAAAGTTTTTATAAAAACTAAATATCTAATATATATGAGAGTTATTCTTTCATAATCTAGAATTCAGTAGAACATTTTCAGAGAGAGCTAGAGAGAACGAGAGCAGGTACGGGAGAAGAAGAAGTTCTTGAGGGTTTGCCAAGAAATCAAAGGAATCAAGGGTTGGAATTAGTGATTCCAATGTAAGATTTCATCTTCTTTAACCTAGATTTTTAGGTATATGCTTGAATTGATCTTTGGAAGAAATTGAAACTGAAATTGCAGTTATAAATCATGTGGGTTAAGTAGCTAATGCTTCCAATAAGCCATTAGTTAGGAACTTAACTCAAAAACATGAAAGTAGAATGCTATTCTTGAGAATTTTCAAGTTTAGCCAAGAACTTTAATTTCTGCAATTGATCTATTAAAGTGTTTTTAATGGCTTAAAATGTGTTATTAGTCAAGGGTTTTAGTCCTAGAATAAACCCCAGGTGATTAAGACCTGGAATAAGAGCTTAAAGTCCCAAAACTGCATGCTACAGTGCCAAATCGCGACTGATCAGGAGCCTGCCCAGGCGCTAGGCGCGGCGCGCCCAGGCTCTAGGCGAGGCGCGCCCAGGCGCGGTGCGCCCTGGTCCTGGCGCGGTGCGCCCTCTGACAGGGACCAAAAATGTTAGAAATTTCAAATATTTCAAACGTTAGAAACTATAGCTAGACATGTCCGATTGACCTGAAATTTTAGCCATAACCCTAACATGGCATAAGAACATGTCGGGAATTGTCAAATCCGTAATCCGACCTTGCGGAAAAGTCACTGTAGCGGCAGTGGCGAAAATCACTATTCACTTCAAAACTTAATTTTGGAATTTGAGCTAGACTTGTCCAATGAACTCCAAATTTGAAACACAAGTCTATTATGGACTAAGATTTCATGGAAAAGAGTCGGAACTGAAATACGACCCCTCGGGGGTACTGTAGCAATATACGCGTATTTCGGAGAAAACCGTAAAACGAGTTTATTAATGGTTATACATTTATTATAACCTAGGGTTATGTTATATGAGACTCTAGCATTATAGAGTTAATTATATTGAGTATTTATATATACTACTTGTATAGGTGGTGCTTCAAACGTTGTTGAGCACGGGAAGGGAAAAGCCGAACGTGAAGCTTAGTAAACCGTAGTAGAACCAAGGTGAGTTTTATGAGGATTTCTATAGTACATAGCAAAATGTAATTTTCAGAAAAGTAAGATTTCCAAATGTTTATAAATACTAAAGTCTGGAAAATAGTTTTGAATGAAGCTCTATACAAGGGCTTAGTGTTTTTAAACAGATTTTTAAAGTATGGTTTGCAAAGTATTTTGAAAGAAGTTCCTTATGGGAACTAAGATGTCAAAAGCAGTTTTTGAAAGTATTTTCAGTAAAGAGTTATAAAATGTTTGAGTAAGAGTTGTTTACAAATTGTGTCCCATTTTGACCAATTTGAGATGAAAGGAAGTAAGAATTAAAGAAAGAAAGAAGTATGAGCCAGTTGTCCGGACTAGGATCACCCACATAATCGGGGGATCAGAAGACACTACTGGGATGGTACCTCCCGTCGCGAAGTAGTTGTCTAGCTTAAGTATACCCTTGTGCTTGAATTCGTTCCAAGTCACAAAGGGGAGACAGAATGAGCATAACCGAGTGGGCAGATCTGTTCTGTCCCACGAGGGGAGCTAGTTGAATGAATTAATTAACTTAATTCATAAGTTTCAGTTGGTCACGAGAAAATGAGAAAGAAAGCAGTTTTATGAAAGAAAGTCTTTTTAAAGTTTGAAAATAAAGAAGAAAAGATATTTTGAGGTTTATGAAATAAATCAGTTTTTAGCAATGTACTTTTGATGTTTCAAGTTTTGAATAGAAAAGTTTTGGGTCTAAACCCATATTACTCACGAGGCTTTATGTCTCACGTATACTATGTTTTTTAAATGCTATGTACTTAGGTGAAGGGAGCGAGAGTTGCAGTTGGGACCGTTATTGTACACTGTAAGTTTAAATTATGGTTATCTGTATTGAGTCTGTAATACCCCTCGAGTTTAAGTTTGTAAAATAAAACAAAAAAATTTAAGTGGCTATTTTATAGACACGAATTGTAAGATATGTTTGAAAACTGTATTTGTATTTTAAATATGGTTTGAGAAAAGGGGTGTTACAGTTTTGGTATCAGAGCCATAGTTTAAGCGAACTAGGTGTTAGTACTTGAACCTAGACTTAAACTGTGTAAGAGATTAGTAGAGTACATACTTGAGTATGATGTTGAGAGTAAGTAGAAATGGGAGTTCATTACAGTGGAACGTGAGTCCTGGTGGTAAACTGGAAGCAAATGTGTATAGGTGGTTATAATAATATGGGCCCGTACTATTCTAATCACAGGATATACATTTGAGTCTGGTGGAACCACACAGGAACTATGTGAAGCTGTAATAGATAAGTATAGAAGGTTTGAGGAGTATAGGTTCGATATACATATGTAAGAAAATCAAGTATGAATGAAAATACTAAAGTATAAAGTATATGTAATAAAACATAAGGAAAAAAAATGAGTAAAGAGTACCGAAAATAAGATGACAAGAATAAAATGTAATGATGAAGAAAAGTGCAAATTTGTGGTTGTGATAATCACCGTATAGTACGAGAAATAACGTAGAGTATGAAAAGAATCAGTAAAAGAGACATGGTCAGAAAGTATAATTGTATTTAAAATGTAAATAGAAGAAATGGAGTATATAGTACAATTATAAAAGAAAGAGTATAACTAAAAATTTATGTTGTTTAACGGAAATAACTCATGATTATGGAATAAAAATAAGAGTAATGTCACTACGGTGACCAAAAAAAAAAAAAGAAGAAGAAAGAAAGATTGGAAAAGAATAAGAGCACAGATATATGAATTAAATTCATATAAGAAAGAAGAATGAAAACCTTTAAGTAAAAAAGAGTAAAAAGGAAATAAGCTGGGTTTGCAATTGTAGACAAACCCAAAAGAAGTATAAAAGAGTACAGAATAAATATTGAGAAGTAGTATGATGTGTTGTTTCATGGACAACCAAGAGATTAAAGTATATATAAAAGTTGTGAGTAAATAAGATAGTATAAAATGAAAGCAAAATACTTAACCAAGTATTAGAAAAGGAATTCAAGACAGAAATGAAAAAAAAAATAATAGGAAGTTGTGACTTCCAAATTTGAAAGAAGCATGACAAGGAAAGATATCTAAAGATTGGAACAAATAAATAAGTCGTAAGTATAGTGCTATAATGAGTAATATAACAAAGTAAGTTACCTGAAAAAAAAAATATATATTTGTTAAAGACATGAGCAAGTTGCATTGTTATAATGCAAGAGAATGAGTTGAGAAATGGAGATTGAATGCCTAATTAAGTGTTAGGCGAAAAGTGAAAGATAAAACAGACAATGATGATAATGAGAAGAATATAAAGACAGTTATCAAAGAAATGGTCACTTGAAATCAGAATTAGTGACTATATAAAGTATAAATAAGAAGAACTGTGAATGATGAAAGGATAACCGAAAGAATGTGAGAAAAATGACTGAGAGTCATAAATAATATGAGATAAAGAGTAAAAGTGAATATCCAGATAAGTCTTAGACAAAGAGTCAAATATGAAATAAGAAATAAAATAAAGAGGCAGGAAGTTACTACCTCTAAGCGGAAGTAACGGGTAAAAGTAGCCGAAGATTTGAGAAAATGGACAGTATATGACTAGCAATTATGGAACATAAGAAAGTATATAGTGTATATCGCTTTAAGATGTATATATATATAAATAAAGAGAGTAAAGAAATGAAGCTTAAAGGAAAGAACAATGTAATGTGTTGGGCATATAGCCTTATGACACATAGAGAGGAACGGTGAAAAGTATAATAAAGGAATTCTGGGTATCAAACCTAGAAAGTTTATAAGTAAAATATGTGAGATAAAGAGACTAAATGTTTATAAAAATGGTGGTAATCTATATGATTATGAAAGTAGTGTATGCTTAATAAGTATAATGAAAGAAAACAAGAAATTGTTCAGTCAGAAATGCTAGTTCTTATTGAAATATTGTTATAATGCAGTCAGGATAAAAAGAGGAGTAAAAGTTATTTATTATTATTTTTTTGGCATTAGCCATAGCAAGTAAAGAGTAAGCGAGGGATAGAATGCTAAATTAAGCATTAGTAGAAAATACTAAAACATAAGTAATAAGATGAGAGTGGTACATGGGGTACCTAAGAAGATAAGAAGTGTACTCATAAGAATACAGTAAGAAAAATGAGTAATGAAAAGGACATGATTATATTAGAAAGTATAATGAGTAAAAGAGATCGAAATCTCCTAAATTATAAAAAAAAAAATAGAAGAGATATCTAGATCGTTAATATGTCGAAAGATAAAAATAATACAAGTGAAGAGTGATATAAGACAAAAGAAGCAAGAACAACGATTGACTTTTGAAGAGTCAATTCTTTTAGTATATGTAGATATAAGAAGTTGTAAAACTTCTAAAGAAATTATATAAAGATAATATGAGATTTAAGTCTAATGACAAGAAAAGAGTAATTAGAAATGTAGATTAACTATTGGAAAGTCAATTTTCTATAATAAAATATGAAGTGATAGAGCTTCGAAAATAAGAGAGAGAAAGTAAATTTAATATATGAAATTTACTCAAGTAAGAACAATAAGTAAAAGCTTTTATTATATTAAAAGAGAAGTCGAGTAATGCGTCTGTCCTTATATTACCAGATGGGACAGAAGATTTTGTAGTATACAGAAATGCCTCACATAGAGGGCTTAGCTGTGTGTAGATGCAGAGGAGTAAGAGTATAGCATATGTTTCCAGATAGTTGAAAGCCCTAAAAAAAAAACAAAGTATATTATCTATGATATAGAACTAGTAGCGATAGTATTTGCCTTGAAAATTTAGAGGCATTACCTGTATGGAACAAAGCGCAAGCTATTCACTGATCATAAGAGTTTGCAGTATGTGTTCACTCAAATAGATTTGAACATAAGACAGAAAAGATAGTTAGAGTTGATCAGTGATTATGTTTGCGAGATTGTATACCATTCATGCAAGCAAATGTAGCAACAGATGCATTGAGTAGAAAAGTTCCAGAAAAAAAGAATCAATGCAAGATTGATACGTGTAGAACTAGTGTCCAGTATTATAGAACAGAGTAAAGCAGTCCAACAAAAATGTTGGAAAAAGCATAGACTTGGAAGATGAGAAACGAGGAAGACATGCAGTATGAGATAAGTAGACAAGAGTTAAGGACTTCTAGAACCCGCATTTGGGTGCCAAAAGCAGGAGTTTTGAGAAAGTTGATTTTAGAAGAGTCATATAAGTTTAAGTTTAAAGTTGAGAAAAGTACGTCTCCAAGTGTGTCATTTATACACAAGTCAAGGAGGAACATCAGGTCCCGCATGGAGATGCTAAGTCACAACACATTCCAGCCGGAAAGTGGGAAGATGTAACCATGGACTTTATTGTTACTGAGAACAAGAAGAGGATGTGATAGTATATTGGGTCATAGTGGACCGGTTGACCAAGAGTGCACTTTTCCTAGCCATAAAAGAAACTACTACATTGGAGAAGTTAGCCCAGTTGTACATAGATGAAGTGTTAAGAAGATATAGTGCACCGTGGTCCATCGTGTCAGATAGAGACCCCAAATTTACCTCTAACTTTTGGAGAGCTTTACAAGAGAAAATAGGGACAAGAATTCAACTAAGTACAGCGTATCATCCACAAACAGATGGTCAGAGTGAACGAACGATCCAGACATTAGAAGACATGCTACGATCATGCGTGATGGAATTTGGAGGTAGTTGGGATGAACACCTGCCATTAGTGGAGTTTGCATACAACAACAGCTACCATTCCAGCATTAAAATGCCACCCTTTGAGGCATTGTATGGTAGAAAGTGTAGAACTCCTTTGTGCTGGTTGGAAGCGGGTGAGACTAAGCTTACAGGGCCAGAGATTGTTAGAGTAACTAATGAGAAGATTGGAGTAATTCAAGCCAACATGAAAGCAGCACAAGATCGGCAAAAGAGTTACTCAAATTTAAAGAAGAGACCGTATGACTTGCAAGAAGGAGATTTAGTGATGATAAAAGTGTCGCCATGGAAAGGAGTGGTTAGATTTGGCAAGAGAGGAAAGCTGAGTCCAAGGTACATTGGACCTTTTAGAATTCTGAAGAAAGTTGGGTTACAGGCATTCAAGCTGGAGTTACCACCTGAACTTGGTGGAATACATGATACCTTTCATGTATGCTACTTGAAGAAGTACTTTGGTAAAGAAGAGCTAGTAATACCGTATACGGATTTGTGAGTGGAGACTCCTAGCAAAATGATTGAAGAACCTGAAGCGATTCTAGAGATGCAGACCAAAAAGCTAAGAAACAAATAAATTGATCTTGTACTAGTCAAGTGGAAGCATCCCTTAGGGTCAAACTTGACTTGGGAAACATTAGCAGAAATGAAGAGGAGATATCCGAATTTCACGGATTACGAAAAGATTCCGAGGACGGAATCCGCTTAAGGAGGGGTGACTGTAAGAACCCGCAAAAAAGTCAAAAAAAAAAAAAAGGGTAAAACCGTCTTTTGTCACGTTGCACGACTATTATGTGTAATAATATGTATTTGTGAAATTATAATGTAAGAAATAAAAGTTTATGAGAAATTTGAAGTTTTGCCGCGTGAATAGTAAAATTTGACCAAAAAGGGCAAATTGGTCATTTGACATAAAAATGACCAAAATGTCAAGGAAAATGTTAAGTTGGAAGTTAAGTGTGAAGTTGTGACTCTTGGATCATTTTTGAAGAGAAGCTTGAAAGTTAGGGACCAAAATGTAAAGTTTTTATAAAAACTAAATATCTAATATATATGAGAGTTATTCTTTCATAATCTAGAATTCAGTAGAACATTTCCAGAGAGAGCTAGAGAGAACGAGAGCAGGTACGGGAGAAGAAGAAGTTCTTGAGGGTTTGCCAAGAAATCAAAGGAATCAAGGGTTGGAATTAGTGATTCCAATGTAAGATTTCATCTTCTTTAACCTAGATTTTTAGGTATATGCTTGAATTGATCTTTGGAAGAAATTGAAACTGAAATTGCAGTTATAAATCATGTGGGTTAAGTAGCTAATGCTTCCAATAAGCCATTAGTTAGGAACTTAACTCAAAAACATGAAAGTAGAATGCTATTCTTGAGAATTTTCAAGTTTAGCCAAGAACTTTAATTTCTGCAATTGATCTATTAAAGTGTTTTTAATGGCTTAAAATGTGTTATTAGTCAAGGGTTTTAGTCCTAGAATAAACCCCAGGTGATTAAGACCTGGAATAAGAGCTTAAAGTCCCAAAACTGCATGCTACAGTGCCAAATCGCGACTGATCAGGAGCCTGCCCAGGCGCTAGGCGCGGCGCGCCCAGGCTCTAGGCGAGGCGCGCCCAGGCGCGGTGCGCCCTGGTCCTGGCGCGGTGCGCCCTCTGACAGGGACCAAAAATGTTAGAAATTTCAAATATTTCAAACGTTAGAAACTATAGCTAGACATGTCCGATTGACCTGAAATTTTAGCCATAACCCTAACATGGCATAAGAACATGTCGGGAATTGTCAAATCCGTAATCCGACCTTGCGGAAAAGTCACTGTAGCGGCAGTGGCGAAAATCACTATTCACTTCAAAACTTAATTTTGGAATTTGAGCTAGACTTGTCCAATGAACTCCAAATTTGAAACACAAGTCTATTATGGACTAAGATTTCATGGAAAAGAGTCGGAACTGAAATACGACCCCTCGGGGGTACTGTAGCAATATACGCGTATTTCGGAGAAAACCGTAAAACGAGTTTATTAATGGTTATACATTTATTATAACCTAGGGTTATGTTATATGAGACTCTAGCATTATAGAGTTAATTATATTGAGTATTTATATATACTACTTGTATAGGTGGTGCTTCAAACGTTGTTGAGCACGGGAAGGGAAAAGCCGAACGTGAAGCTTAGTAAACCGTAGTAGAACCAAGGTGAGTTTTATGAGGATTTCTATAGTACATAGCAAAATGTAATTTTCAGAAAAGTAAGATTTCCAAATGTTTATAAATACTAAAGTCTGGAAAATAGTTTTGAATGAAGCTCTATACAAGGGCTTAGTGTTTTTAAACAGATTTTTAAAGTATGGTTTGCAAAGTATTTTGAAAGAAGTTCCTTATGGGAACTAAGATGTCAAAAGCAGTTTTTGAAAGTATTTTCAGTAAAGAGTTATAAAATGTTTGAGTAAGAGTTGCACTACAAGAAACGGCACCAATAGCGGCGACAGGTGTCGCCGCTAAAAGTGGCAATTGTCGCCGGTAATAACAATAGCGGCGATATGTCGCCGGTAATATGTCGCCGCAAATCCTTCGTCGCTATTGCTGAATTTGTCGCCGGTAATACATCTGTCGCCGGTAAAAGTCGTCGCCGGTAATACCACTGTCGCCGGTAATAATGACGCCGGTAAAAGTTTCCAACGGTCACCAAAATGTCGCCGGTAATGGTGGTCGTCGCTAAAAGTGTCGCCGCTAAAGGTGTTTTTTTTTTCCATTTTCAATTTACTGTTTTTAGTAGCCAAAATTATATCCTATATATATAAACCAACAAAATAAACATACACACCATAAAAGTTTGTCTAATAACATAACAACTAGTACCAAACGGTTACACAATTCGTCTAAAACCGGATAAAACAAAAGTTTGTCTAATAACATAAAAACAACAAATAGTACCAAATATTACGTTTACATATTACGTCTAATTCATCCAAAATACCCAAAACCGGGTAAACCAAACTTACTCTTCGCCGGTACCTCCGTCACCATCTTGTCCCTCGTCCCCGTTGTTTTCTCCATCATCTTCTTCGGCATTAAACGATTCCTCCATCATCTTTACGAGTCTAGCTCTAAATGCCGGGTTCTCAAGCAACTTCTCAAATTTATTTTTCTACAAAATAAAGCATACATTATAAGTATCAAACATATATTACAAGTATCAAACAATTACCAAAATAGCAATGTACTTTAAAAGAACAATTACCAAAATAGCAATGTACTTTAAAAATAGCAATGTACTTTAAAAATGCATATATTACAAGTATCAAACAATTACCAAAATAGCAATGTACTTTAAAAATGCATTCAATAATCTTTATATAATACTTTATAAGTATCAAACAATTACCAAAATAGCAATCTACTTAAAATGCTACTTTACCTCTGTGGATTGAGTTTGTGGCTGTGATGATTGTCCCTCTTCAAAGCAAGTCAACCCTTTCAAGGAAGGTTTTCGTCCGACCCCTTTAACATGACCACGACGAGCACCCAACACCTTTTCGAATATCCCGATATGATCCGGTGGTGTTTGAGTACATTCTTCATATGCTCGTTGTAGATCACGCTGCATTTAACCAAAATGATTTAATAGATTTATGTATAAACGCTTAATAGATTTATACTTAAAATAAACACTTACATGTTGTTGCTCGGTTACTGGGCTATCAAATTTCCCCTCTTTGTCCGTATGACCATCGCGGAATGCCTCAACTCTGGTCTTTTCCTGTTTGACATAAAACATTAGATTATACATCATTAAATAAACTCTTATATATAAATTATTACTTCTTTATAAATGTGTATATAAAACATTACTTCTTTAAAACAAGCACTACTATACTTGCGTGTCCCCCCACGATTTGTGATTTGTTGTTTTGCACGAACTTCTTTATTACTTTTTGATCGATTTAGATGTTCTGGCGTGTGGAAATAATCTATAGCTTTTTTCCAATTTGCACGATCCATACCCAAGGGAGGGTTGTCCAAAGCTTTTTCAACATCAGCATACCCTCCCGCTTTAAGAAACTCTCTTTTTGCATCAGATTTGCGGTCTCTATATCGCTTTTGAAATTCTGAATTAATGCTTTCCATCAAATTGGGATCCTTCTCAACCTCAGCAATATCAAAGTCTAACTTGCATAGCCAAAAAAAAAGTTAGTCGAGTAAAAAGACTAATTTCCAAAGTATATACAAATATAATTATATAGATCATTTACCCTAAGATGCTCCAACAAAGCGACCCTATTGGCGTGGGAAACTTTGTCCCAACTACCTTTGTCGAAAGGGATCGATGCCCACATATATATTCCGACCTCGCGAACGAAACACTCACTAAGCTCACCAATCGGGGTAAACGTAGCAAGTGTGTCAAACGTTAGTTTCAAAGGTCCCCCTGCTTGCTGTACCTTCTTTGTAAGTTTCAAGTTTTTAGCTTTTCCCCTAGTTTTCCTCCTTGGAACAACTGCAATTATCATTAACAAAATATTAGTCATGAAATTTATAACATATGAATAAATATATTATAATAAAAAGGTAATAATAAGTCTTACGATCCGTCTCGTGCTGTCCTCCCCCTCTACTAACGGGAGGTGGGGGATCCTCTGCTCCATCGCCGCCATGGCCTCGGGCCATGACATCAGCCATTACCTGAAAAGTTATAGGATATAGAACACAAAAATACAACATGAATTAAGTTTTCTTTCACAACATGAAAATACAAAAAAAGTTTCATATTACATATAGAAATGAGAACAAGTGGCTCTCATATACAAATACAAATAGGATGATGGAAAAAGTATCCCCAAAATGGGACAGATTAGCGGACTATAGATAGAGTATTCACAAGGGTAGGCTTCTACACCCACTTTTTGAATACCTTACCTCATATGTGAATGCTTATTACAAGATTGGTTGTCTAAGAAAAATCCGGCAGCATTTCCCCTTAGCTCCCAAGTATATACTCGAAAAGCAAAGAGAAAATGGCAACCGAATCTTTCTTAAACAACCAAACATGTAATATGCATTCACATCCTAGATGATATAAAGCATTCAAAAAGCAGTCCCAAAACGGGGACAACCCAAAATTAATTTCTAAATCAATTTTGGGCGGGTATTTCTAAGCTCAAGATGATTGAAAGGAAGACACGTAACCTAAACCATATTTCTAAGATGATTGAAAGGAAGACACGTAACCTAAACCAAAATTAATTTATAAATCAATTTATGTCTTTTCTTTTAGGTTTAGGGTTTAGGTTAAAGTTTAGGGTTTAGAGTTTAATGTTTAGAATTTAGGGTTTAGGGGTTGGAGTTTAGGTTAAACCATTTAGGGTTTAGGGTTTAGGTTTAGGGTTTAAACAATAAACATTTAAGTTTTAGGCTTTAGGGTTTAGGGTTTAATGTTTAGGGTTTAGGGTTTAGGGATTAGGGATTAGGGTTAATTGTTTAAAGTTTAGGGTTTAGGGTTTAGCTCCAAATAATTTTTTGTTTTTTCTTTTAAGTTTAGGGATTTAGGTGAAATTTTATGGTTTAGGGTTTAGATTTTACGGTTTAGGGTTTAGGGTTTATGGTTTAGCTCCAAATAATTTTATGTTTTTGCTATTAGGTTTAGGGTTTTGGCTAAATTTTACGATTTAGGGTTTGTAATATACGGCTAAAAGTTTAGCATTTGGGTTTAACAATAGACTTTAAATACTTTTATGTTTACAGTTTAGGGTTTGTAGTTTACTATTAAAAGTTTAGCATTTAGGTTTAACAATAGACTTTAAAAGTTTAGGGTTTATGTTAACGTTACATTTTAAATAATTTAATCTTTGTTTTTTAGTTTTGACAACAAAAAACACATCATATTATACTATCAAACAACAACAAATAATCACAAAAATCATGATGTACTCACATATCACAATATGGATCAATTAACCATTAAGCACAATCAAAATCAATTAATCACTTAATAATTAAGTACTTAATTATTAGGTACTTAACAAATAAGTACTTCATAAAAACACTTCCAAAACATATTACATATCACAAGAAGCATCAATTAACCGTTAAGCACTATCAAAACATCCGTCAAATTAAGTACTTATAAATTAAGTATTTAACATAAACACTTCCAAAATCAATTAAGTACTTAACACATACTATCAAAACAATTAAGAACTTATATGAAGCATTAAGCATTAAGCACTTATCAACACAATTTAGCACTTATCAAACCAATTAAGCACTTATCAAAACAATTTAGCACTTTCAAGAAGCATTAAGAACTTTTATTAAGAACTTAAATATTAACCACTTAAGTATTAACCACTTTCAACAAGCATTAAGCACTTTCAAGAAGCATTAAGCACTTATATTAAGAACTTAGCAAAACTTGATAAAGCAAAGATTGATAAAGCATACTTGGAGGGTGGTGGTAACTGTCTCAGGCGAGTGGAGGCGGCCGGCGGTGGCTGACGGCACCACAGTAGTCGGAGTTAGGACCTCCGGTGCTGTGGAGAAACAAACACAGATTAGTTAGGACCTCCGGTTTAGGGTTTAGCACACAAAATTAACCGCTGGAACTGAAGGAGGAGATGGAACTCACAGTGGATCGAGGAATGTCGCCGGAAAAATGAAGAATAGCCGCCGGTTTTGAAGAATTTCTGCCGGAAAACGAGAGTGGAGGTGAGAGAGTGAAGCTAGGTGGTTGTTTTAGCAAGGAGGACGGTGGAAACACTTCGATTCAGTCGACATCAACTTGGAATCGCCGGAATAGCGGAAGGTCACCGGAAAAACGAAGATCAATCGCCGCGAATTTTGAAGAATTTCTGCCGGAAAACAAGAGTGGAGGTGAGAGAGTGATGTTAGGTTGTTGTTTTAGCAAGGAGGACGGTGGAAACGAGAAAAATCGCCGGAAACCAGAAAAATCGCCGGAGTTTAGGTTAATCCCAACGTAACAGACGAATGAAGGAGAAAAGGGGATTTATTCGTCCAGAGTTTTAGCGGCGACGGAAAGAGGCTTTACCGGCGACGCAATCTTTACCGGCGACACATTAAGAGGGAAAATGTCCCGCCTTTGTCTCGACCGTTGGATCCCAAAAAAAATGAACGGTAAAGATTGCTTGACACACGGATCGCTGTTTTTGGCTTTAGCGGCAACGCTTTTACCGGCGACACCAAGCATTAGCGGCGACGCCAAACGCGCATGTTGGATGTCGCCGCTAATACGTGGTATCGCCGGTAAAAGCGTCGCCGCTAAAGCCAAGATTTCTTGTAGTGCCGATCATCTTGTAAAAAGATGACGTGTTGAAATGACAAATTACCAAAAAGACCTTGATCAAAGATGTACAGCAGGATTTGCTATGTAAAAAAGCAAGAAACGTGATGGATTTGTGCGGGCATGGAGGTAAAATGGTCGTCAGTTTGTACACCAAAAGTAACGAGAGGACTGACTTCCCCGTTAACAATTCGAAGATCAGGGTTCGTTGTGTACAATTTGAAACTGAGAGGGCTGGTATTAGCATTTGGCGTCCCTTGGTTTGGGTTTGGGTTGAGAAGGGAAATCTTTGAATGATTTCATGACATGAACACACGACCTTCCAACCAAAAACAGAAGGAATATTCTTTGATTAATTTACTCCTTTAAAAATTGAAATTCTGGATTTTCAAGGAGTTCAATCGGAGGTTTCATGTCTGAAAAACCTTTCTCATTTAACGACTTGCTAATTTCATCAACCGGAAATGGAGTACTGCAAATATTAACTTAAAACAATCAGCAACAGTTTTTTTTTTTCTTTTTTTCTTTTTTTGAAAAATTTAATTTGATACCTAGAATTGTCATCAACTAAATAGGAGTCACTGTCAGGGCTTAGGGCGTCTTCATCCATTAAAACTTTGAACTTGGAAATAACCTATAAAATGTACACAAGAACCATGAGGAAGGATTAAAATGAAAATAAATTAATTAACCAAGTAATATATTATTATTACGGTTTTGTCCTTACTTCAGGGGCTACACCATTTTCACCAACATAGAATGTACAGACTCTGTGAAGTTGTTGAATACTTAGAACCTGAAACCGAAAGTTTGACTTAAGTTATTCAAGATTTAAAGAAATAATAAACACAAAGGGAGACTTACAGGACAGAGTTTGGTTGTGAATTCATCGTATGTGATTTTAGACTTTGGTTCTTTAACCTGAAAAAAGAAATGTTGAGATAATTGTTTTTGTAAATAATGATAAATTTGTTTTTTTTTTTTTGTTACGTACCAGAAATCCGACTGCCTGTCTTACACGCTGAAGTTCATCAGATGCTGAGTCTGCATACTGAGTCAATAAGTGGTTAGACCGATTAACTTTTAACTTCAACAAATATAAAAATAAATAAATAAATAAAAATAAACTAATGAGTACCTCTGCAGTCACTTGAGTACACCAAGCCTCTAATTTACCTAACCCTGATTTCACATACTCCCCATTCCCAAGCGTACAACACTCTTTATGCATAAGAAGGCTGAAGTTCCACATTAAAAAAATTATAATCCAAGATATAATAATAATATAATCATATAACTGATTTTTTAATATATTCAAGAGTTTTTGGGTACCTGTTGAAAAGTTGCACATCAATGAAAGAGTAAACTTGAGCGAAAATCTTCTGGATAATGACAGGCGACGCAATCTTTACCGGCGACACATTAAGAGGGAAAATGTCCCGCCTTTGTCTCGACCGTTGGATCCCAAAAAAAATGAACGGTAAAGATTGCTTGACACACGGATCGCTGTTTTTGGCTTTAGCGGCAACGCTTTTACCGGCGACACCAAGCATTAGCGGCGACGCCAAACGCGCATGTTGGATGTCGCCGCTAATACGTGGTATCGCCGGTAAAAGCGTCGCCGCTAAAGCCAAGATTTATTGTAGTGTTGTTTACAAATTGTGTCCCATTTTGACCAATTTGAGATGAAAGGAAGTAAGAATTAAAGAAAGAAAGAAGTATGAGCCAGTTGTCCGGACTAGGATCACCCACATAATCGGGGGATCAGAAGACACTACTGGGATGGTACCTCCCGTCGCGAAGTAGTTGTCTAGCTTAAGTATACCCTTGTGCTTGAATTCGTTCCAAGTCACAAAGGGGAGACAGAATGAGCATAACCGAGTGGGCAGATCTGTTCTGTCCCACGAGGGGAGCTAGTTGAATGAATTAATTAACTTAATTCATAAGTTTCAGTTGGTCACGAGAAAATGAGAAAGAAAGCAGTTTTATGAAAGAAAGTCTTTTTAAAGTTTGAAAATAAAGAAGAAAAGATATTTTGAGGTTTATGAAATAAATCAGTTTTTAGCAATGTACTTTTGATGTTTCAAGTTTTGAATAGAAAAGTTTTGGGTCTAAACCCATATTACTCACGAGGCTTTATGTCTCACGTATACTATGTTTTTTAAATGCTATGTACTTAGGTGAAGGGAGCGAGAGTTGCAGTTGGGACCGTTATTGTACACTGTAAGTTTAAATTATGGTTATCTGTATTGAGTCTGTAATACCCCTCGAGTTTAAGTTTGTAAAATAAAACAAAAAAATTTAAGTGGCTATTTTATAGACACGAATTGTAAGATATGTTTGAAAACTGTATTTGTATTTTAAATATGGTTTGAGAAAAGGGGTGTTACATATTAGGAGTAATGAGGACGTTTTTCAAAAGAAGGGTACGATACGAATTTGTATAAGGAAGATCAGTATCATCCATGTGGCTCACAAAGATTTTAGATCCATCCCCGACTAAAATAGAAGGATAATTCCAGCATCAGAATGAAGATGAGCCGTCGCCCCAGTGTCCATATACCAGTCATTATTAGTAGGGCCATTTAACCACATCATATTGAAGAGCTTGGGAAGAGCAGTAGCTTGATCTTGCTGTTGCTGAGGTGCTGTCAGGCTGAACCAGCCCCAAGGCGGAGGCGGAGTGGGTGAGGCCTGTTGCATAATAGTGAAGACCTGGTCCGGGCCACTGCTGGGCTGCTGAAATGGGAGCTGCGAGGGAGAGTCCTAAGGCGGGATTTGTGATTGCTGAGGTGAACTAGAAGCCCAAACAGAATTGGTGGGCCATTGGGTGTTGGGTTGTTGCTGATGCGGACTGGGAAATAAGAGCAGGCCGGCCTAAAAGGAATTTTGCACAACTCCCATGTCGGGAAGAGGATACCAGTCGAAGCCCCATGCAGGCGGAGCCTGAGTTTGACCATCGAATCTGCCCCTCGCTCACCATATCTTCCCCCACGAGAATTCCGACCGCCATTCCTCCCTCCACGACCACCACTACCACCGCCACAGGAATAATGAGGTTAACTCGGTTGACCGATGGCAAGGACCGTTGGAGATGAGGAGTGATCAAATGACGAGTTACCCATGTTATTGTGATTGTTTTGAAGCATATGTTACTCTTCAACCAAAAGCATGGAGCATTGGAGCGAGCATCAAAGAATGAGGGTAGAGGCTTTTGATGTCAGATGAGACCAACAATGTACTCATATTTGGGTGACAGTCCATTTATGGTGTAAATAACCAGGTTTTTCTCCGGAACCTTAGCATCAAGGTTTTCAAGAAGATCAACTATGGTTTTAATTCAAGTGCAGTACTCTGTAATAGTAGAATCACCAATGACAATGTTACGCAACTCGTTGTCTAGCTGCATTTCTTTCGAATACTTATTGGAGCGGAACAAAGTTTCTAGTTGAGTCTATAATGTAAAAGCGCTTTCTTTCTTTTTCAGAGACATTTGGAGAAGAGAGGGAGAAAGAGTACCATAAATCTGCATTTGAACTATTGAATCTATATGTTGCCACTCGTTCATATTGGATGAAGCTGGATCTTTAGGCTATTGTAGTTAATGAGCAATACCACAACCAACACAATGAGTTTCAAACAGTTCTCACCATGCAGTGTAATTCATACGATCAAAGTCCAAGATGATGGGGATCGAGGCAAGAATGTTTGCAATGTCATAGGGTTTTTCTGTGATGGGCTGGTATTGAGTCTGATCAGTTGCGTCACCCATTGATCGATAAGAAGAGAAGAACTGTCATAGGTGAAGAGCTAAGATGGAGAAGAGAAGCTGCCGGAAAAGGAGAGGCCGGAAGCCGTAGGGTTAAGAAGGAGGATTCGAGAATTTAGGAGGGGATAAGGATGAAAAGCTCTGATACCATGTATGCAAGATATTTTCCCATGAATGATCTCATCTCATTAAATAATAATACAAAGAGATTACATAAGATAACTATGGGCTGGGCTAAATAAAAATAACATACACAAAGCCCTTGATACATAAATAATACAACTGATAGTATAGAAATATACTAACACTTTTGATGGTTGGATTATAAGAATTAACAATTAATTTCCTAACTCTGAAATTGTTGTGAGGAGTAACTTATTGAAATTTAACTTTTAGTCCAACATTTTCTTCCAAAAGAAATACTAATAACAATAATTATGAGATCAAGTACATATATAGGTGACTTTTATATGTTCTCGTGATCGTTATGTCTATAAATGTCAAGTGATTTGCTCTATTAAATTATTCTTTTCTTATTTTAATGTACATTATTTTGGTTAAATTTTTATGTGTATGATCAGCAAGGTTTTCCAATATAGTTCACTAGTACAAAGCACGTTATACAACCTGGTTAAATCAACTAAATAACTCGGTTTTCAACCGTTTTTTATAGCCGGCGAGTCCTATGCGAAAAATAAAATATAACACGGTTTTCAAATCGGGACCTTTTAATCTTAAAAGAACTCGGTTTTGATAAAAAAAACAGGACATATAAGGACTTTCTAAGAACTCGGTTTTGATCTAAAAACCGAGACATATAAAGGAGATTAGGCCACATTTCAACTACGCAAAACCGGGTCATATAATGGGAGTATATTCGAGTCCCAATCCGCAAAACCGGGTCATGTGAAGATTAAATTGACACATGTTACATCCAAAATTCCTTATAAAGTGTAACAAAAAATATTCAATAGCTAAAAAGAAAAATATGGAAATATTTATAAATATCCTAAAATGCATGTCAATTTAAAAAGTGGCACTAACTAAGGTGAAAACTAAAGTATCTTCTTAAATCCTAATAAGTAGTAACTAAAATGAACTATCATCGTCGTCATCAAATTGAACAACACCATCTCCTCCATCATCACTATAGATTCATGTGTCTTCTTCTACCTCATCTTCATCCACTAAACGTCTACAAAATAAGAATTACAAATTAGATTTAATAGAATTCAGAAATTCAGAATACATAGTCAGTTAGTCACATACACTGATACACATAATACAGAAGAACAATTACAGATTAGATTATTAATTAACAACCACAGTCTCACAGATTATGCCAATTGCAAATAATTATACATTACATTTCAATCACAATATCACAGCTTATTAATTTTTATGCAAGTTGCAAGTTGCAACACAACACGTAATTAATTACAGATACAAGTATACAACAAAATACATATAGTCGAATACAGAAGTCAAAATATGAGTATTATATACTAAGAGACAAAATGTCAGAGTAAATCAGTAACAATAACATCACAACCATTACTAAGAGACATATATAGAACTAGGAATGCAAATTTAATGGGTAGTGGGGGGGAAGAGTATGGAGCTTAAACTTAGTATCTGAAACCAGACATATAAGTATTCAGTAAAGCACCCGGTTGTGGCATTAAAAATCAGGTTGTTTACTTCAATCATATAGCTCGACTTCTTATTACCAACCAGGTCATATAAGTTTTTGCCCATAAACCCCGATTTATTCATAATATATCCCAGTTTTCTAGAAACCAAGTTCTATAAGGCGAGTCCTTTGTGACTTTTTGTAGTAGTGGTTCGTTCAACACACACACACACATGTATGTGTATATATATATATATATATATATATATATATATATATATATATATATATATATATATATATATATATATATATATATATATATATATATATAAGTGTGTGTGTGTGTGCGTGTATGTAAGTTTTGATTTTACCCTTTGAATTTTAGCCATAGTTTTAAGAAGGATCTTAGCTTTTTTTAGTTTTTATCTTAAATCCTTAAATTATTATTATATTTTATAACATAAGAAATAAAAAATATCACTAAAACAAATAACAACTAGTATTGAATTGTGTGCAAACTTCCCTATTCTTGCAAGCGATTTTGTGAAAATTCAAAGGGGAATTCAGAAAAATTGATACAAATAGAAGTTGTTAGAAATTGAGTCTAGTTTCCAGAAAGGTATGGCACTTGTCATTTAGAGTTATGGTTTGAGTGTTATGACCAAAACATTGGACATGGGTCAAAAAGAACTTAATTGAGAAAAATCACAAAAAGTGCCTTATTAAACCCTTAATGCATCAAGACCTTAGGAATTGGACACTTGATCATATGTGGCATGGTTTAAGAAGTTTATAAGGTCAGTAGTTATTTTGGTAGATATAAGCTTAATGCATACAAAACCTAATGCTAAAATGATTTAAAACTAAAAGAAAATTGCAAGCAGTTTGAAAGTAAGAGACGAGTACTATGTGAACTAAATACCAATTGTGATGAATATGTAAAAGGTATGAGTAGAGGTATATGTTGTAAAGGACTTAATGTGTAAAGGTCTTTTTGGTTAAAGACTCAATAAACGAGTAAAAGAGAGGTTAAAACGAATACTATGTAAGAAGTATTAAATAACAAGTTGATTCGAATCTAAGTATTGTTTATAATTAATATTTGTAGGAATACATGATATGTGTGATGGTTGACACTTGGATTGTTGTTAGCTGTGCAGTTATATCGGGTGAGTGTCCTCGCATTACCATATGATGTTGCATGCTTAGGCAGCTTGTGTGCTTGCTTATAGTTATTTGATTTGCTCTTATAATTGTGGCGTGGTTTATGTTTGGGTAGCTCAGTACTGATGCGTGTGCGCCCATAATGTTGTATCAAGGGTAGGACTAAAGCAATCATTTTATAAAAAGTTCTAACAACAAAACCAAAATAGTATATATTTAATTATCTTTTTTTTAGTCAAAAAAATTCTTTTTGTTCTTCCAAATTGGAAAAAACTCTTAGGCAAAGTTTTGTTATAGTTTTCATCTTGGTTCAAAATAAAATGATTAATTTTTCATTTGGGAACGGATGGTAGATTATGTCGATGTTTGATAAACGCTGGAAATAAAACACAAAAACACAAATCAATTTGTCCTGAGAATCAAATAAAAAACATTGAGGATGGTTACCAGACAATTGTTGCAGTGGTGGGTCATCACACATGGTAGGACTGATTCTGTGTCCCATAAGTGTTGTATCATGGGCACCCATATGTGTTGTATCATGGGCGCCCATATGTGTTGTATCATGGGTAGGATCGTGCCGCGTCCCAAAGATTTGTTGATGTGTGTTACATGTATGATATTTGAGAAACGCTCTAAGAGTTTTGCTTACCCATTGATATTCAGATTTTTCAGGTTTGAAAGGGGTATTTTCGGTAAAGAACGCAGCCTGTTGTTCGAGCTCTTCTACTGGTTGTTTGAAATTTAAAGTCTTCCGCTTGTCATGTTTTAAATTTGGGTTAATGATCCATAATGGCAATCAATAAAACAAAATGTACCCATTAGGTCACAAAAGTTTTAATTGCATCCAATAGGTCACCGAACTTTCACATTTGCATCCAATAAGCCACTAAAATTTCAATTTTGCACCCAATAGATCAATGAACTTTCAGTTTTGATTTTAAAATATCATTTTTTCAATTTTAATCGGTTAAAACTGTTGTGATGAGACCTCGTGACTGGTTGTTTCCCTCCGACGAAGAGAGTAGTAGCGACAGGAGGCGAATTGGGTATCAGAGGAGGAGAGTCATGTGAGTGTGGTCAATGTGGTATGACTATGGTGAGATTGTGGATAAGCTTTGAACCTGGTCGATGTGGTAGAACTATAGATGAGTTGAGGAAAATTGTCTATGCCTGGTTGACAGAGATGGAGGCGTCGCCAAAACTGGAAAACGGTGTTTAAAATTGGAGACAATAATATTTTAAAACCAAAATTGAAAGTTCAGTTACCTATTGGGTGCAATTAAAACTTTAGTGACCTAATGGGTAAATTTTGTATTATTGGTTGCCATTTTGGATTATTAGCCCTTTAAATTTATTTGTTTTATGACTTTTATGATTTGGTAACATCAAAACAAATTATAAAATTATTTTTAAATGTTTTAATATCTTTAAAAGCTTTGTTGTCCAAAAATATATTTTAGATTATTTTTTAAACAAAAAGTTTAGGATGTTACACCTGCCCAAATAGTTGGAGAAGCAATCGACGATATGCAAATTAAAAAAATAGACCACTGAAAAAAAAAAAAGAGACCGAAAATGACCATGTGCAATGACCCACCACTGCAACAATTGTCTGGTAATCATCCTCAATGTTTTTTGGACAAATTGATTTGTGTTTTCGTGTTTTATTTCAAGCGTTTATCAAACATCGACATAATCTACCATCCGTTCCCAAATGAAAAATTAATCATTTTATTTTGAATCAAGACGAAAACTATAACAAAACTTTGCCTAAAGAGTGTTTTCTATTTGGTAAAACAAAAAGAATTTTTTTGACTAAAAGAAAGATAATTAAATATATATTGTTAGGACCGCTACTAGCCCAACCATGCTACCACATATAAGAACAAGTGGGTTTGCACCCAACAATCCTCCCCTCAAACCCAAGTTCCGCCATATTCCGCTTTCTGACCTTGGCCTCCCTCTAACGACTGTTTATCAGATCCAATCCTTTTTCATACCGCCGATCTACTCTCGGGACACGCTCAACCTGACCGGGCCATCAGGGAGACTTTCGATATAAGGCTTTCCAGGATCAACTTCGTCGGACTAAGAATTACCGGGGATCGCGCCACCTGCGCCGACCACATCATCCGGGCTACAACATTAGCTCTGATACCACCTGTTAGGACCGCTACTAGCCCAACCATGCTACCACATATAAGAACAAGGGGGTTCCTTTTTCTAAAACCAATTGGCAATAGAAGGGATTGCCCATTACCTTATATGTTAGCATTTAGTTTTTATTTTGACCGATGTGGGATTGGGTTTGCACCCAACATATACTATTTTGGTTTTGTTGTTGGAACTTTTTATAAAATGATTTTTTCTTTTGTCTTATTTTTATTTGTTTTTGGATACTCACGAAAATCATATACTGTATTCGAAATTTGAGGAAAAAATGGTCGAACAAGACTTTGGACTTATAAAAGTTTAAATATAACGAGGCGGTGTTATATACAAGTCATTTTACAAATGAAACCAACTTGTTTCGATTGATGTATAATCGTATGCAATATACAGTTATGTAATAAAATACAAGTGTGTTTGTCTATATATGGTTACATTATAAAATATAATTTTATCTGTGGCTTTTGTCATAAAAGTCTTTAAATTTTTCGAAAATGTTTGGTTTTGTTATTTTATGGATTTTATGTCTACTAAAACCCAAAACTTGTAAATTTTTTCCATTTTGCTCGGTATATAGGGTCGAGATCATAAGAGAACCTAAAAAACCCTAGGAACCTAAAAACTTTTTTTCTACACAATATTTTTCAAAAAAAATTGCATCCAATTTTTTTATTTAAAGCGTCTAAGAGATTTCTAAACCCTAAACCCTAACCCTAACCCTAACCCTAAACCCTAAACACTAAACCCTAAACCCTAAACCCTAAACCCTAAACCTAAACCTAAACCCTAAACCCATATGAAAAAAATTAAAAAAAATGATTTTTATTGAAAATTTTTTTTTGAAAACTTATAGACGCATCATAACAAAAATTTTGGTATATATTTTTTTAAAAAATATTATGTAGAAAAAAGTTTCATAAAATGGGTTCTTAGGTTCGTAGGCTTTTTTAGGTTTTTAATTGAAATTTAATATATATATATATATATATATATATATATATATATATATATATATATATATATATATATATATATATATATATATATAATACCATCATCACCGCCCACTACCACTACAACCACGACCACCCACCACAACCACTGTCGCCGCCACAACTGCCGCCTCTACCGTCACCACCCACCACTACCGCCGTCACCACCCACCATAACCACCACCTACCGTCACCACTACTATCGTTTCCGCCACCCACCACCATCGTCACCATCCACTAAAACCACCATCGCCGCCACCCGCAATAACCATCATCGCCACCACCCTCCGCCACTACCTCCGCCGCCACCACAACTACCTCCGCCACCACCCACCCCCAAGGTCATCGCCACTGCCACCACCACCATCGCTACTGTCACCACCGCCGTCACCGCCACCACCATTGTAGTGGTGGTGGGGGTGGTGAGTGGTGGCGTTGTTGGTGGACAAAACCCAATATTTTTGAAAATTTAAAAAACTTCTATACGAAATTAATTTTATGATAATCTGGAACACATGTTTCAAGGCGAAGATGAAAAGAATGTTTGAAAATTTTGGGTTTTAGTAGATATAAAATTCATAGAAACACAAAACCGAAAAGTCTTTTTACAAACGAAACAACAAACTCGTTTCCATTGATGCAAACATTTATCTCGTTAAGACTTTAAGTAGATATAAATATACATTAAATTTTTTTCTTATAAGAATTATTAAAGAAAAGTAACTAAAGGAAAAAAGTGTTTGTTGTCGGCTGATTACTCAAAAGTAGAGATATCACCTCCATTTAAATCGAAGCAACAACATTGGCAGCTGATGTCGGCAGGAAGATTTAAGCTGCTTCAGCAAGGTTACTTTCGAGGAAATCCAAACGCATTTCGTTGTGTGTTCTTCCATAAGGTCAGTGAATCGCTATGTTCCACTTTGTTAATGATCTTTCATCTTTCAATCTGTTTTTTTTAATACTATAAAGACCTCCAGATGTAAATATTTGATGAATTTGTTGTCTGTTTATGAGTAATTCATAGTCAAATGACTGTTTGAACGAATGGAATTCTTTAGCCTGATTCCAATTTGTGGACGTGAAGCTAGTTTTTTGTTTGAATTTAAACTGATTTTGTTTGGGTGTCAGTTACTAGACATGGAACTAGAGTTTCTAGGCATGTAGGTACTTACTCAAAATCATTTTTGCGGCGTCTTCTAAGAAAAAGTGATTTATTTTAAATTTTTTTTTTAATATAATGTTTTTTATGAAAAATTAGGTTTTTATTTACTTTTGAATTTTTATAATTAAATAAAGTAACGTGGTGTGATAAAATGTGATGAATATTTCTAATGTGGTGTGACGAGAATGTGATGGTGTATGATGATGTTGAGGTGGCGGTGATATGACGCTCATTACATGTGATTATATGATGTGTATTTTCATTAGTCTTATCTTTTATCGAATAAAAATATTTTATCACAAATTAATTAATTAATTTATCTCGTTATATAGTGTAAAAGTTTTATATATTTCATTATGCCTTATCAAATTTTAAAACATATGTATATTCCGAAAATAGAAAATATGACAAAAACATCATGTAATTAAAAATTTTAAAATTTTTGGCGAGCGGCCAAAATACCATTATCTGATTTAAAAAAAAAGATTACTTTTCTAAATTACATTTAACGGATGGAAACTGGAAAGTAAAGTAAAATGGAAAAATATTAATAGTATTTGATAATAAGTTAGCATTTAATTATGAAATTATAAACAAGGGGAGGAGCTGAAATTTTAGAAATATGTCAAAAATATAATAAGAATATAAAATAAACTTTAAAATATATGGGATGCAAGTATAACGTTTTACATAAACAATAAGATTATTATTTTTACTTACATACCAAATTGTTAGTTTAAGTCCAAAGATTTTTGAAACTTATCTTATTTAACATCAATAACTTTTATAGAAAAAAGTAAAACTTTTGTTATTTATCAAAGGGTAAATTGCATAAAAGTCACTAACTTTTTCAATTTTCTCCATTTTGACACTGTATTTTTAGTTTTTGCAATTAAGTCATTATGTTTTCAGAAAATTGCAATTAAGTCATTATGTTTTCCAAAAAGTTGCGAAAATGACCATATGACAGGATGACAACAGGTTACCAAGTCATATGGTCAAATTTGCAATTTTTCAGAAAACATAATGACTTAATAGCAAAAATAAAACATAGTGTCAAAATCGAAAAATCTGAAAAAGTTAGCGAATTTTATGCAATTTACCCTATGCAATTTATATAACGTAATCATTTTACATGTCTCATACATGTCCAAAAAAGTAAATTTGTTGTTACCTTGTTTTTCCATTTAAAATAATCAAATTTATTGTCCTAAAAGTGGAATTTCAAAAAGATTTAGATTTTTATAACCCATCATATAAAGACATTGTTTACATAACCAATTACTCAATAGGATATTCACACTGAGGACATGTAAGTTAGTTGTTATTCGTATGCATTTATCCTAAATCTTTTTGAAATTCCATTTTTAGGACAATAAATTTGATTACTTTAAATGGAAAAACAAGATAACAACAAATTTATTTTTTGGACATGTATGGGGCATGTAAAGTGATTAACTTATATAAATTGCATAGGGTAAATTGCATAAAATTCGCTAAGTTTTCCATATTTTTCGATTTTGACACTATGTTTTATTTTTGCTATTAAGTCATTATGTTTTCTGAAAAATTGCAAATTTGACCATATGACCTGGTAACCTGTTGTCATCCTGTCATATGGTCATTTTCGCAACTTTTTGGAAAACATAATAACTTAATTGCAATTTTCTGAAAACGTAATGACTTAATTGCAAAAATTAAAAATACAGTGTCAAAATCGAGAAAATTGGAAAAGTTAGTGACTTTTATGCAATTTACCCTTTATCAAATTGTCACTTTTTTCCTTTAGTTATTTTACTTACATAACATTTGAGGTGGTAAACGAATAAAAAATTTAATATAAAATTTTCAATTTTAGAAAAGTAAACTTAAAAAACCAATAGGGTTAAAAAAAATTCAATATAAAATTTTCAATTTTAGAAAAATAAAACTAAAAAACCAATAGGGTTAATAATGTATAATCTTTTGGTTTAGCTATAAACTAGTGGGATGGCTTGCGCGTTACAACGGGTTTATTAAAATCTATATTTCTGACATTTTTTTTTTTTTGTAAAAGGTCTTTTGCATAATGTCCATTTTTGTAATTTCTGTTAACACAGAGAACATGTCTATAAATTCACTATTAGACAGACTATTTCTATAAATTTGTGAGACATCTGTAAAAAACAGGGACCACTTTTAGAATTTTTCAGTTAGATGGGAACTTTTTTGTAATTCTTTTAATCACATGAACAACTTTGGTAATTTTTTTGAAACAAAAGATCTATTGTTGTAAATTTGCTATTAGATAGGGGCTATTTTTGTAACTTTATAAACCATATAGACCATCTCTATAAAGTTGCAATTAAGCAATGACTATTATAATAATTTTACAAAATATAGGGACCTTTTCTAAAATTTTCTATAGTTTAAGGACCATTTTTATAAATTAAAATTTTAGAAAATGACAAAAGTACACATTCTTTTAAATTTCCCTGCAAATTAGTATATACCCAAAACTATATTTCTTTCTATCCGGATAATTTTTATATAAAAAATAGATTTGTTTTAAAGACATGAGTGGTTAGATCGTTTTTAGGTTTTAAACGATGAAATTTTGAATCAATTCGGATTCTTCCTTTCAAATATTAAAGGGTGATTCAATTGATACACTTTCATTATTAAATGCATTTATTCTATATGATTTTGTTAAATATTTTTTTTTACTGAGCACCCCATTTTATTTATTACGACATGACGGTTTTCTCATATTAAAAAAATGCTATAAGTAATAAGGTGTATA
The DNA here is from genome assembly GCA_023525715.1 of Cichorium intybus. NCBI lineage: Eukaryota > Viridiplantae > Streptophyta > Magnoliopsida > Asterales > Asteraceae > Cichorium > Cichorium intybus. Next base: position 98,674,196 of record CM042014.1, read on the forward strand.
AATAGTGGCATTCATATTAAAAGTCACGGCAAAAGCCCTCTTTGGCATTGCAAGACCCAGTGTAATAAAAATATTGCTATTTATTATTTACTAATCATATTTAGTTTGTAATTTACATATCACATTGATCTAACTTTATGTAAATGTATTTATATACTTTTTTTCAAATTAATTTAATATTATATTTATATGTTTATATATTATCAAATATATTATATTCTATAAAAATACAAATAAAATACAATAATGTCAATATAACATACTTTAAAAAAAAAACAAAACATACTTTGATTTTGTATTATAATATAATAAAATAAATCACCGTCCATTATAAACCTCATACAATTTGCAATATAATGAACAACAACTTCCAAAAATTACTTATATATTTTAGGTTGATAAAATTTACATGATATTAGGTTGACCCAAGTGTAAAAAGGTTCCTTCCAACGTGTACAAACTCCTACTTAATTAGAGACAACCCCCCCCCCCCCCCCCCCCCCCTCCCCCACCCACCTCCTCCTCCCCCATTTTCCTTTTTACAATTTAACCCCTCCATTTTATTTTTTACAGTTTTAACCGAAATATTTTTCTTATTTATTATTTTATCTCAACATTTATTTATTATTACAAATTTGGTTTATTGTTTTACACTTTTTACCAAATGTTAAACTATATTTACAAATTTAGTTCCAAACCTGATTATAACCACTCCAATTTTCTTTTACAGTTTTAGCCAAACTATTTTTTATTTTTACTATTTTATACTAACGTTTATTTATTATTACGAATTTGGTTTACTTCTTTATCAATTTTAATCCAATGTTAAACTAGTTTTACAAATTTGGTCAACAGTTTTTAGATTACAAAATGTTTCAACTTTTTTATAGATTTTATTTATATTTTTAAATACATAATATTTTCATAAATGCTTTTTATGCTACTTCGCGTACAACTTTTTTACATTTATTTACGAATTCAACCCAAAAAATTACAAATCTTCTTAATTTTTTTCAAATGACCTCAATGTTTCTGCTACAATGCGTGGAGATGTAAACCTCGGTTGAAATACATATTCAAGTGAGTCATTAATATACAACGACTACTAACTGCAACCGAAGGAAAGAATATTCGACAAACATAATAATTTTTATATATTAGTTTAATGACTATAGAAGATTACATATGTTTTCATATTAATGATTGAATAATACTACTACAAGTCGAGCTTAAATTCATGGTTATATATATATATATATATATATATATATATATATATATATATATATATATATATATATATATATATGTATGTATGTATGTATGTATGTATGTATGTATGTATGTATGTATGTATGTATGTATGTATGTATGTATGTATGTATGTATGTATGTATGTATGTATGTACGTACGTACGTACGTACGTACGTACGTACGTACGTACGTACGTACGTACGTACGTACGTACGTGTGTGTGTGTGTGTGTGTATATATATATATATATATATATATATATATATATATATATATATATATATATATATATATATATATATATATATATATATATATATATATATATATATATATATATATATATATATATATATATATATATATATATATATATATATATAAGTGAGATAAATAAGAAGGAAGAGTTTAGTACAAAGGGTAAATGTTGTCTACCATTTCAACAAAATGGTATCTTTGTAGTGAAACACTTTTTTGAAAGACAAGCAAGAAATAATGAATTTTAAAGGGCCAGGTATAAAAAAGAATAGCATTACATCAGATGAATAAAATCATAAAAAAATCACGAAAGTAAATCAAGTCAATGAGCTAGCGAGGTAACTTATTAAAAATTTATTAAATAAGTCAATAAGTAACGAAGAAGTAACTTATAAAAGAACTTCTTATTTAAGTCAATAAATGCTTATGAAATCTTCTCATACAAACACTTAAAACTCTTTATTATCCGTGTCAATCCAGAATAAATCAATAAGCAACTTAAATAAACAATCCCAAACACCTCTTTAATACAAAAATAAGCTGTCAATTCCATAATACTAGATGAGACTAAAAAAATAGGAGCACCAAAGGACCCCGTCTATATTGAATAGGATGAGAGACAATCTAGAGACCGGAGCAAGCCATATGGGTGGGAAAGTTACCCAATTAAGTAATCTCAAGATCTTACGTATCGATCTACAGATGCCCTAACACCACGATCAGGACCACGGGGCAATTGAAACGACCACTCCAAACCAATGTTAAAAGGTAGGAGTTGAGCGTAGCTCATTAAGAATTAAAGCAATATTAGAATGACATAAGTGATGACGAAATTATGAAAGAGCGGTAAATTAAGATGGAACCTATATATACCTCACGAATGAACTGTCTCCAAAAATGGTAAAAGGGTTAGCGAGTGAAAGCAGTGAAAAGGTCCATGTGCTCTAGCTCAAACGTGCTTTCTTTGCTTGATGTTTTACCCAAGTGAAATCAAAAGTTTGAATTTGTTCGAAAATGCCGAGTGATGAAGGAAATTGACCTCGAAAGCATTTTTCATTGTCAGCCTTCAAAATCGACCATGTTGTCACAAAGACAATAGCATTTAACATCCAGAAATTTGTATTTGGATCGTTGAAGACTCTTGATTTAAAAAGGGGTGGAACATTTATACCAAGGTCGGTTAACGTTAGGTCATCATTTATTTTTGTGAAACCTGCTCAACAATTGCATTTAAATTCCACTTCTGATGCGTATTGAATTTCTTATGGACACTCAAGTGTTACCCATTCTGTATCCGGTTTAAAAAATTAAAAAGGAAGAAAACATCGTACTAATGGTATGGCCCAATATAGGTTTAGATTGTGGGTCGACACTTGTCACCATTTGATTGGAAAAGTTATATACCTTTACGACAAATTTTAAACGGTTTACATTTTGAATTTATTTTTTATTTTTATAAAAATAAAATACATCATATTTTGCATTATTTCGTCTACAGGTAAAGATTAATAATAATATATTTCTCATATACTTTTTATGAACATAAATATATATAATAACCATAATATAAGTTTTTTTTCTAGTTAAACTAAAATATTTTATTTTTTTGAATATTAACAATGATAAACATTGATTATAGATAATAATAAATTTGATTAGATTGGGTTATTAATAACGCTATAAAATTGGAATGGATTGATTGGGTTGTGTACGTGTTTCATAGAATAAATGTTTTTTAATAAAAAAATTGAATGAATTGAATTGCGTCTAAATGTTTGTTATAAAATCAATTATTTTTACAGATTGAGACAAATGCACTTCTGATGGATAAATTTCAATCTCTCTTATTTTGAAACCTTGTAGTACTATTTTTTAGGGTTCTAATGACTGACTAAAGATTTTGATCTCAATGTGTTTGTTTAATACCAATGTTATATTTAAGAGCTTAAGAGTAAACTAAGCCTAAATGTGAGCTAGCTACGTGAAATTATATTGTGATTTCAAACTGTAAATACATGCTTTAAACACTATTTACATGATTTTGAAGTTCTTTATTGGAAACTACTTGATTTTCAAGAATTGCCACCAGTGTTCCTTATGGGATTCTCAGCATGGGCTTTTCAGTCATTTCGTCCACCCCCTCCAAAAATATGTGGATCTCAAGATGGTCCTTCGATTACATCATCCAGGATAAAGCTTCGTGATGGAAGGCATTTGTCATATTCAGAATTTGGTGTTCCAAAAGATACAGCTAAATATAAAATAATATTCATCCATGGTTTTAACAGTTGCAAGGAACACAACCCTTTTGTAATTACCGCCTCTCGGGTGTGGATTCTTCTTTTTTCATTTTGTTTGGATGATTTTATTTTATCATGTCTTTATATTCTTTCTGAGGATTTTTTTTAATCTCTATAGGACCTTATTGAAGAGTTAGGGGTGTACATTGTTTCCTTTGACCGACCTGGTTATGGAGAGAGTGATCCACACCCTCAGAAAACCCTAAAGAGTTCTGCTTTGGATGTAGAGGAGCTCGCTGATCAATTGGAACTTGGATCCAAATTCTTTTTAGTTGGATTCTCCATGGGTGGATTTTTGGTTTGGCCTTGTCTCAAGTACATTCGTCACAGGTGTAAATCCATTTCCTAGAATTTAAGTATTTATTCTAAGTTTAAGGGTTTGACTATGCAAAGTTTCTAAGGCTATTTTTGATTTGCATGAGAGCGGTCCTAGGGATATTTCATATGATGAAAATAAATAAGGGCATTAACGTCTTTTGAACGGACAAAAGATTGAGGGAATGTGTGTCTCACCATGTTCCACATTTTTTGGTGATACAAAAATGCAATTTATGTCCTATATACATGTGTCATAGTTCGGTCCATTGCACATCAAACGCAGTCTGCAGTCCAATATGTTACCTAAACTGGTCGTTGTAGGATAAACAACCCACGTTATTACATTTGGTATGCATTGGACTGAGAATACGACTGGTGTCAATGGAACAAATATTGCAATTTTTTATCCTACCGAAAAGGTTAACAAAGTGGGACACTCATTGTCGATATCTTGTTTGTGTAACTTTCTCATCCTTTTTATAAAATAGTCCTATAAAACTTTTCCACTATCATATAATAATAAATGCACCTTGTTAGTTCTTCTTATTTATTGTGTATTTTGGTTCTAACTATGTAATTTTAATGTTTGAAATAGGCTAGCAGGAGTAACATTCATTTCACCAGGACTTAATTACTGGTGGCCTTCCTTCCCTTCAAACTTATCAAATGAAGTATATTATGAGCAACATAAGGCCGACCAATGGGCTCTTCGCGTTACTCATCACCTGCCGTGGCTGGCCTACTGGTGGAACACTCAAAAGTGGTTCCCTAGCTCGTCTGTTATTTCTGTGTCTCCTGATCTGTTTACTCTTGATGACATGGTCCACATGGAAATTCTATCAAAGCATAGTACTTCCGCAGAAGAGAAAAAGGTACTTGCTTTCAAGATGACTCGATATATTTTCGATCATATATATATATATATATATATATATATATATATATATAATATTATTAAATATATTTATGCTACATCTCTCTCTCTCTCTCTCTCTCTCTCTCTCTCTCTCTCTCTCTCTCCCCCCCCCCCCAATGCTTTTTACGTATATCAACATATCATCTTATAATTTTATTAATAATAACAATAAAACTTTTCAATATATCTTTTACAACAAACGCTTATCATAACTCATTCGTTTCTTTATAATATATAGTTTTCACATGATCTAAAAAGCTTAAGAACTAGTTTTCAGGCTAATATTTTTCACTTAATTAAAACATCTGCACACGCATATAAGCAGCAGGTCTAATCAAAATACAACTCAGATGTTTCAAAAGTGTCATTTTTGTTTTTATAAATGCGGGTGCAGTTTGAATGTGGAAACTAAAACAACAATCATTTTTACACCTACTAAAAGATAAGAGTCACATTCCATTATTTGGAAGTTAGGTGGCCATATTTCCCTGATTTTCTATGTTATGCTATTTTTCTATATTAAATATAATGGGAACACTTATATGTAGTCTACTAAATTAAATTGTGCCGATTAAGTCTATTAATTGCAAACAAAAAATATGAATTATCTCACTTACGTTGTTTGTGTGTGTTAAAGATAAACCCAAGCCAACAAGGAGAATTTGAGTCTCTCCATCGTGATTTGTTGCTTGGATTTAGCAATTGGGAATTTGATCCAATGGAACTTGAGAACCCATTTCCTAATAACGAAGGATCCGTTAACTTATGGATGGGTGATGAGGACCGGATTGTTCCTGTTAAACTACAACGTTATATTGCTCAAAAACTCCCATGGATAAACTACCATGAGATCCCAAATGCTGGCCATATGTATGTTTTTGCTGATGGAATGTCTGACACCATCCTAAAAGTGCTTCTAAATGTGAAAGTTTAGCTTCATATCCCGTGTGCTATGATTTCTTGGTCTTTCTATGTTGTCCTTTCAACAATCAAATTCTTTTTGTTATTTTTGATCCTTAAATGTAATGAGCTAATATTTGAAGTGTCATTTTGTATAACGTTTTGATATTTATTCTGTTTGTCAGTCTAATTATGCATTATTATGTCTTAGTACCTTATAAAGCATTTACAATCTTCAGACAAACATTTCTTAAACCTTTAGGAGGTGCAATCCTAAGTTCATTTGTTCAACGGATAATTCAACTAATCGTATTTAAAGAAAGAATCCAAATGAGTATTAACGTTAATTAAGGAGAAGATAATATCAAAATATTCAAATTGGAATCAACTTGAAGTTGGTTATGGAAACGCATTTTTATCAACAAAAAAAAAAAAAAAAAAAAAAACTGCCATTACAATATTACATCGACTAGGCGCCTGCTTTGCTCCACGTCACCGTACCAATCCTACCTTATAGCCCTAATATGACCATAATTAGTTATCTATGAGTTTCTTATAAACCTTGTTGATTTATTGTGTATAACATGCATTTTTGTTGTTCGATATGTTAGCATCTATCAATGTTTGCTTCACTATTTTGTAGTTTTTAAATCGAATGTTTACTTTGAAATTTGTTTTCTGGCCCCACCTTGAGGTTTTTTAATCCGTTTGTGAATGAGGACTACCTAGATTTAGTGAAGAAGCAGAAAATAGAATACCAACTTTTACCAAATTCGAGCAAGTACCAAACCAGTAAAAACATAAAGAAATTTTAATGTAAATGAAAATAGCATAAGTGTTTGTGTATTTGTATATGTCTGTATTTGTATCGATGTATGTATTTGTGTGTATGTACGTCGTTATGTGTAGTTGTATGTATACCAATATCTGTGTAGTTGTGTGTAATGTCGGTATTTGTGTGTAATGTCGGTGGTGCATTCATTCCAAGCGTTAGCTACGATCTTTTTGTAATAATCTTGTTTCTATATTTTTTGATTTGAAAATAGACATCTGAATAATGGCTCACATTTATCTGATAAGAGATGAATTGACACTTCCTTTGAAAATTAGTTCAATATCGTATTATTATTTTCATCTTATGTAATTCTTATTAGTTTTATTAATTGATTTAATGGTTTTTGTTGGAACTCAAATGTTCTTTTATTCAATACTCAAACTGAAATACAAGAAAAGAACAACTCTCGCTAACTATCTAAACATTCTCTTCTATGTTTTTGTGGTGCTTAATAAATGAAGCTAAAACCTCTATTTATAGCCAAGCAAATACTAATGACAACTACTACATTCAATGAATTTAAACAAGAGAAAACAAAGTTTGCCACCTTCTTCAACAATGATGGTTGCAAGTGGGTTGGTGGCTGCAATGGTTGGTGATGCCAAGTTTGTGTTTACATGTGTTTACACTCACATTCTCCCCCTTAAACCAAACTTGGCTTGTGATTCGTTACGCCGATCATGTTTCACATTTCATGCGATCCCCGACTACAGAATAATCGACAAGTGCTTTGTCTTTATCTTTCTCGAGTTTCAATTTTGCATCTTTGGAACAAGTTGTTGGAATGCAATCTGTCATACTAAACTCCCCCGAAATCCTTTTAGCATAAGCCGTTTTCTTTAGAGACACGTCTTCCATCTTCTACATCACCTTACGAAAATCGATACCTTGATTTTTGGAACTATGTTGGAGAAAACTGGCAGCTGCTTTTTCGGTCCAAGTCCATCTTTTCCGTTTACCAAAGAACCCTTCTCGTCTTATCCGTGGCTTCTTTTTCCGTGCATCGAAAAACTGGTGTCCTTTTTCACATTTCTCAACTTCAACATAAATTTCTTCCTCACTCGGATCATCTAATTTCTTTAGATGTGAACCTAGAATTTTATTATGCTCCAAATAACCATTAACTTTCGTGGTATAATAATTGGCATATGAATGTCGTTGATGCCACAACCAACCTGGATCATCTTGGGATGATAAATGACACATTTTTCGTCTCGTCTTTAAAAGTGTCTTATAGAGTCGGTTACGGGTTCTTTTTACTTTAAAAAGTAAAGTATTACTATTGTCAAATACCCGTAAAATATCACCATCAATGTCGACTCGATTCCCGTCTTCGGTTAATTGTCCAAGACTTATAATATTCTTTTTAAGTCTAGGAATGTAATATACCTCGTTAAGTAGTCTTTGATCTCCGTTTCCGTAATCAAACAAGATCGTACCTTTTCCTTTGATGTCGATATTTGACCTGTCTCCGAACCGTGTATAACCCGTCACGTTCTCGTCTAACTCATGGAACTTTGAACGATCTCCGGTCATATAATTTCTAGCACCGTTGTCAAGGTACCATTCCTCGGAATCAACTTGACTTTCTTCGGATGCAGACCGTTCTTCTCTTTTAGCGGCACCATACCTGGTGTATCTTCTTGCGAGATCGCCATCATTAAAATGGGCTCTTCATCTTCATTGGTTTGGGTGAGGTTCACCTCCTCACCTCGTTTCTTGTTTGGACACTCTGATGCATAATGACCATATTGCTCGCAAGTAAAACATTTTATTTTACTTTTGTCCTTTCGAGGACGATTGTAGTCATTCCGGTTTGCATCATACTCATGACCATCTCCTCGGCCATGCCTACGACCTCGACCGCATCCTTGGCCTTGGTTTCCACTTTCCCTTGAAGTGTTTGACGAGTCTCCCTCGTCGGTTTGCTTAGATTGAGATGCCCACTTGGCATGTGTAAGCAATAGAGAAGGTCCTTCTTCCCGTTCTTCATACCCTCAAAGTCGCTCTTCGTGGGTCTTGAGACGGCCTACAACTTCTTCAACCGTCATGTTTTTCATGTCTCCAAATTGCTCGATAGATGTTACGATTTGTATAAATCGCATTGGGACGGGTCGAAGAAACTTCTTCACCACCGTATTCTCCTCGATCTTTTCACCGAGAGATCGAATACCGGTCACAATAGTGTTCAATCTCATGGCGAAATCATCTATCGAGTCACCATTGTTCATTCGGATCACCTCGAATTCACTTCTCAACGTTTGTACTTTAGCCTCCTTTAACCGATCAGCTCCCATATGCATCATCTTAAGCGTTTCCCATGCTTCTTTAGCCGTGTCCTTCTCGGCCAACATAAGAAGTACGTCCTCTGGAATCGCTTGGTAAATGGCCGCAAGCGCCATCCTATCTGTTCGTTCATCTACTCTTGCATTTTGAATTGCATCCCACACTCCTTGTGCTTGCAAATTCACTCGCATTTTTATAGCCCACACCGCGTAGTTTGTTTTTGTAAGCAACGGATAGTGTAACGTAACACTTCCTTCCTTCCCCGTCCTTGGACGTTCTCAATTTCGGGTTGAGAAAACGACGAGCTTGGTGTAGTCATTCTTGGCATATATTAAAATTACGTGTAATTTATAAAAAAATTACGTGTAATTTATGAAAATTACAAGGATTAAAATGTAATTTTCAGAAGTTCAGGGGCTATTCTGAAGTTTTTCTGAAAAATAGGGACCAATCTGAAATTTTTCGGAAATACAGGGACCAAAACGTAACTTTTCGAAACTTCAGGGACCAAATTGCAGTTTTCTGAAACCTGCTACAGTGATGCTACAGTGAACTGCTACAATGTCGTCTTCTCCGGCGGATCTCCGGCGAACTGGTTTTTCCGGCAACTATTCCGGCGAACTTTTGACCGGCCGTTTGAGGATGATCCGGGTGTCGAAAAATTCCGAAAAATATATATTCGGAATCCTGAGAACGAGACCTTTCCAATGGTGCTCTCGAAAATCGATTTTGAGACAGAAAATGTTTGACCAAAAAACCCGAGGGTGTTTAGAAAGTTGCCCCGGGAGCTTAACCAAGCTCTGATACCACTTGTTGGAACTCAAATGTTCTTTTATTCAATACTCAAACTGAAATACAAGAAAAGAACAACTCTCACTAACTATCTAAACACTCTCTTCTATGTTTTTGTGGTGCTTAACAAATGAAGCTAAAACCTCTATTTATAGCCAAGCAAATACTAATGACAACTACTACATTCAATGAATTTAAACAAGAGAAAACAAATTTGCCACCTTCTTCAACAATGATGGTTGCAAGTGGGTTGGTGACTGCAATGGTTGGTGAGGCCAAGTTTGTGTTTACATGTATTTACACTCACAGTTTTTATATGCTACCTTTTGTTTTCTTGCCATACAATTGCACAATACACAAAATTGGTATTTCCTACTTGGTAATTGGCATATACTTCATCTTTTAGTTGCTTATTTCCTATGTAAATTAGTAGAACTAAATAATTGTATTGTTTTCGATTGATTGAGACATATAGTTAAACTGAGATGACCTTAATCGATTGTTACGAAATGGAGGATTGGATTGTTTATTAGATGCATATCGTTCAGTTTTCTCTTGATGAACTAATTTTTATATGGGATGGAGGATTGTATTGTTAATATGTATATGTTATTTTTCAAACTTTTTTTTTCATGAAATTATGTTGCTTTATATGTAAGATGTGGCATGTGATTGGGCAATGTCATATATACACCTGAAGGGAAACTATTTTCCAAGACTTCAGTTTAATTGGATTCTTGATTTTGCTATTAGTTTATGAAAGTATATTACATGGGACTGGTACAATTTCTAGTTGATGTGAGTTTATTAAATGGTATTATAATGCTCTTGTAAGAAAATTAGAAAGGCTTATAGATTTAAGATTGTCAAAAATTATGTTGGGTATGATTTTGCTATGTAAAGAGAAATGTGGTGTACTTTTGTTTTATAAATACATGTTGTATATACATAATTAATTTGTAATAGATTAGACCAAATACACAAACTATATATTGAAGGGCTTATCTAAGTTGATATTAAATGGGTTGTGTGTTACACTAATCCTATGATCAAAAAATTCCAAAATAATGATTTCAAACTTTGTGCGATTTCATAATTAATGAAGAGGCAAAAGTAGATGATGTAGTATAGCTTATGGAAGATATAGTTTCCTTTACATGAAGGTATGGATTATCTTTTTTAACATTTAGTTTATTTATTAATTTCTTTTTGAAAATATATGATTCAATTTTCATTTACTTGACCCGAACAAAAATTGTCAATTTTCATTTAGCATTAACCGCTCTAATATATTAACATAATTTATATATTGGTTTATGAAGATGACTATTATATATATATACAATTGTTGCCTCCAATGAACAGTACCACTTTAGTTTATTACAATTTTTACCCCTGTAGTTTTAATTTGTATAATTATTGTTTTAGTCCCTATAGTTTTAATTTTTATTAATTACAATTTTGGTCCCTATAGTTTTGTTTGCCAGTTTAACATTATTACAGTTTTGATCCCTGTAGTTTTAATTTGTTGACTTCCTTAACCGCAGCAACGCGTGGCTCCCTTCCGCTCGTTAATGATAAGTATTTGCGGTGACTAAGGGCTTTCTATTATTATATACAAAAAATTATTCCCGTCATAAAATTTTTTCACTTGAAGAACTTAGATTGAATTTATTGGGCCGTGAAAAATGTGTCATCGATATTATAAACATTCTAATTAGTTAATAATGCAATGTGAGATTAGCCCACTTGGTAGAGGCTTTGCCCTCTTAGACAGGAGGTCCTGTGTTCTATCCTAGACACAAGCTTTGACTAACTAGGTGTTCTAACTGCTAACCACTAACCAGCCATTCTAAAAAAAAGTTAATAATGTTAGGGGATAAAGTCACAGGACAATTAAGAATTAAATAAATCGATAAACAGAGATTCTGCATAAACACAACAATTCAATCGAACAATAATAAAAAACATAGATTTTGTATTTTGTTTAAATTTGTAAGTAATTTTAAAATTTTAATAGGGTGTATGGGTTGGTTTTGTTCAATTATAGTGCAAATTGAATCAGAACCATTAAAATCAGTTAACGTGTTTCAGAAGCCATTGGTTATCAATTAGAATTGGGTTTAGTTGGATAACGATTTTGCTTATTGGTTAATATCGGTTAACCATAATGATCCAAAATGACATAAAAATAGAAACAAAACTGCTATGAAAAGTGAAAACAAAAAATACATTGTTGTAAACAAATGAGTAACCAATATACTTACATTAATAATATATAACCAATTAGAAATGTATTAGTTAAAATCATTACCCAGTAGAATCAAACCAAAAGTATCTGTACAATATGAACACCATAACTAAATAAAAACCGTCCAACTATCCCTATCCGATAGGGTGCTCAAATATCGTACTTACAATTAGCCATGATTATAGTGATATCACTGAAACTTTATTTTCACTGTCATCTGGGATGTTCCCATGCTTTCCATCCTTATATATAACCACTAACACATTTAGGAAACTAAACCTCAAATTTCCAAAGCTGTGAATTTAAGCACCATAAAAACAAAATGCCCATCAGCACCAAGTTCCAACACCCCATCAAGACTCAGATTCAGCTCAAAATCTGGAAAGATATGCGCAAAGAAGCCCTCGTCAACATCATCTGCCAAGAAATTCGTCAAGCTTATGCAAAGAAACATCAAATGTTAAACCACGTACACACATTCCCACCGACCACTAACAAGTATGTCGCCTTCCTTTTAAGCAGTCGGTCAATACAGAAGGATCAACACATGCTTGTCGCCCTGGAGCACCTCCGGGTGCTTCTACAGTAGAGGTGTCTGAGAAGAGGGCCCTTTTTGAATAAGTTCGGGACCTCTGAGATCTCCAATGGCGATTGTTTACCCACAGGTTCAACCTTATGTTTTTGGTAGGATGTTGACTGATAACATTTAAATGTTTAGGGTTTTAAGAACTATGTTTTGATCTTTTGCTTAACATGTAAAAATCTATTAATGACAACATTAATATGAAATAGGGGTTTTATTTCATGCCTATCACAAACAAAAACACACAAAACAATTAACAGATACTGTATACCTTGCATTAGGTGACGATTCCATTATGATGATAACCTTTGATTTCACCGTTCAATTTCTAACGATCGGAGTACTAACAGTTAGATAGAGAGAAATAGTTCACATATAACAATTCAAATTAGGGTTCTTTCGGTAAAACAAAACTTACGTCTGATATGATAGAGAATTGACAACAAAAAATTACAAATACACCCTTTCTACTTAACCATTTGCTAACTTGGCACTGACTTATACCAACCAAAGAAGGATGATTTAATAAATATTCATTAAAAGTACATTGCTATTTTAGAAATATGTAAACACTATGTTGCACTGAAACTAGTAATATCATCTATATCTATAATTGTATAACAATTTTTTCAACGTTTACCGTTTACATGATTAAAGAATATTTATATATGTGAAAAAGGATGTGGTTATGCTAAATAGACCTTATTTCCCTACAGCTTGTGTTGGGAATCCATGTTCATGTTATGAGTTTCAAAAACTTGAAGTTGCAACGGAAGCATAAAATTATGAACACGAATTTCATTCCAAGAGGATCATGCTACAAGCATGTAGATATAAGATGAAGAAGAAGCATAGATGAAGTTCAAGATCATAACCTTTCTTCTTGATCTTTATGTGGACGAATTTGATGGCTAGAAATCAAGGAAGATCTCCTCTATAGTTGATCCACCACAAGCTTGAACACCCTTAGATGCTAGTCTTCAAAACTTGCAAGATAAAGCTCTTACCTCCTTGATGCCAAAAACGATTTTGCATGTGTTCAAGAGAGAGTTTAAGAGAGTATGTTGGCTGATTATTTTCAAAGTATAAAGCTCTTCCAAGCTCCAAAATGGCCGGCCCCTTCCTTGGTTAAAAGGGAAGAGAAAAGTTTGCATGTGCATTAAAGAAATCAAGTTTATTCATCCCATGGTCAAACCTTGAGACAATAGAGAATATTCCTTACTTTTAAACCTTTTGATACATGCCTTATGACACACACATGAGTGTGGCCGGCCATATAGAGCAAAAATCAATATATATATTGATTTTATTATTTATAAACTTTTACCATAAAGCATTATAAATAATAAACCTTTATACTTGTTTAATGGAATAACATTTAAACCATATTTATATACATAAACCTTTATAAACATGTATTATATATATATATATATATATATATATATATATATATATATATATATATATATATATATATATATATATATATATATATATATATATATATATATATATATATATATATATATATATATATATATATATATATATGATGTAAATGTATTTACAACATCCATATTACATTTTATTTAATTTACCATTTAAATTAAATAAAAGGTTTACATATAATTCAATTAAATCATTTAACTACTTAAACAATTTAATTGTCATACATGAATAATTCATCACATATGAATTGTTAATCAACCTTTAATTTTGTAGTTATTATTATTTACTATAAATAATCAGTGTTGTAAAAGTCGGCCTAGGCGGCCGCCTAGGCGGCGCCTAGGCGCTAGGCGGGCTGATAATGCCTACGCTTAGTGCTATGCGGCTTAATAAGTCGGATACAGTCAACAACGGTCAAACACGGTCTAGGCGGTCAAAGGCGGTCTAGGCGGTCAACAAGCGCCAATGAAAATGTTCAAAAATCCCTCTTTTTTCTGACCTAATTGACGAATTTTTCGTCTCCTCCCATTTTCTTTTTGCTGTGCCGCCCTTTCTTCTCTATTCCCGACGTCATAGCCGCTTCAGCACTGCTTCCTCCGCCCTTTCTTCAGCATACACTGCTTCCGCCGCCTCAGGTTGTGTTACCAATTTCGGATTACAAATGTTACCGATTTCAATTTCAGATTACAGATGTTATCGATCGATTACAGGTTCACGATTACAGATTCCCGATTTCCTGATTTCGTATTTCTCGATTACAGGTTCTGGAAAAGCAAACCAAATACTCTTTTGGAAGAACATCATCGAACCAGTGCCTGTTGAATTCAACATTGAATCCAACGAATAACTTCGTCATCGGTTGTTAATTACTCGCTGCTTGCATGCCATGTAAGTACAACATTCTTTTTTCGCATCCAGGTGGTTCAATTGACTGATTTTCGCTTTTAAATTAGGGTTTCGTGTTGACTGAATTCTTCAGGGGACCAATTTAAGATTAGGAACTTTTCATACGCTTCTTTGTTTGTTCTTTGATCTTCCCTTTCCGGACCAGTTTGACCAAAGCATCCTACCTTTTGTTTCTTTGAAAGGGACTGTTGGCTTTGTATTCTTACTAAAATCTTTCCAGTATATCTCTGATTAAACAATTTTATTTAAACCAGAAGCATGACAAGAGTAGGCCGTGATTTCAGCAATACAACTCAAAGAGATGCAGTTTCTCCGGTATCAGCAGATGTTCTTTTTGCCTCCAGTCGTTTTCCAAATTACAAAAATAGAACTAATAACAACACATTGGAGGTAAAGGAAGATGTTTATCAGCAGATGTTTATCGATTTAGGTTGAAGCTTTATCAGGTCAATTGACACAAAGGGAAGGTGAGTTGTTCAAGAAAAGGCTGAGGTTAAGAAGCTTGCAAGTTTTCTAAAGCAGGTTAGTGTTTCTTTATTTTAGTGTAACTCTTTAAAGACATTATTTTTTTCTTATATTTATGCTTTTAGTTTTGGTAAAGATTTGTAATTACATGTAGGCTTTAGAAGATGCAGATTTGGGAAGAGTTGGAAGAACAACGGTTGAATGGGTTGATTGTTGATTTGATCCAAGGTTTGATTCCAAGTTATGATACAATTTTTTTTACATATTTTGATATTACAATATTTGACAATTATTATGGTTATTCACTTATTTTGTTAGGATATATAGTATTTAATTTTAAAAAAATTACAATTAATACTCCCCGCCTAGGCGCCGACTAGTCCTCGCCTAGACCGACTAGTCCTAGGCCCCAGTCGACCGCCCGCCCACCGCCAAGCGACTTCTACAACCTTGTAAATAATAATAACTTACAAGATTAAATTGCAAGTTTAGTGTCATTTGATGTTAAATCAAATTTAACATTCCAAATGATCAATTGGTGTCAAACTTGTTGTTGGTGTGACCCTATAGGATCATGTATTATTAGTAATATCATTTTATGATCATCCTTGGGCATATAGAACTAACAATCTCCCACTTGCACAAGGTTGCATCATAGAATGATACAGACAGTGATAAACGTCTAGCAACATTTCACTGCCCCTAATAACACATGACATAATGCCATTCAACAACATCCAATTCTTCATAAGCACGAGGCTCTAATTGATGTACAAGGTTATCTATCAATTATCCCTTTGTCACAGACATCATGTTGAACGTGAGACATGGATCTTAATCATTCTCATTTTATGTTCAACTTTCAATCAGGCGCCTTAGATGTCTAACTCTCAACACATAAGAGGAACAAATCCCGTCTTGACTACATACGCCCCTCATATAGTTAGTACTATACATGAGTATGGTCTGTATGATTGTCTATTTTTCAAGAACAACGATGAACCATATCAAAGCATAGCACTTCCTATACTTGTGTCCCAAATATGTATCTCAGGTCTAAGGATACAATGATAATACCTTTATTCAAGAATCACTTATGATGATGATCCATGGAGTGATCTTGAAACGGGTCAAGTCCAATACTTGTTCACTAACAAGTACCTATGAATTTGGTTGCAACCTTTTGCTACTTTTACCCATAAAAGTTAACCAATCCAATTCATATTAGTCTTACTTCATAATCGCTCCCGCAACTATGATCGACTATGGACGTTTAGAATAACTAAATTATTCAAGGATTAAACATGCTAATAAAACACAAAATTATGAATGAAACATCACGTCACATATATTACATAATTATTGTTGTTTACATAGTTTCATATTCATAAAGCACTAAGCACAAATCAAATCCATTCACTAGAAAAACGAAGTCCTATACCCTTAGCGTGACTTTCATGCTTAGCTTGGGGTAAAGGCTTCGTGAATGGGTCTGCCAAATTCTGATCTGTATGAACCTTGTGAATACTTATTTCACCATTCTTAACTTCATGTCTTATATAGTTATACCTTCGGTGAATGTGTTTGGTATTTTGATGCGATCTAGGTTCCTTTGCTTGAGCTATAGCTCCTAGATTATCACAGAAGATTTCTATATGGTCCCGAATGGAAGGAACAACCCCTAGATCTTCAATGAACTTTCTCATCTAGACAGCTTCTTGAGCAGCTTCCGAAGCAGCATCATATTCTGATTCTGTAGTGGATTGTGCAATCACTTCTTGTTTGGAACTCTTCCAAGACACGGCTCCTCCATTTAAAATAAAGACATACCCAGATTGAGATCTCGAATCGTCCCTATCTGTTTGGAAGCTTGCGTCAGTGTAACCCTTTACCTTTAAGCTTTTTTCCAAACCACCGTAAACTAAAAACATGTCTTTAGTTCTTCTTAAGTAATTAAGAATGTTCTTTACAGCAGTCCAGTGGGCTTCACCTGGGTTTTGTTGATATCTACTAGTCATGCTTAAGGCACATGAGACGTCAGGCCTAGTGCATAACATGGCATACATGATGGACCCAATTGCCGAAGCATATGGGACATGTTTCATCCTTTCAAGTTCAGTCCTAGTGCTTGGGCACTGAGACTTACTTAGGATGGTGCCATGTGGTATTGGCAAGAATCCTCTTTTGGAGTCTTGCATCTTGAACCTTTTCAAGATTTTATCAATATATACACTTTGGCTTAGACCAATAAGTCTCTTAGATCTATCTCTATAGATCTTTATGCCTAATACATAAGCAGCTTCTCCTAAGTCCTTCATTGAGAAACAGTTCTCAAGGAACGCTTTGACACCTTTTAAGGTTGGGATGTCATTTCCAAATAAAAGTATGTCATCTACATACAATACTAGGAATATGACTATGCTCCCACTAGCTTTCTTGTAAACACAGGAGTCATCCTCATTTTTTATGAATCCAAAATTTGTAATCTTTTCATCAAAGCGGATGTTCCATGTTCGAGACGCTTGCTTCAATCCATAGATTGATCTTTTAAGCTTGTACACTTTGCTTGGATGCTTGGGATCGACAAAACCTTCAGGTTGATCCATATAGACATCTTCCAATAAGTGTCCATTAAGGAAAGCGGTCTTGACATCCATTTGCGATATCTCATAATCATAGTATGCGGCTATGGCAAAAAGTATCCTAATTGACTTGATCATTGCCACTGGTGAAAAGGTCTCATCAAAGTCAATACCATGAGTTTGTGAGTATCCTTTAGCGACAAGTCTTGCCTTAAAAGTGTGAACATTTCCATCCATGTCGATTTTCTTCTTGAAAACCCATTTGTTTCCAATGGTCTTACAATTGGTGGGAAGATTAACCAAGTCCCATACTTGGTTATCGTGCATGGATTGCATCTCAGTGTTCATGGCTTCAAGCCATTTATCAGATTCAGGATCTGACATTGCACTCTGGTAGTTGACGGGTTCATCAGAATCTATCGTATAACATTCCTCTTCCATCATTAGGTAACCATACCTTTCAGGTTCAAATCGAACCCTACCAGATCTGCGAACATCTTGTGCTACAATTTGTTCCTGATCAACTGTCTGTTCAGGTTCAACAATTTCTTGTTGAATGCTAGATCCAATTTCTTGTGTACCAGGCTGTGGTTCCTGAAGTTCTTCAAGTTCCACAAACCTCCCACTAGCCTCTTCCGTCAGAAACTTGTTTTCTAGGAATTCAGCTTTTCGAGAAATAAATATCTTATTCTCTATGGGATTGTAGAAGTAGTATCCAAGACAATCTTTCGGATACCCTACAAAGATACACTTAGTTGAACGGGGTTCTAGTTTGTTTGAAGCTTCTTGTCTAACATAAGCTTCACATCCCCATACCTTGAGATAGGATAAAGATGGAACCCTTCCATGCCATATCTCATAAGGTGTTTTATCTAACTTCTTAGTAGGTGCCATGTTTAGGAGACGAGCAGCTGTTTGTAAAGCATAACCCCAAAATGTTAAAGGTAGAGTACTTCTACTCATCATGGATCGAACCATATCCAATAGTGTTCGGTTCCGCCTCTCAGATACACCATTATGTTGTGGTGTTCCAGGTGGAGTAAGTCGTGAAACAATTCCACAAGTCTTAAGATGATCCATAAAGTTTGTACTTAAGTACTCACCTCCTCTATCAGAACGACGAACTTTAATTGTTTTGTTGAGTTGATTTTCCACTTCACTTTGAAACATTTTGAACATTTCAAACGCCTCATGTTTATGTTTAATTAAATAAACATAACCAAAACGACTAAAGTCATCAGTGAAGGTGATGAAATATCTTTCACCATATCTAGTCATTGGCTTGAAAGGACCACATACATCCGTATGTATGATTCCTAACAAGTCCTTTGCCCTCTCATTGGTTCCTGAGAAAGGAGCTTTAGTCATCTTGCCATGTAAACAAGATTCACATATATCAAATGAGTCATTCTCATTTGCCTTCAAAAGTCCACTCTTTTGAAGTTGGGATATGCGATTCTTGTTTATATGCCCAAGGCGACAATGCCATAGATAAATTTGACTCAAATCACATTTGGGTCTCTTGGTGAAAGTGTGGTATAAAGAGCCATGGTTAGTCTTTTCATCAAGGTTTACTTCATAAATTCCATTTAAAGGCCTAGCCTCAAAATAGAATACATTATTTTTGTAAACACAAATGTCATCATTCATAAAGGAAAGATTAAAACCACATTGTCTCAACTTAGCAACCGAAATAATATTCCTAGTCAAGCTAGGAACATAATAAACATTCAACAATGTCAAATACAAGCCACTAGGTAGTAATAAATCAAAACTTCCAATTGAATCCACCGCAACCCTTGCACTGTTTCCAACCCGGAGTACTACCTCGTTTGCCTTCAGTCGCCTACTCCTTTTGAACCCCTGCAACATATTACAAATGTGAGTTCCACAACCAGTATCAAATACCCATGTGTTAGGAGATAAATTATAAAGTTCTAGGTCTATCACATAGATACCTGAAGTGCCCTCACCGGCCTTCTTCTTCTTCAACTCCGCAAGATAGGTAGGGCAATTCCTTTTCCAATGCCCAACTTTGCTACATTCGAAGCACGCGTCTTCTTTGGCAACTTTTGCCTTCTTCTTGGGCGGACAGGATGTTTGGACAACTTTCTTGCCCTTTCCTTTGACAACCTTTTCCTTGCCCTTGCCCTTGGAGTTGGTGGGGTGTTCGGGTCTAGTTCTCTTTGTGCCACCTTCCTTGATCATGAGAACTTGAGTGGTTTTCTTAGGCAGATTCTTTTCCGCGGTAATTAGCATCCCATGTAATTCCGGGATAGTCTTGTTCAAACCATTCATGTTATAATTCATGACGAAGGGATCAAAAGACTTTGTCAAGGAGTTAAGGATCATATCCGTTGCTAGCTCTTCGGGCATCACAACTCCAAGACGTGCCAAATGATCAATGTGACTCTTCATTTTGAGCACATAAGAGCTAACCGTCTGCCCATACTCCATCTTGCAAGCATGGAAAGCCCGAACAGTTTCGAACCTTTCTGTTCTTACAAGTTGTTGGAACATTTACTTAAATTGATTAATCATGTCATAGGCCGAATGATTCTCTAAATCCTTCTGAAGGTCAAGAATCATGGTTGCCAACATTAGACATGATGCATCAATGGAGTCATCCATCTTTTTAAGCCATGCATCGTGTGCGGGCTTAGGAATGGCAGGGGGCTCTTCAGGAAGTGGTTCATTGAGAACATATTCTTTCTTTTCTTGTTTGAGAACTATTCTCACACTACGGTACCAATCCAAGAAGTTGGTGTGGTTGAGTTTTTCTCCCTCAAGGAGAGACCGTAGTGATGTTTTTTTTGGAGCCGGGTTTGTTGTGTTTGGTGCCATCTACAAAATTTTAACAAGGTTCAATTTAGTAATTTATGATATTAAGTCCTTAATAATTAATACCCTTTCTTGTTTCATAAACTTTAATTGATTAAGGGCTAGAATCCAAGTTGCAATACAAACAAGCGGTTAGGTATCCTTTATCCCGCCTATTCGAATCAACAAGGTAGGTAACGGTTTACCAATTATATCAAAATATAATTTCTAGAGTTATGGGATCCCATTATAACATTTATAAGTTTGGCATGTTTGATCCCATCTATGCCTTGGATTTCTAATGCTTAGGTGACCTTTATCACAAAAGATTTCCAAACAAATCATCCCACTTAAACGGACGTGTAGTTTTGACAACTATTAATGGTTAGGTGTCCTTTATCCCATCAATATTGCAAAACTACCTCTTGTATCACAAGAAGACTCCAAGTGGTTAGGTAACCTTTATCCCACAAGGATATTCAAGTGATACATGAGTGTCTTTAAGAGGGACGGCATTAATTTGTATTTCGAAAGGGATTTGTATGTTTTACAATTTTAATTTTCAAAAACATATAGTATCATGTACATTGCATGCATCCAATGAACAAGATACCATTAAAATCTTATTTTGTCAATTGGTTCCTTTAATCATAAAATCTTCATTTTATTAATTCTTTGTTTGTGGTCAAGATTACAATTAATATCCAATATTAAGTTTGACTTTGATCACATACATAAGAACCAATTTTAATCCTAAATAATTACCATTATTATTTAGGGTTGGAGTTTGTAAGAATTCATAAAATCTCCATTTTATTTCTTATTCATTCATTTTCAAAACTTGACTTTATAGGTTTTATAACAAAACCCATTTTTAATAAAACCAAGTGTATTACATCTTATGTTTTAAATGTCAATTTTTAAAAATTACAAACTCCTTGATGATTATGTTTAATTATCTACGTTGTCTAGCATGCAAAATCTTATTTTCATCCACAACATAAAATCATAAAACATTCAATCATCACATGCATGCATGGGTGCATAAACACAAGCCAACTAGTTTGATATTTCATGTGAGCCATACATGAAATATCAAGTCCAAACCTAGGGACAAAAAGGTGACAAAAACTCAACCAAATGATCTTCGATTTGGCTACAATTTTGCCAACCTTCTTATAACATCAAATGAGACTTGAACCACCATTTCTTGACACCATGGAAGAGCTTGTGATTTTTCCTTGCCCTCTCCAAACTTGCGACAGGTATGGGACAGCAGGAAGGGTTTTGTGTCATTTTGTTGCTTTCTTAACTTCATTCTTGGTCAAATTGATGCTTATACTTGCCAACACTTATTGTATATGCTAGATATTAAAGTTACCAACAAGTATAGCATCAAAATACCAAGATATGAATTTTCTAAACCCTCCTTAACAGGTCCGAAAATGGCAGCAGGAAAGTAGGAAAAACGTTGCTGTTGGGTGCAATCTTCTCATGCCTTTATCTCCTTCTCTTGTTACATTTTGTGAAAGATATAAAATACAACTATTCCAATATTTACAAAATGAATATAAGAAGGAAATAACTAATTATTATTACAAACCATTTGAATAAAAGAATAGATTACAACCAAATTGAATTTAAACACAAAACATGCAACACATGGTCCTTGGCTTGTTTATGCACCATTTTATCACATAAAATCATAAGAAAATCAACACTTTGTTTTTCTAAGGCAACAATTATGTAACCAAATGCATGCAAACATAAAATTTTGTTGGTTACATAAAATCATAGATAACATATTTGCATGTTGTCAAAGAAGCCATGCATGAACTTATTATCTGAACATGCAATATAGCCATGGCTCTGATACCAATTGTTGGGAATCCATGTTCATGTTATGAGTTTCAAAACTTGAAGTTGCAACGGAAGCATAAAATTATGAACACAAATTTCATTCCAAGAGGATCATGCTACAAGCATGTAGAGATAAGATGAAGAAGAAGCATATATGAAGTTCAAACACCCCATCAAGGCTCAGATTCAGCTCGAAATCTGGAAAGATATGCGCAAAGAAGCCCTCGTCAACATCATCTACCAAGAAATTCGTCAAGCTTATGCAAAGAAACATCAAATGTTAAACCACGTACACACATTCCCACCGACCACTAACAAGTACGTCGTCTTCCTTTTAAGCAGTCGGTCAATACAGAAGGATCAACACATGCTTGTCGCCCTGGAGCACCTCCGGGTGCTTCTACAGTAGAGGTGTCTGAGAAGAGGGCCCTTTTTGAATAAGTTCGGGACCTCTAAGATCTCCAATGGGGATTGTTTACACACAGGTTCAACCTTATGTTTTTGGTAGGATGTTGACTGATAACATTTAAATGTTTAGGGTTTTAAGAACTATGTTTTGATCTTTTGCTTAACATGTAAAAATCTACTAATGACAATATTAATATGAAATAGGGGTTTTATTTCATGCCTATCACAAACAAAAACACACAAAACAATTAACAGATACTGTATACGTTGCATTAGGTGACAATTCCATTATGATGATAACATTTGATTTCACCGTTCAATTTCTAACGATCGGAGTACTAACAGTTAGATAGAGAGAAATAGTTCACAAATAACAATTCAAATTAGGGTTCTTTCGGTAAAACAAAACTTGCGTCTGATATGATAGAGAATTGACAACAAAAAATTACAAATACACCCTTTCTACTTAACCATTTGCTAACTTGGCACTGACTTACACCAACCAAAGAAGGATGATTTAATAAATATTCATTAAAAGTACATTGCTATTTTAGAAATATTTAAACACTATGTTGCACTGAAACTAGTAATATCATCGATATCTATAATTGTATAACAATGTTTTCAACGTTTACCGTTTACATGATTAAAGAATATTTATATATGTGAAAAAGGATGTGGTTATGCTAAATAGACCTTATTTCCCTACAGCTTGTGTTGGGAATCCATGTTCATGTTATGAGTTTCAAAAACTTGAAGTTGCAACGGAAGCATAAAATTATGAACACGAATTTCATTCCAAGAGGATCATGCTACAAGCATGTAGAGATAAGATGAAGAAGAAGCATAGATGAAGTTCAAGATCATAACCTTTCTTCTTGATCTTTATGTGGACGAATTTGATGGCTAGAAATCAAGGAAGATCTCCTCTATAGTTGATCCACCACAAGCTTGAACACCCTTAGATGCTAGTCTTCAAAACTTGCAAGATAAAGCTCTTACCTCCTTGATGCCAAAAACGATTTTGCATGTGTTCAAGAGAGAGTTTAAGAGAGTATGTTGGCTGATTATTTTCAAAGTATAAAGCTCTTCCAAGCTCCAAAATGGCCGGCCTCTTCCTTGGTTAAAAGGGAAGAGAAAAGTTTGCATATGCATTAAAGAAATCAAGTTTATTCATCCCATGGTCAAACCTTGAGACAATAGAGAATATTCCTTACTTTTAAACCTTTTCATACATGCCTTATGACACACACATGAGTGTGGCCGGCCATATAGAGCAAAAATCAATATATATATTGATTTTATTATTTATAAACTTTTACCATAAAGCTTTATAAATAATAAACCTTTATACTTGTTTAATGGAATAACATTTAAACCATATTTATATACATAAACCTTTATAAACATGTATTATATATATATATATATATATATATATATATATATATATATATATATATATATATATATATATATATATATATATATATATATATATATATATATATATATATATATATATATATATATATATATATATATATATATATATATATATATATATATATATATGATGTAAATGTATTTACAACATCCATATTACATTTTATTTAATTTACCATTTAAATTAAATAAAAGGTTTACATATAATTCAATTAAATTATTTAACTACTTAAACAATTTAATTGTCATACATGAATAATTCATCACATATGAATTGTTAATCAACCTTTAATTTTGTAGTTATTATTATTTACTATAAATAATAATAACTTACAAGATTAAATTGCAAGTTTAGTGTCATTTGATGTTAAATCAAATTTAACATTCCAAATGATCAATTGGTGTCAAACTTGTTGTTGGTGTGACCCTATAGGATCATGTATTATTAGTAATATCATTTTATGATCATCCTTGGGCATATAGAACTAACAATCTCCCACTTGCACAAGGTTGCATCATAGAATGATACAGACAGTGATAAACGTCTAGCAACATTTCACTGCCCCTAATAACACATGACATAATGCCATTCAACAACATCCAATTCTTCATAAGCACGATGCTCTAATTGATGTACAAGGTTATCTATCAATTATCCCTTTGTCACAGACATCATGTTGAACGTGAGACATGGATCTTAATCATTCTCATTTTATGTTCAACTTTCATCCATCCTGCTCACATTCTGACAAGGGACTGTCACCCTGTTATTCCTAGCAGCCCTCACCTATACCCTGAACAAACATCAGAAGTGTCCGTAACCGAGGACGAATCTAGTAGCTCCTCAACATCAACCTCAGAATCTTCCACATCATCATCTGCATATTCAGCGTCTTCCAAGTTTAAAAGTATTGGAATTAGTTTCCAAGGTCATCAACTAGTAGTAATATTTATGATAATAGCTGGGTCTTTTTGGGTTGCCCTTATGACCCAGAAAAACAAATAGAGTCAGAAAAATTAAAAGGAATTATTAGTTCATTAATTTATTGAGAACTATATTAATTAGAAGACCGAATCATCAATTAATTGATAAATAAATTTGGAATTAATTTTTAGAAATTAATTACATGGATTGGATTGTAATTAATTAAATGTATAATTAATTCAAAACGTCTAGGGCGGTTGCAAAAAGGCTCCTTAAGTTTGAAACCTTAGGAGCCTTGCAATATAAATAAAGGCCTTGGAGTCAAACCCTAAGGCATCCTAAAACTTCCAAAGGAGCCGCCAAATCTCCTCCCTCTCTCCCTTTCTGTGATTTTCAATCCCTCTCTAGGGTTTTGATATTTGCCTCCTTTCTCAAGTGGAAACTATGATCTGTCTGGTTTTTTGAAGATCTTGGGTGTGAATCATCAGAGGGATTCTACTTTGGATCATGTTCATCCTCTACAATCGTGTCACTAACCAGAAATCAAAGAAGGAGATTAGTTGAGGTGTATTTTGTTTATGATTTAAAGTTACTATAACTGATATGAACTGTATGATACTGGACAATGTTCAAGGATATTATGTGATTTGATATTGTTAAGACTTTCGATGTATGATTTTTGTGTTTATATGATCGAATCCCAATAATGGTATCAGAGCCTCTGTTCATATGTTATTTCCACATTGATCTAAATTGCTAGAATATGATTGCATGTTATGTGTTTATTTCGAAAATTCTAGGGATATTATGCTAGAACTGTTTGAATAAACATGTTATGATCATAGGGTTTATGCTAGAAACATGAATGTTCATCCGCATGCTATGTGTTTTCGAAAATTTTCTGGTTTCTTTGTGCGTTTTTGTTTTTTGTCGAATTCCATAGGGTTTTAAGAGAGTTCCTTGGCCTTTGCATGTAGCTGGCGGCTAGGGTTACTGCACTAGCTTGCCTTGCAAGTTTCCTAACTTGCTTACTTGCCTTATTTTCCCTATTGTCATATGTGATCATATCTAATTAAACATTTATTTATAATTAATTGTTAAAAATGTATTAATTGAATTAATTGATAAATAAAATATTTAAATTGTTTAAAATACATTTATATATATATATATATTAGAATAGTATCTATATATATAAGATTAAATTAAAAAAAACATTGATCAAACCACGACTAGGCTCACCCACTAAAATCCTGTATGGGGTTTGAAGGAGGATTCTTATGAATCCAAATGAGGTCGGTTTTTTAAACGACATTCATTGCCTACCACCCTCACCACCAAGCACATTTTGCCAAGTGGAGTTACCGAAAGAGTTTGATAGGGCAATGCTTCAAAGTTAAAAGTATTAACTTAAAGTATTAAAAAAAGTCCCGCTTTAATTATAAAACAAAAGTGAATTTATGCTACCCATGAGAAACGCACATTCCCTTTATGATATGCTGGCAGATCTGTGTGTGGTTAACTGGCACGTCATATAAGGTTATAGTTGGGGATGATGTGAAACTCGCGATTCTCAAGCGTATCTTGAGTCGGGCATCACATGGGTTCTGCATGATTAATTGACCATCTTATCTATGATCCACGACATCCATGTCATGGAAAAGAGATAAGCATAACTGAGATTAACATGCCATTGGCATCCGTCAATGAATCTCACAGACCTAGGAATTTCATAGTGAATGAAATTGATAAAAGATTTATCTACCTTAATGATCATTATGGTGTGATTACGGCATCCATCTTCACATCATAACTGGAAGATTTTGGATCCTAGCCTTAGTAAATAATATTTGGGTAATTATTTAAAGGATTAAAACTAAAACTAACTAAAACTTTGTCTTATAGATTTTTGCTAATAATAACAACAACTCAGGTCGTACTCCTCCTCCTCCTCCACCTCCTCCTCCTGCACCAACAAACATCTCACTTCTTGAGGATTGCTTTGAGATTCGAGAGCAAAGAGTATGTTCTTGATGTTGATATCCTAGAGCTAGCTGATGATGCTGCAGAAGAAGATGTAGTTGCTTATGATAAGCATTATGATGACTTAACTAAGGTTACTTTCCTGATGTTTGCGACCATGTCCCCTGAGCTCCAAAAGGGCTTTGAGAATGCTGGGGCATATGACATCAATCTGCAACTCAAGGAAATGATCCAAGAGCAGGAAAGGCAAGAACGATTTGAAATCGTCAAGTCCCCGATTGCTTGCAAACTGCAAGACGGAGTGTCTATATGTACGTACATTCAGAAAATGTAGTCGTACATAGACAGGCTAGAAAATCATGGTGTCTAGTTGCCTGAGGAGTTAGCCATTGATATGGTTCTAAACTCGCTTTCCAGTTCATATCAACAATTCATCATGAACTATAATATAAACAACCTGAACAAGACCCTGATAGAGTTACACGAGATGCTGAAGACTGCTGACGCCAGCATGAGGCAGGCTCGTGGCACTAACTTCTTGCTCCTGTCTTAATCATTCATCATGGTAGTGCAAAACGGAAGAAAGGTTCTCCTCCCAAGGGAAAGGGAAAATCCAAGGGTAACCAAGGCTTTAAGAGAAAAGTTGATTCCAATATAGCCCCAACCAGTGATCCGAATGACGCTATCTGCTTTTACTGCTAGCAGAAGGGACACTGGAAACATAGCTACCTTAAGTACCTGAAGGACCTGAAGAAGAACAGGGTCAAAGAATGTGGCACCTCAGGTATATTTGTGATCGAATTATACAATACTATGACTTTCAATTCTATTTCAATTCTAGGGTCCTTGATACAGGACGTGGTACTCACATTTGCGCTGATATGCAGGGTCTAAGAGAAAGTAGGGAGTTGCATCATGGGGAGCTTAACCTGATCACGAGAAACAAATAGACTGTTGCTGTTACAAGGATCGAGAGTTATGAGCTGATGCTGAATAGTAGTTGTTCAATTAGGTTATTAAATTGTTGCTACTCGCTAGAAATGGTCAAAAACATTATTTCATTTTATGTTTTGTTTGAGGATGGTTTCAAGTTTGCTTTTGATAATGATAATGGAAATATTTTAGTTTATAAAAATGTTGTCTTTTTTTAAGTCCTTGTAATGGCATTTATGAAAGTGTTGTTTGCGTTGGTAGAAATAAAAATATAACTCTTGATTCTGATGAGAATGTCCTCGATAAATCACGTCCATGGCACTATCGTCTTAGCCATATAAACAAGAATCGCAACACCAAGGTCCAGTTGGAAGGAATCTTGGAATCATTCGACTCAAAGTCGGATGATGTATGCGAGTCTTGCTTGCTTGGCAAGATGAGCAAATCGCCTTTCACAAGATGCTTTGAAAGAGGCAATGATATATTGGAACTAATCCACACAGATGTCTGTGCACCGTTCAGATCCACCATTTGACAAGGTGAACGCTAATGATGATTTCAGTAGATATGGTTATGTTTATCTGACTAAACATAAGTCAGAAACCTTTAAAGTGTTCAAAGAGTTTCAGAATGAAGTAGAGAATCAACTGGGCAAGAAGATTAAGATGCTCCGATCCGATAGGGTTGGGGAATATCTTAGTTAAGAATTCTACGATCATCTCAGGAATTGTGGAATAGTTTCACAGTTCTCTCCTCCCAGAATACCACAGCACAATGGTGTGTCTGAAAGGAGAAATCGAACACTGTTAGGCATGGTTCGATCTATGATGAGTCGTGCTACATTTCCACTAAGTTTTTGGGGTCATGCCTTAGAAACTGCAGCTCACATGTTGAACCTCGCCCTAATTAAGAAGGTTGCTAAGACACCCTCTAAGATGTGTAGTGGGGAACATCCCTCACTATAACATATAAAACCTGGGGTTGTGACGTGCTTGAACCCAGAGTAGAGAAGTGTGATTTCATTGCTTATCCACGAAAGTCATTTGGATACTTGTTCTACAAGCCTTCTAAGAACAAAGTATTTGTTGCTCGAAGAGCAGTATTTCTGGAAAGAGATCTCATATCCAAAGAGGCTAGTGGGAGTAAAATTGATCTTGAGGAGATTCAAGAGGTAAAAAATGAAGAACCTATAGTTAAAATTAGCACTCAACCTGAGGATGAGACTCATGTTGAGGAAACTAATATATCTCCACCGCCTCTTCGCAGATCCAGTAGAGTTAGTCATCTTCCTGAGTTCAATGCTTTCCATATTACTATAGAAGGTGACACACTAATCAGTGATAACACACTAGTCAGTGAGGATGAGCCATCCAACTATAAGGAAGCGATGGCAGGCCCAGTGGCTACCAAATGGAAAGAAGCCATGGAGAGCGAGAATCAGTCCATGTACGATAATGAAGTTTCCAAACTTGGTTAATCCTAGACTAGGTCTCAAAACCGTTGGGTGTAAGTGGATCTTCAAGAAGAAGATCGACATGGATGGGAATGTACAAACATTCAAGGCTAGGTTGGTTTCGAAGGATTTCACTCGGACTCAAGGAATTGATTACGATGAAACATGTTGTGATTTGATCATAATAACAAAAACAGTTTGTGCAGCGGAAGATTTAACAAGATCAAATCAAAAGTTCATAACAAAAACAAGCATGGATCATCATGTTCATAACCAAGATATACAGTTCAAAGCAAGTGCAACAACTAAAGATGAATTAGAAATTCATACCTTAGTTTGGATGTAAGGACCCAAACCAAAATCCCTCTAATGATTCACACCAAAGAACACCAGAAAACCAGACATACAGAAGTTCTTCTGTGCTTGAAGATTGATCTAGATGTTGGGAATAATTGTGATGTAGTGTTGATGTGTCCGAAGCCCCCTCTAAAAGACCTTTTGAAGAAAAACCCCGAAGTAATAAAAGAATAGAGTACCCCGAAGTCTAAAGACTCCGAAGGGTATCACCTGGAGGATCCGAAGACTTCCAGATGTCAAACCAAAGTGCACGCGTGGTTGCAGACTACGTGGTGCATGATCCTGTCTTTCTATTGGATAGTACATCTGATAGAATATTTTCTGATAAAGTAATTGTACTATGCGTATCACTGATTGAGTATAAATATCAGTGATACCATACCGTGTTAGCAAGCGAGAAAGTGAGATTATAACAGCAATATCAAAAACTCCATTGTAAAACCCAAGTTATTAATCAAGCATTCGGCAGATGTTATCCATTTCATCTTGTTCATCTTTTGTGTTACAATACTTGTGCATGATTGTTAAACCCTTATATTGTTTTTAGAATCATAGTCATAATTTAACTCAAAATCGATTTCAATATTCAACAAGTGGTATCAGAGCGAGTCAGATCAAAAACCTGTTCATAGAGCTTCATTTCATTGTTACAGTTCTAGATCTGAATCGTTTCTCAGATCTAGTATTCCGCAACTGTTACAAATCTCTATAACACGCTTTTACTGAAAAGATCCTATTGAAATCCATTCAAAATGACTGATTCTACTACTACCTATGCCAACATGCTCAATTACGCCAATATGATTGGTTCATCAACAAAAGCTCCTGTGCTCGTTCCAACCTATTATGATTACTGGGCGGATCGTATGAAGGACTACTTGGAAGGGCTTGATGATGCAAAAGACATCTGGAGATCAGTAAAGGATGGGCCTCACACCGACATAGAAGGAAGGTTCATTAACATTGATGATGTTGAAGGCGGTGGAGTTCTGAATGCCGCAGACCTAAGGAAAGTGAGGAATGACGAAAGAGTCATGCATGAACTGCGAAGTGGACTTGGTCCTGATGTTCGTCATCATATTTCTCGTGCAAAATCTGCTAAGGAAATATGGGATCGTTTAGTTGTCCGCTTCGCTGGTGACAATACATTACAATCAAGTGTCGTTCAGGAGGTATTAGCTGACTTTGGCAACTTTAAGCAGCAAGAAAACGAGAGTCTGGAACAAGCTTACGAGCGCTATAGCAAAATGATGTATGACCTGGAGAAATATGGTGAAACCCGAAGCCAACAGGAGATTAACATAAAATTCCTTTACAACTTAAGGCCTGAATGGAGACCTATCATGCTGATGGTCAAATCATATGAAAACATCAATACCTACTCATTATACAGTCTCTACAATCTGGTCAAAGCTCATGAACCTGATATTTGTGGAAGGCGAAGTGAGAAAGCTGCGGGTGCTAGTTCATTGGCCCTTATGTCAAAGACTGAAGAGGAAGAAGAACATGATGAACCAGATGGTTACATGGAAGGTGAAAACGACGAGACAATTGCACTTTATGCAGCAAACAATCGAAGATTCAAGAAACCTTTTGTCAACAAACCTAATCCAACAAAAACTTACAAAAACTTTTCCTATACACCGAAGCCTAAACCTGAGATTTTCACACCGAAGGAAGATGGAGCCAAATCATCCACTCCGAAGCCCGCCGAACTCAAGACTTCGAAGTTTGCCAAAGATAGATCAGAAGGAAAGAAAGTTACTGATGATTCAAAGTTTGATTGCCACTACTATCTTGGAAAGAACCATTTCGCTAAGAACTGTATGTTGAAAAAGCGAAATGAGATGCAACCAAAGGTGAATGATGAGGCTTATTATGCCAGGAAAATGGAAGAGGTGAGAGAGAAGACTAAGGACTTAGCCTTAATGGCCTGTGATGTTCACTTGGGAACATATCAATTCTGGTCTTCGGACTCGGAGGATGAGGAAGTGAGAAAGACATCTCATTGTGCTTTCCTAGCCTATGATGTTGATAAGAGCTTTCTAGATAACACTTCGGAAAAAGTTATTGGTGAAGAAATTTTGGATGACAAGGTGTTTGCTGAGGGTCTTGGATGGGAAGGTTTTGGTGATCTCAGTCAGGATGATTTCAGAATGAAGAAGATGAAGCCCTGAAGGTGGTATATGATGACTCTTCGGATGATGATGAAGAGCTCTGCTTCATGGCAAAGGACACTCGTCTAACCATCCCGGAACAGGTATCAAAACTTCTCTTATCCTTTAAAATTTCAGAATCCAAATTTGCACCTATGATAAATGAAATAACTCGTGATTGTTCTGTGATGCATAAACTGCTTGTCGATGCTAAAAATAGGGAGAATTTGAATGAGCAGGAGATTCTCAACTTGAGGGGGATAGTGGAAAGTATGAGGCTAGCCCTAGAGAAGACCAATTTTAGAATCTCTCTGTTAGAAGAAACTAGAGAAAAACTTTTAAATAACAATGATGTACTTTTGAGACAACGTAACATATTTTGTGTAACTGCTAGACGACTGTATGCTCACATTACCCGTATTTATCATTCTGCTGATGTTTGCAATGTGCAACATAGAAAAATTTTGCCCTTCATTGAATTCAAGTTTAAGAATGTTGATAGTGTTACTTATGAATGTGAATCTATAGTCTCAAGGTCCGAAGTGACTAACCCTTCGTACAAACATAGTTTAATCTCTGTTGAAAAACACTTAACTGCTGAAAATTTGTTAAAACTACTGCCTCAAGAGATTCCAATCTTGAAACAGCACATGCCTCAAATTGAAAACAAATCTAATGTTGTGGTAGAAACTGTGTCTGAAAATGATTTTGAATCTGATTCGGATATGGAGGAAGTTGACTGTTCAACCTTGTACTTGCATAAATCATCCTCCACATCCGCATTACCATCCGAAGACATCTCACAATTGTCTTCGGAGGATAAAGGCAAGACCAAAATTGATTGTGAAAAGGAAAATTCGGACAACTTTGAAATTGTTAAAACTAAGACTCAAATATCTGATGAATGTGAATCTTATGAAGATTATCTCAAAAACTCTTCCAAAAGACTAGTCCATGTTGCATGTGTTAATCCTAAGGTTTCTTATTTCAAAAACTCTATCTTTATGAAACCTGGTGGTATGCTTTTGATTGATAATGATTTACAAAAGATGGTTGATGAGGATAACTCCACAGTCACTGAGGAAGGATTCTTCTCATCATCTAAAATGTTTAAAAACCAAGTAAATGAAAACATGGAAGTAAAAATCAACATAAGAAAACAGGATTTGTATGGTCACAATATTTACAACCGTTTATGTTATGAAAAGGAGAAAATACCAAAGAATTTGACAAATCTCTTAAATACCAAAAATGACAATCATGTTTACACTGACCGAAACTACAAACAAATTCAAGCTATGGAAAAATTCATAACTCCGAAGATGGATGTTTTTCAGTTAATGGAATCAAAAGAATGTGTACCACATGCTAAATCTGTTGAAAATGAGGCTTCAAAAATTAAATCTGAGATATCTTATCCCTCAATGCAATTCCCAAATTTTAAGGATAAGAACCAAACACAAAACGCTCCGAAGCCTGTGGTACACAATATCAAAATTTTGCAAAAACCTCAATTTCAAAATCAGGCATCAACTTCCAAAACAAAACCTACTGTTGTAATTTCAAAACCAACAGTGAAGAATTTAAAATCAAAACAAACCCAAAATCTTGTCAAAAGGAAAACACCCTTCGAAATTTCAAAACCAACAAATGCAGTCGCTTCAACTTCTGGAACAAAACCCACCGATTCAAATGTATCAGAAGTCAAAAATCAATTTTCCAAACCAATATTTGTCCCAACAAAACCCAATTTTCCAAATCCCAAAATTCAAAACTCAACTAAGAAAACTTTTTCAAAAGGTTACAACTTGATAGACACATTTCATCAATGGCCAGACAAAAACTTGGATCTGTTTAAAGATAAAAATCTTACACTAAACGATTTCAAGTTGGCATATGAAGAGTACCTTTGTGGCTCTACGTCATGTAGTTCAATGTCAAAGAAATCAACAATTGAAATTATGAAACAAAATTGGAAAAGAAATGATATGAAAGAAATCTTACCGCTAAAACCAAGTCTTCAAAATCATCATCTTCTAAGGTAACATCAAAAGCCTCAAAGTCAAAATTAACCAAACAAATATGGGTTCCGAAGTCTTACACTTTGTCAGTCACTTCGGATTCATCTGTTTTGACAAAAAGCCTTTCAGAATCTTGTTCAAACTCTTCGGAATCATGTTCATCACATGAGGCTTCGGAGAATTTAATAAACTTAAATGCAAATGAAATAACCGAAGAGGCTGTAGAAAAGTGGATTCAAAAATCCTTCGCTTACCCAGAGGACCCAAGATTGATTGGGTACCAACTCCTTCTTGATTAATTGCAGATAACGTCTACTGAGCGGTACGATGCTAAATGGTATATGGGTAGCGGCTGCTCAAGACACATGACAGGAAAAAGGGAATATCTAAGGGACTACAGAACGCTGGATGATGCAGGAAATGTTCGGTTTGGCAACAATGAGACATGTCCAATTCGAGGTTATGGAAAAATCACAAATGGTCAATTTACGATCAACAGGGTGGCATTTGTGGAAGGTTTAAAGCACAATCTGGTTAGCATTTCTCAGTTAGTTGTGGGATTTGGTTCATGGTATGCCTGCTTTAAAATTTGATAATGATTCACTTTGCTCTGCGTGTGAACATGGGAAGCAGACAAAGCAAAGGCATCCAACTGTGATTAACCCAAAAATCACCGAACCCCTCTCATTTCTCTACATGGATCTTTGTGGACCATTCGTAGTGGAGTCCATAGGAAAGAAAAAGTATATTTTAGTGATTGTTGAGGATTATTCAAGGTTTACATGAGTCTTATTCTTAAGAAACAAGTCAGACGCTGCTGAAGAAATCATAAATTTCATCAGGAAGATGGAGGTAATGCTCAACATGAAATTCCGAACTGTTCACAGTGACAACGGTTCGGAGTTCAAGAACCAAACTCTTGATGGATTCTTGAAAACAAAAGGGATTAATCACAATTTCTCAGCACCCTATACTCATCAACAAAATGGTGTTGTAGAAAGACGAAATCGCTCCTTATGTGAAGCAGCTAGAACAATGCTTAATTTTGCAAATCTAACCATGTATTTCTGGGCTGAAGCAATTTCTACAGCTTGTTTCACTCAAAATAGATCCTACATC
Source organism: Cichorium intybus (assembly GCA_023525715.1). NCBI lineage: Eukaryota > Viridiplantae > Streptophyta > Magnoliopsida > Asterales > Asteraceae > Cichorium > Cichorium intybus. Next base: position 98,709,776 of record CM042014.1, read on the forward strand.
CACAAGAGATTTCATATTACACCTTACGAAGTACTCAACCGAAGGAAACCAAATGTCAAGTTTCTTCACATCTTTGGTTGTAGGTGTTTTATCTTAAATTTGAAAGATCATCGGACAAAATTTAATGATAAATCAGAAGAAGGGATTTTTCTTGGTTATTCACAATACTCAAAAGCCTATAGAGTCATGAACAAGAGAACTCGCAAGATTGAAGAAACCTTCAATCTCTCATTTGATGACTACTATATCAAGAAGTCACAACATCATTTTCCAATGTCCTCGATCTTTCCAAAACCAGCTGTTGATGCATCACCAATCACAACCTTCGACACATACTTTAATGTTCTCTTTGATCCACCTAAACATGCTTTGGACTCCGAAGCAAGAGCACCAGATAATCAAGTGTCTAAGCTTATAGATGGACCCGAAGAGTCAACTCCAAGTAGTGTCCACAGACCCTCTTCGGTTGAGAGTGAGAGTTTCAATGGATCTACAGGGAATTCTGGGTTCGAGGGGGAGCAAAGCAATTCAAATCTTAATAACCCTTCACATGAAGTCTCACACATCATGTCCCTCTATCCACAAGTTGAGGGGGAGCCAGAAGTTAATGTCGAGGGGGAGCAATTACTAAACTCTTCTATTCATTCGTCAAACTTAAACACTCCACAAACAAATGTCACAAACTTAAATAATCACTTAATAATGGATGATTTCCCTTCCACTTCGGGTTATCCTTCAGATATTGAGGAATTTGATTCTGAAGGACCTCCTGAATTTGATCCAAATTATCCTCCTTTGGAAAAGTGGACTAGAAATCATCCTCCATCACTTGTCATCGGTAATGTTCATGATAAAGTATTGACTCGTGCACAGCTCCACCAAAGACAACTTGATTTAAACAAAACTTCTGAGTTGTGCATGTTCAATGTTTTTATTTCAAAGATAGAACCAAAGAACGTTAAAGATGCATTTGATCACCCTGACTGGATTGAAGCAATACAGTTGGAATTAGAGGAATTTGAAAGAAACAAAGTTTGGAGGTTAATTCCAAAACCTGCTAATGCTTCAATCGTTGGTCTCAAATGGGTGTATAGAAATAAGCTTAACACCGAAGGCAATGTGGTTCGGAACAAAGCAAGGCTGGTTGTTAAAGGATATTGTCAACAGGAGGGGATTGACTACGAAGAGACATTTGCTCCTCCTGCCAAACTCGAATCAGTTTGGATATTTTTAGCTTATGCTGCACATAAAAACTTTGATGTCTATCAAATGGATGTCAAATGTGCCTTTTTGAATGGTGATCTCGAGGAAACTGTCTTTGTTGAACAACCACCTGGCTTTGAAAGTAAAGAACATCCAAACCATTGCTATGTGTTAGACAAAGCCGTCTACGGTTTAAAACAAGCTCCAAGGGCTTGGTATGAGACTTTGACAAAATTTTTAAAAGAATCAAGCTTTAAACAAGGTTCAGTGGATCCAACACTTTTCAGAAAGAAAGTTGGATCTCATTTGATGTTAGTCCAAATCTATGTGGATGACATAATCTTCGGATCCACTACCCCAATTTGTCAAAAGATTTTGAAAAACTAATGAAAAGCAAATTCCAAATGAGTATGATGGGAAAGATTAATTTCTTTCTTGGATTACAAATAAACCAATCCAAGGAGGGGATATTCATCAATCAACAAAAGTACACGAAGAGTTTGCTTGAACGCTTTGGAATGACTAACTGCTCAAATGCAAAAGTTCCTTTGCCTGCATGTACAAGGTTGAATCCTTCATTGGACAAACCGAAGACAGACATACAGCAATACCGAAGTATGATTGGATCCCTGCTCTATCTCACAGCCAGTCGCCCTGATATGATGTTTGCAGTATGCAATTGTGCAAGATATCAGGCTGACCCAAGAGAACCTCATCTGGCTGCGGTTAAGACAATCTTTCAATATCTTCATGGCACTACTGCTTATGGCCTGTGGTACCCAGCAAACTCTGGCTTTTACATACAAGCTTATTCAGACTCAGATCTTCGTGGATGCTCTATTGATCACAAGAGCACTTCGGGGGGTTGCCAATTCTTAGATGGAAAGCTAATTAGCTGGCAATCCAAGAAGCAAACTTGTGTCTCTATCTCCACAGCAGAATCAGAGTATGTAGTAGCCGCAACATGTACTTCACAAATCATTTGGATCCAAAGCCAATTGAAAGATTATGCCATCAACATGAGAAAAATTCCTTTATTTTGTGACTCTCAAAGTGCAATTCGTATATGCCATAATCCAGTTCAACATTCCAAGACGAAGCATATAGCTCTTCGCTATCACTTCATCAAAAGTCATGTTGAGGAGGGGAATATTGAGGCGCACTTTGTTCACACTACAGAACAATTGGCAGATATCTTCACAAAGGCTCTAAATGAAGAGGCATTCACAAGAATAGTTCGTGGACTTGGAATGATAGATGGATCCACTCTTCATTGAATCACAGATTTGCTCACTCTTACTCTTTTCTTTAGTTCAAGAATTTGCAAAATCACAAAACTCCGCAGCACTTCGAAGTAAAATATCACTTCGGAACTCTGCGGAATAAATCAAGAAAAGTCACTTCAAATAACACCGCAGCACTCCGAAGTAAAATATCACTTTGGACCTCTGCGGAACAAACTTTTTGTCCAAACAAACTCTTAAAATTGAAAATTTAAATTGAACATATTTTGACTTTGTTTCTTAAGAATAAAAATAAAAAGTCTCTAAGTCAAAGAAAATTCAAAAACAGGAAAAATCAAGTTCTTGAAAAATCACACCAAGTTATGAGAAAAATTTGATGCAAAATGACAAAGTTTAACCTTTCATTTGTGAATTAATCAAGTAAAGGACAAAACTTTGATTTTAGATTCTGATAATCATACCTTATTGCACTAAAAGGTATTTGGGAATCGATTTGAAACAATACATGAAGATTTTCACACTCAGGGATTGTTTAAAACAAAACCAAAAGGCACCAAAGAAAGAAGCCAGATGGTGAAAATTTTGTATCATCGGATAAGTAAATCCAAAATAGAATAGATAAAAAGAGAAAAATTGAAAATCATCAAAAAGATAAACAGAAAATAATAAATAAGTTGTCAAAAGAATCAAAGACAAAAAGATAAACAAGGGAATGCAAAAAAAAGAAAAATCAGCATTCAAAGGCTTATTCTTCTGTTTTAAATAACAATAAAAGGAACTCCTATAACATAGTTGAGTACTCTGTAGAGAATATGAACATTTCAAGTAGTCTATCTTAAATGATAAAGTTGGAGTGGTGTACGAAGCTCAAAGGCTTGTCATCAGAGTCTAGTATCCAAACACTTCAATTGATGAAAGGGAATAGATTTTTCAAAAGGGGTCTTCAAGAACAATCAAATTTCTAAAAACACTTCTGATTTTCAATTCAAGAATGAAAATTTTCTTTAAATTTCAAATGCAAAGGATGTAATCATTGTTGTGTATGAAAAATTTGAAGCACATAAGTAAAAATCAAAACATGTTCTCAAATTCGAAATCAAGTAGTGATGGGGTGATTAGACTTATACATTCATGACTGATATTGAATCAAACAATCTTCGAAATGAAAAATGGACTTCCAACATGATTCGAATGATTCTGAATATTAATTTGTCAAATCTTCTTTTCATAATATTCCAGGCTGTTAAGGATACGTGTCATGATTGCATCACTCAAAAGAAAAACCAAAGATTCATAGAAAAACAAAATGGAAATAACACCCTTCGGAGTCAGTCATAAAATTATGCCTTCACTCCGAAGTGCACCTACAACGGTCATGATTTTACCATAAATCCGAAGTCAATTTATTGTTCAAATGATTTCTACATTTATGATATCACTCAGAGACAAACATTCCTTAGAAATATGTGACCGTTTGTTCAAATACAGCTGTCAATGAGATATTAAAGGAAAATCTTAACAATAAAGATATAACAAAAAGAGCAGTTCAAATTTTGAATCATTGCAACTGACAGCCGTATGTTTCTCCTTTTTGCAGGGATAGTGGGACGCGCAGTTGCTGAGGTGTCTAGGTCTTACTGGACCATTACAATCGTGCATTAAATGACCTAGGGAACACGAATACTATATAAACCTCTCATCGCTTCAGTTACACTCTTTACACGAACACTACTTTCGAATTCTCTCTGCAAACTTACTCTCAAAGAAAACCTGAACTCCTTCATCTTTTTCATCTTCTTCATTTCTTCAACAATGGCCGCTGAAGCTTCATCTCAAACCACTGAAGCTATGTCAATCCCAAACCTCAAGAGCCAGTCTGCTAATCTGGTTCTTCGCAACAACCTACAACTCTACCCTCAACCAATTGATGCCCTGGTTGAATGCTTGAAGAGATCTGTTCTTGGCTATGCCCTAACCTGCACTCCAACAATTCCAGCAACTGTTGTTCACAGAGCCCACTATACATCGAATGCTCTGTTCGATTCCAACAATCAGGTGAAATCGGTGTTCTATGAAGCCATCGATTCTAAGGGAAAAACGAAGAAGGTTTAGTTAACCAAAGAAAAGTTCGTTGAAGCCCTCCATCTTCCTGTCTACAACTCTAAAGAAATGGTTGTTCCTTCTGCTGAACAACTAGTTGAAATGTTCAATGAGATGGGATACTCACCCCTTCTCGAAAGGATCAGCACATTAAAAAAGAACCAACTACCTGACCTGTGGCGATACTTTTTCAGCATCTTTCTCAGATGTCGCTCACGAAGAACTTCAGGATTAGACTCTGCAAGTGTATCATTCCAATCCATTCTCTACAGAATCTACTATGATGTTAAGGTAGATTACGCAACCATTCTTTGGACTGATTTCTGCTCGCATATCAATCACAGCATGAAGGGGACAGAAATGGCTAATCCAAGATTTTGGGCAATTGTTGTTCATGCCCACTATCAACAAGCTGGATTGGTTCTTGATGTTTCTCTTCCAGAATTACGATACACTACCATTGCCATCCCACCATTGGATGATGAACCTGCACTCTTCTGAGCTCAAATTCCACAAGTCATGCTCTCCAAAGTGCCTATGGAGTGCAATGAGGTAAATACTTATCGTAACACTCTAGTCATTCCTTACCCCACTCGTGACTTAAGTCAAGCAGCAACAGTCAGAGAACATCCAAAAGGGAAATGAAAGAGGAAAATCACTGGTGGACCAAGTGTTCCGAAGAGAGACGATAAGAAAAGAAAGACTTCTGTGAAAACTACTCCGAAGAGGAAACATCCGAAGAGGCAGAGGAAACTGGTTACTGTGGATGAGTCTTCGGACTCAGAAAGGACTCCATCCACACTCCATGAATAAGAACAAGAAGAAGAACAAATTGAAAATCAACCTCCTTCACCTCCACCAACAACCAGACCACCCTCTCCACAACAAACCACTATTCCTCCATCTCCACCTAAAACAACCCAACCACCCTCACCACCACATACAACTACATCTCTTCCACCACCACCCACAACAGCTCAACAAACCACCACCATTCATACTACATTATCTGATGTACCACCACCACCTCCACCTACAACAGCTCCTCAAACGTCTACCATTTCTTTCTCTGGGACTGATTTCTCATTGCCAGAGTTTGACTTGCCTCCATCACCTTCAAGACAAAACCCCACTTCGGCAGCCTTCTTTGAGGCTTTTCATTTGGCTCCTTTGACTGCTGAAGGAGTATCAGATGAACATTTACCAGATGAAGGCTTTGTACTAATGAAACAATACAAAATCCTCAACTCCAAGCTTGATACTCTGATTCAAGCACAAACTGGCTTCGATCCCACCAAACCCACTTTGGGTGACATCACCGAAGAGATCGAGTCTTTAGAGTTTAACATGTCCAAAGAAATAACGGAATCTGTACAAAAGCTCGAGAAGAAACTCATGGATCAACAGAGTCAGATCCAATCCTCCTTTGAACAAAAGCTTGAGTCTGTTGTAACAAAATTTGACAAGAAGATCGAAGCTTTTACCGAAAATATTGAAAAATCACATTCTGAAGTCATGCAAACTCTAAAAGGACTTCAGAATGAAACTCATAAAAGTACCGAGTTTGAAAAACAACTCAATGAGGCTATAGCAAAGATTGAAGAGCTCACAGCCGCCCAAGCCGCTTCGGACATCTCAAAGTTTACAGAGGAACTGCAAAGGACAAATGCAGTTCTAACCCAAGACATGGCTGCTAGGTTAAGAACTGTACTACAACCCTTGATAAACTTTGCAGATAGGCTATCTAGGCCACAAGGCAGAGCTGCAACTGCTCAGCATACGGGCCATGCTTCACAAGGGGGAGAAAGGCCTAGATTAACCTCCGCAACCACATCAGGTCCTTCATTTTCTACTATCACAACGACTACCATGGGAGCTAGTGGATCAGCTGGAGCAGGAAGCTCAACAAACAGGTCACTAGAAAGCATAATTGCTCCACACATGGAGGATGTCTACAAAGACAGACGGGCTGACTACAACCTGATGATCAAAATGAACGAATTTGCACGTGATGATGGGGAGTGGACCATAGAGGCAATCTAACTCTTTGGATTTCAAGATCCGAATGTACTCAACAGGCTACCTCTTCGGAGTTTTGCGACAACAGACTCCGAAGACATTCAGCTTGACATTCCTTTTAATCCAAAGACTTTCGCTTTTCTTCAATTTGTTCAATCAGTACGAAACGAACAAAGAGCAGCCTTTTGGACCAACAAAATCAACTTCCATGCCAAATACATTCAACGTCAGAGTGTAGTATGGAGTTTGAACAAAATCAAGCAAATCCTCTCAATCAAGGAGACAGAAACTTATAAGGGCTTCGTAAATTATGAATTTCTTGTTCTCCGAGGTGCAAATGATGACGAGTCAAGGTTTACGATTGCCGACTTTCCAATAATGAATCCAATGGACTTCATTCAAATTCTTGATCTTCTGCGAAGCGGTGAATCAGCTCAAGCCGGATTACCTGTGTTTGCAGTCAACAACCATGTCATGGGTTTTCTGAACAATTACTTGATGAGGTTTGCCAAACACGACATTGAGTTATGTTCCTACTACAGACAACCATTGAACACTCCTCCCATTGTAGTTCAGAACATAACCAGATTCAAGAATGGAGAGATTCTCGATGAACCTTACGGTGTAGTCTTCAAAGGACGTCGAAACGAAACCGAAGTCATGATCAAGTTCTTTGAAATAGACTATCTTGGTCTCCATCCCTCCTCTTTTATCTCTGGTATGATCTCTCATGTTAATGCTTGTCAAGCAAATTCAGAAGAAAAGAAGTGAAGGGTCTCTTTGCAATCAATGAACACAAAAAACCCTAAGGTTCACATGCAACCCTAATATTGATCTATGCTTTCTTCTATGAAGATTAGAACTAAAAACCTAAAGGAAACAATTCAATTCTAAAGATGAATTAAGAAAACCAACCTTTGATCTTATGATCCTTTTAAGCAGCAGCAAAAGTATCCTGCCTCAAATGCAAGTCACACCCAAGGGATGGAAGAATCAGTCCAGCAGAGTGAATCCAGAGAGAAGATGGCGTGAATATGAGGTGCCAGGGGGTTCCTTTTATAGCCTCCTAGGGTTACACCTGAAACCCTAAGGAGCCTCCAACTGGACAAGGCTTTTGACCACTTAGACCAGGCTTACCAAAACCCTAATTAGGGTTTCGCCAAACCCTGGAGGAGCCTCCAGGTTGGCGCCACTTTTGGTTCCTGGTTTTACCTGGCCAGTTATTCAACTATTGAATAAATGCCAAACCAGTCCCTGCACCTTTTAATTAATTAATTTAATCTCCAAATTAAATCCAGTTAATTCTAGATTAAATCTCAATTAATTAATATAGTTTCTAATTAATATATTAACCCTTAAATATATTAATAAACCATATACTTAATTTCTATTGATTTATTATACAATTAATAAATCAATTATTCTGTCTACTGAACTATATATCTATCCTCCACCAATGAGGGCAACCCAAATGGACTTTGCTTTTAATCATAATATAAAAGTACAATTACAAGTCATGGCTTAGACACCTAATCCAACAAGAAGAAGAAGTTCATGGATCACATGAACTAGTACTTGGCTGTGAGGAAAACTTTGAAGAAGGCATACAAAAGAAACTTCCGTGCGTAGGCTTCGGATGCACTTCACACAAAGGGGATGATTGTTGGGAATAATTGTGATGAAGTGCTGACGTATCCGAAGCCCCCCTCTAAAAGACCTTTTGAAGAAAAACCCAGAAGTAATAAAAGAATAGAATACCCCGAAGTCTGAAGACTCGGAACGGTATCACCTGGAGGATCCGAAGACTTCCAACTGTCAAACCAAAGTGCACGCGTGGTTGCAGACTACGTGGTGCATGATCGTGTCTTTCTATTGGATAGTACATCTGATAAAATATTTTCTGATAAAGTAATTGTACTATGCGTATCACTGATTGAGTATAAATATCAGTGATACCATACCGTGTTAGCAAGCGAGAAAGTGAGATTATAACAGCAATAGAAAAAACTCCATTGTAAAACCCAAGTTATTAATCAAGCATTCAACACATGTTATCCATTTCATCTTGTTCATCTATTTGTGTTACAATACTTGTGCATGATTGTTAAACCCTTATATTGTTGTTAGAATCATAGTCATAATTTAACTCAAAGTCGATTTCAATATTCAACACTAGAAACTATGGGTGTTTGTTTGGATGGATCGGTTTGATCCGATCCAATTAAGTGAACCCAAATTGATTTCGGTTTTCAAAACTTGGATCCGAATTATCCAAATTAAATTCAAATCCAATCTGAACCAACTAAATTGGAATTCGGTTGGATCGGTTTTTATTATTCGGTTTTCATGAGTAGGAATAATTTGAAATATATATAACTTGAATACTAGTCAACTCTATAAAAAATTAAAAAATTCTTTAGTCGTGAATTGAAAATTATAATAACTAAATTTAATATTTACAGATAAGAAACTTTTAAGAAGTACATATTAATGTTTTTTTAGTAGGTGATACTTTATATCTATTAAAAGCAATTTAGTAACACTTAATAAATGATTTAAGATAATCATTAAAAATAATAAATATAAATAAATAATTGTTATTTGGTTTTTTCGGAGTATTCGGTTTTTGTTTCATAAACCAAAACCAATCCGAGATCCAAAATAACAATTCGGTTTTACTAAAACCCAATCCAAAAATTCGAATATCCGAAAAAAATAGTCCAATCCAAATTGTCTAATTGGACAATTCGGTTTTATCCAAATAGTGAACTGCCCTACCAAAAACCCTTAGAAAAGGTTGTAGATTTCAACAATGGGAAGACGGAGGGAGAGGGAAGAGGCAGTGGCACCTCTTAGAGGATGGATGCCTTAGGGTTTGATCCCTAGGCCTCTATTTATACTAGAGGGCTCCTAGGGTTTCAAACTTAAGGAGCCTTTTTGCGGCCGCACCCTCTAAACTTTTTTCTATTAATTAAACTATTAATTAATCACAGTCCATTCCCTTTAATTGATTTGTATAAATTAATTCCAAATTAATTTATCAATTAATTTACCGATTCAGTTTGTAATTAATTTATTTCTCAATAATTTAATAAATAATCATTCCGTTTTAATTTTTGTCACTGTTTGTTTTTACTGGGTCGTGAGGGAAACACAAAAGGACCTTGCTATTATTAGAAATATCACCACAGTTTCCCGATTGGACGTGTTATTAACTTTGTGTGGTTTGATACTTTCAGATAATCAGCAAAGAGTATAACATCCAATGCAACTGCCGAACTCTTATAAAGATCACGAGACGACCCTTAGATAAGTAATCAAATATTCCTCCATTCTACAAGATATCCTTATGAACCTGGGTCATGGATAAGGTCAATCCCAAAAGTTCAAATTATGTTTCCCGATAGTGATTTATGATGACCAAATCAGACTACTCAATTGAACACATCAATCTAGTCAGAGCCCGACCGAGCGTTTTAATGTCTACATCAAATCATCGAGGGGCCCATAGATGTCGCTTCTCCTTGGTAGGGTAGAAGGAATAGGTAAACTTTGACTTTAATTATAATCGCGAAAACTCAATACGCGCGGCGCGGTTTCTAAGATCCCGCGTCGCGGTATTTTAAAATTAACAAAATGACCCCACACTTGCCTTTTTCTCACTTTGATAAAAATGGATGTGATGAATTATTAGAAAAATGAAAATATACAGATGACGTTCGGGATGCCTCCCGACAAGCGCTAAGTTTAACGTCTTCAGCCAGACGTGCACTTACCTGATTTATGCAGTATATACCGGAACATCTACCACGAATTCGACTGTCTCCACTTCTAGTTTCTGGAACGTACCCGCAACGACATAAGGTTTGAGCCTATGTCCATTGACTTTAAATGGTTGACCACCTTTCAAGTCCTGAATCTCTACTGCGCCATAATCTGTGATGCTAACCACTGCATAAGGGCCATTCCATTTACTCCTGAGTTTCCCTGGAAACATCTTCAATTGCAAGTTGTACAGCCACACTTTCTGTCCTACCTCAAAGGTTTTCAAGCGGAGCTTGGCATCGTGATACTGTTTCATCTTTGATTTGTATGTGGCCGCGTTTTCGTATGCTTCGTCTTGTAGCTCCTTGACAACGCCTAGTGATATCAAGTATTTTAGGCGTTGTTGAACCCTGTTATTGATTAAATTATATCAAATATGTCTGGGTATTCTCACTTTTCGTGCCAGGACTTGTTTGGAGAAAAAGGATAGAAACAGGGACTAAAAGTGTACAAAAGGAAAAAGTATGGAAAGAATGAAAGATCAAGAGAATTCGTACGCGCGCCGCGGGAATAAACTATGCGCGACGCGGGCTTAAGGCGGTGGAACACATTTAAATTCCGAAGAAACGGGGAAAGATAAGTACGCGCACCGAGGATTTCACTTCTGCGCGGCACGGTTGCGGGAAATTTGCAAGAATAAATAGATGCATTTCCAACCGAAAACCCAAGCAAAGACCGGGTGTAAACATCGACCTTGAAGCTCTTTGACTACAGGATTCCATTTCAGCAAGCTCATAATTGGTATTTTATGTTTTTGACTTCAATTTCATTTTGGTAGAAAGTAGTTTTGTAGCTAAAGTCTTTGGGAGTGACAACCACTGACTTTGAGCATTTAGGTTTCTGTTTTAGAAACATTTTGGTTACTGTTTTGTGATTGAAATTCAGTGTGGTGAATGAAAAGCATTTGGTTACTTTTAATCTTAGCTTTTCGGTGTTTGGATGTTTGTGTTTGGTTATTGTTTGATTGATTGTGCTTTGGATATTGTTTGGACCTTGTTAGGACTGTTTTTCTTAGCTGAAATCAGTAACTAATTAGGTTATTTGATAAGCATTAAACCTTGGCTAGTAACTGTTCCATAGGACTTTAACTAGTGGTAGTTTATGCTTTGCTTGGTTTGGCTAGTTTGGATGCCTTTAATTGCTTCTGAGTCAGAGATGTACTTCTGATTTAAAGTGACTAGGTCATTTGGACATAGCTTAGCTTGGCTTGAGTGTTTGAGCATTGTCTCATTTGCTAGTGATAGGAAAATAGAAACCAGATCCTCCGACTATAGCTGTGACACTATTAGTTGGTAATCTCTCATCTAGTCTAACCACGAAGCTCCTGTGGATCGACCCTGACTACCGCTATACTAGTGTGTGTGTTAGGTTTTCTCTTATTTTTGACCGCACGACGACCTAGGCGTGTCAAATTTTGGCGCCGTTGCCGGGGAGCTGTGAGCTTAGGTTAGGTGAGTAGTAGGAACTAGTTTCTTTCTTTTTGAAATTTCATTTTGGTAAGTTTGATTTTTGATTTTTGTGGGCGTGTTGCACTAGTGCATGCGTACCCGCAGGGGAAAGCAATTATCCCCATTGCAGTTTGATTCTGAAATTGAGCGTACTGCACGCAAACTCCGTGCCCGTAGGCGTTTAAGCATCATGAATTATAGTCAAGTTAGTAGTAGTCCGGTTAGTGTTGCCCAGGATCCGTCAGGAGAGGCAACGGGGATGTTCTCTATTCCCCCATTATCAGAGTTTCAATTTGGGAGCACGAGTGCTTCTGGTGGTGCAGTTTCAGCCCCTGCACCCATACCATCATGCACTCCACCATCTATCCCAACATTTACACCCGCTTCTCAACCACAATCCACCAATCCCTTTACTTCTGCTATGACTTGGGGAGAGCCGACCCGAGATGGCACCCCAGCTCCTAGACAGCATACACCAACATCCCAACCACAACCAGCCCTCTTTAAACCTCAACCCACATACCAAACAACACAACCTATACACTTTCAACCACCGCCTTAGCCGCGATACCATCACCCAGAGACGGAGGAAGTGTATGACGAGGAAGATGAAGGATGGGTGCCACCGGCACCAGAACCACAAGGGAACCGAGGTCGGGGACCTCTGAGAAGAACGCCACAATATCCACCACCAGGTCAGCGGGAGTACAATGATCATCTTTACGGTAACCCCGCTCAACCCTTACATTTTGCACAACCGAGACGGCAATCGGTTGCATCACATTTCCAACCAAGGGAATATGATGACTCATCGCCGATCTACATTCCTGACAACATAGATTCGCAAGTAGAGATAAAACCTCAGTTATTAGGAATATTGAATCAGTTTAGGGGATACAAGACTGACGACCCTTATAATCATTTATATGAATTCTTAGCAATTGCCAACGCCAACACTCCTAGGAATACTGATAAAGATATTTTTAGGCTTAGATTGTTTCCGTTCACCCTTAAGGATAAAGCCAAGTATTGGTTTACATCCTTATCATCAAATAGTATTACTAGTTGGGAACAACTCAAGGCGAAGTTTCTGCAAGAATTCTATCCAGTCAGTAAAACCACGGAGATTAGACGAGCGATACAAGATTTTCAGCAAAAGCCTGGAGAGGCTTTTCATGAAGCGTTTGACAGATTAAAAGAGCTGTTGCGATCCTGTCCACATCATGAAGTTCCTAAGTGGCAGCTAGTCAAATTATTTTTCAAAAGAGTTAATGAGACACACCAGGTCATGATAAATGCCTCATCAAGTGGGACATTTATGTGGCAAGAGCCAGATGATTCCTGGAGATTTTTGGAGCAGCTGAGTTTAGGATCAAAAGTCAGTGGTTCAATGAAGGATAAGACTGTATATGAAGCAAATGTCGAAGCAGAGAACAAATGGAAAGCTGAAATTCAGAAGGAGCTCACTGCTGTTACAAAAAGGTTCAATCAGATGCTCGAGAGGTTTCAACAAGAAAAAGGAGCATACGTGTTGCACGGGCAGAGTATCTGCAATACATGTGGAAAAGTAGGACACAATCATAATGAGTGCTCAATGACTCATGAGGAAATAAGTCAAGTGCATGGATATGGTCGATTTCACAACGCACCAAGGCCTTTTCGAAGTAATAAGCAACAACCACCTATAAGGCAGCAACAGGTGCAATCTCCATCTTCATCAGGAAGTACGAACATTGGTTTGCAAGAAATTTTTGGATTGTTAGTACAACTCCAAGAAGTAGAGAAGTCTAATTCGGAAGCAATTTTTAAATTAGGAGAATCACTTGTTAAAATGAAAGAAACACAAGTGAGGGAGCAAGAGCAGTCACCAAAAATGCAAGTTAATGAAGTCATCACACTTAGGAGTGGGAAGAAAGTAGACAACAAGGTTGCAGCTCCGGTTACAGATGATGATGAGAGTGATGTAGAAATAATTTTTGATGAAAAAGAAGAATTAGAAAGAAAAAAGAGAAAGGATAAAGAGGAACAAGTACAGAAGACGAAGCAGACGAGTACATGGGAAAAAGGAGTGTCAAGTGGAACAGTTCCTTTTTCGACAGCCTTGGAAAAGCCGGAGAAAGGACCATATGGAAAGAAGGGACCACAAGCTGAAGACATGTGGGAATTGTTTAGCCAAATTAAAGTTACCATTCCTTTAGTCAAACTTATAAAGGAAGTTCCCGCATATGCTAAATTTCTCAAGGACATGTGTATACACAAGAAACATATTCTATATCACTTGCCTAAGATGATTAGCCTACCTGAGAATGTAAGCTCTATCCTCATGGATGCGCTTCCTCCAAAGCTGAAAGATCCAGGAGTTCCTCTTATTTCAGTAGATTTAGGCAATGTGCACATCAAAAGGGCTCTTTTAGATTTAGGTGCAAGTGTGAATATATTGCCTGGGCAGTTATTTGACAAGCATGAGTTTGGCACCATGAGATCTACTGACGTGATTCTACAGTTGGCTGACAAGTCCACTAAGATTTCTAGAGGCATGTTAGTCGATGTTATCATCAGGGTAGGAGAATTTTACTACCCAGCAGATTTTCTTGTTTTGGATACCCGTCAAGCGATGAATGGAGAGCAGCCTACAATTATTCTAGGGCGGCCGTTTTTGGCCACGGCTAACGCAAATATTGCTTGTCGTACTGGAGAAATGGGAATATCTTTTGGACACCAACAGGCCAAGATCAACATTTTCAATGCTGATCCCAAAGGAAGTAACATGGAAGAAGAGGAATGCTATCAAGTAGACATTATAGACGAGCTTGTGCAGCATTACACTCTAGAGGTACTTAAAGAAGAAGAAATAGAAACTCAGGAAGAAGCAATTGTTGGAGGAAAAGAGATACAAAAAGGAGAAGAAGAAAAAGGATTCATGTCTGAAGAATGTGCACATATAGAGAAGTTACCAGCAGAGATTCCAAAGACATTAAAGCCCTCTTTACAAGAACCGCCAAAGTTGGATCTAAAACCTCTACCAGAACATTTAAAGTATGCCTTTCTAGGAGAGAAAGATACTTTACCGGTAATCGTGGCAGCCAACCTGACAGAGGAACAAGAGATAGGATTGCTCAGAGTATTGTCCAAACATAAGGAGGCTATCGGCTGGACAATCACGGACCTAAAAGGAATTAGTCCAACTACGTGCATGCATCGCATTATCACAGAAGAAGGAGCTAAACCTGCCCGGGATACGCAAAGAAGGTTGAATCCCAATTTAAAGGAAGTTGTCAAAAAGGAGGTTCTTAAATGGTTGGACGCAGGAATCATTTACCCTATTTCTGACAGTGAATGGGTTAGCCCAACACAAACTGTACCAAAAAAGTCAGGGATCACTGTAGTAGACACTAAGGATGGTGACAAGATATCCACAAGACCTGTAACCAGATGGCGAGTATGTATTGATTATCGGAAGCTTAATGCCGCCACATCCAAGGATCATTTCCCATTACCTTTTATCGATCAAATCGTGGAGAAGTTAGCAGGACAAAAGTACTACTGTTTTTTGGATGGATATTCTGGGTATAATCAAATCGCCATTCATCCAGAAGATCAGGCAAAGACAACATTCACTTGTCCTTACGGTACTTTCGCCTTTCGCAGAATGCCATTTGGATTGTGTAATGCGCCTGCAACATTTCAACGATGTATGATGGCAATCTTTTCTGACATGATTGGTGAAGCTCTAGAAATCTCCATGGATGATTTCTCAATTTTTGGACCTACATTTGAAACTTGCATAGATCAATTGGAAAAGGTGCTGAAAAGATGTGTGGAAACAAACCTGGTTCTTTCCTGGGAGAAAAGCCATTTTATGGTACGAGAAGGAATAGTCTTAGGACATGTGGTCTCTGAAAGAGGATTCGAAGTCGATCGCGCTAAAGTTAAAGTCATATCCACATTTCCGCCTCCAACATCAGTAAAAGGGGTTAGATCATTCTTGGGGCATGCAGGGTTTTATCGTAGATTCATTAAAGATTTTAGTGCTATCTCTAAGCCCCTCTGTGGTCTTCTTTTGAAGGACGCACCATTTATTTTTGACGAAGAATGTGTAAAAGCATTCAACATTCTCAAAAATAAACTGGTTGAGGCTCCCATTCTGAAGCCGCCCGACTGGACGCAACCTTTTGAGATAATGTGTGATGCTAGCGATTATGCTGCTGGTGCAGTACTAGGGCAAAAAGTCGACAGGAAACCTGTTGTTATCTGTTATGCTAGTAAAACTTTTTCTGAAGCGCAATTGAATTACACGACTACTGAAAAAGAATTGCTTGCTGTAGTATTTGCTCTAGATAAATTTCGATCTTATATCTGGGGATCTAAGGTAGTGGTCTACACTGACCACAGTGCTGTTCGGCATCTGATCACAAAGAAGTAATCTAAGCCTCGCTTAATTAGGTGGATACTCCTGCTGCAAGAATTCGATGTGGCCATCAAAGACAAGAAGGGAGCTGAGAATGTAGTGGCAGATCACCTTTCTAGATTACCATCTGAAGGATTGGAAGCAGGAATTCAAGACTCATTTCCTGACGAGCAGTTGTTAGAGGTTAACGGAGCTCCATGGTATGCAAACTATGTAAATTTTCTAGCCACAGGAGCAATACCAAAACATTGGACGAAACAAAGGCAGAAGCAATTTCACACATACGCAAAGAGATTCATTTGGGATGATCCAGACCTTTTTAAGGTAGGAGAGGACCAGATAATTAGTCGATGTGTGCCAGATAATGAAATTGGTGAAGTGCTGGATTTCTGTCATGCATCAGCATGTGGAGGACATTTCAGTGGAAGGAAAACCGGGTACAAAGTTCTTGAATCTGGACTATACTGGCCGACTATTTTTCGGGATTCGCATAGGACTGCCAAGGAGTGCATCAATTGTTAGTTCTATATGCCCAAGGATGATCATAAATGATATTACTAATAATACATGATCCTATAGGGTCACACCAATAACAAGTTAGACACCAATTGACCATTTGATACAATGAATTTGATTTATTATCAAATGATATAATACTTGCAATTTGTTTTGAGAATTATTATTTTATGGAAAATAATAATTGTTCTAAGTAATAATTCATATGAGATGAATTAATTTGAGAGTGTATATGATTATTTATATCATTTAATTGTTAGATGATTTAAATGATAAATATTTACCCCTTTTGTTATTTTAAGCATTAAAATAAAATTCACATGTATGTATAAATGTATATGTATATATATTTATGAAATGTATATATGTATATATAAATACATAATATGAAAATACATTTATATAAACATATATATGTGTATATATGTTAATTATAAGTGTATATATGTTTATATATGTGTGAATAAATAAAAGGAGTTGAATTGAGAAATAAGAGTTTATTATTTATAAACATTTTATGGAAAATCTTTATAAATTATAAAATGAGAGAATCTTTCTCTCTCTCTCTTTAAAATGACGTCCACCACACACCAAGAAAGGTGTGTGGGCATGCCAAACACAACATGGGAATATTCTTTATGTTTCCTAGGTTGACCATGGGAGTTTGCACTCATGCATGCTACATAAGGAAGCTAGTTTCTCACTAGTTCCTTCCTTGATCTTCTTGGACGATTTTGACACCATTCTAACACTCTCCTACTTGCTAAAACTCAGCCAAAAACAAACCATAAACACCTTGACCTTGCATGCAAAATTCGGATTTGGCATCAAGCTACAAAAGGTTGATATTTGCAATTGAAGACTAGCATCTTCTTGGTGTTGTCAAGCTTGTTGGTGGATCAACTATAGAGGGAAGCTTTTTGGTTCCTCTTTATCATCAACATCACCATATTCATCATCTATTTCGTGGTCAAGGCAAAAGGTTATAATCTTGAACATTTACTATGTTTGTTTTCATTTATCTCTACATGCATGTAGCATGATCCTCTTGGAATGAAATTCGTGTTCATGATTTTTGCTTCCGTTGCAACTTCAAGTTTTTGAAACTCATAACATGAACATGGATTTCCAACAATTGGTATCAGAGCCATGGCTATATTGCATGTTTAGATAATAAGTTTATTTGGATAAACTTGGTTTTTGGAAGCCATGAATGTTCATCTTCTTGAATGCAATGTTCATGCATGGCTTCTTTGGCAACATGCAAGTATTTAATCTATGATTTTATGTAACCAAATATATTTTATGT
Source organism: Cichorium intybus (assembly GCA_023525715.1). Classification (NCBI taxonomy): domain Eukaryota; kingdom Viridiplantae; phylum Streptophyta; class Magnoliopsida; order Asterales; family Asteraceae; genus Cichorium; species Cichorium intybus. Next base: position 98,727,848 of record CM042014.1, read on the forward strand.
TTGCATGCATTTGGTTACATAATTGTTGCCTTAGAAAAACAAAGTGTTGATTTTCTTATGATTTTATGTGATAAAATGGTGCATAAACAAGCCAAGGACCATGTGTTGCATGTTTTGTGTTTAAATTCGATATGGTTGTAATCTATTCTTTTATTCAAATGGTTTGTAATAATAATTAGTTATTTACTTCTTTTATTCATTTTGTAAGTATTAGAATAGTTGTATTTTATTTCTTTACAAAATGTAACAAAAGAAGGAGCAAAAGAGAAAACCATGAGAAGCAACACCAAAAACTTGCAACGATTTTCCTGTCCTCCTGCTGTTCAATTTCGAATCTGTTTTGGGGCCCAAAATAAATTCATATCTTGATGTTTTGATGCTATACTTGTTACTAACTATAATATCTAGTATATACAAATAGTTTTGGCAAGTATGTGCATCATTATCATCAAGAATGAAGTCAAGAAAGCTCCAAAACCTCCTGTTTTGGCTGCTGCTGTACGGACCTGTTTGGAAGGTTTAAAAGAATTCATATCTCATGCCAAGGTGCCAAGAAAGCATGGTTCAAGTGTCATTTGATGATATAAGAAGATTGGCAAAGTTGTAGCTCAATTGAAGATCATTTGGATGGTTTTTTGGTCACTTTTTGTCCCTAGGATGGACTTGATATTTCATGTATGGCTCACATGAAATATCAAATTAGTTGGCTTGTGTTTATGCACCCATGCATGCATGTGATGATTGAATGTTTTGTTATTTTATGTTGTGGATGAAAATAAGATTTTGCATGCTAGACAACCAGGATAATTAAACATAATCATCAAGGAGTTTGTAATTTTCAAATTGACATATAAAACATAAGATATAATACAATTGGTTTTATTAAAATGGGTTTTGTTATAAAACCTATAAAGTCAAGTTTTGAAAATGAATGAAACTAGAAATAAAATGGAGATTTTATGAATTCTTACAAACTCCAACCCTAAGTAATAATGGTAATTATTTAGGATTAAAATTGGTTCTCATGTATGTGATCAAACTCAAACTTAATATTGGATATTAATTGTAATCTTGACCACAATCAAAGAATCAATAAAATGGAGATTTTATGATTAAGGAACCAATTAACAAAATAAGATTTTAATGGTACCATGTTCATTGGATGCATGCAATCTACATGATACCATATGTTTTTCAAAAATTAGAATTGTAAAACCATACAAATCCCTTTCGAAATACAAATCAATGCCGTCCCTCTAAAAGACACTCATGTATCACTTGTATATCCTTGTGGGATAAAGGTTACCTAACCACTTGGAGTCTTCTTGTGATATAAGAGGTAGTCTTGCAATATTGATGGGATAAAGGACACCTAACCATTAATAGTTGTCAAAACTACACGTCCGTTTAAGTGGGATGATTTGTTTGGAAATCTTTTGTCATAAAGGTCACCTAAGCATTAGAAATCCAAGGCATAGATGGGATCAAACATGCCAAAGTTTTAAATGTTATAATGGGATCCCATAACTCTAGAAATTATATTTGGATATAATTGGTAAACCGTTACCTACCTTGTTGATTCGAATAGGCGGGATAAAGGATACCTAACCGCTTGTTTGTATTGCAACTTGGATTCTAGACCTTAATCAATTAAAGTTTATGAAACAATAAAGGGTATTAATTATTAAGGACTTAATATCATAAATTACTAAATTGAACCTTGTTAAAATTTTGTAGATGGCACCAAACGCAACAAACCCGGCTCCTAACAAAACCTCACTACGGTCTCTCCTTGAGGGAGAAAAACTTAACCACACCAACTTCTTGGATTGGTACCGTAGTGTGAGAATAGTTCTCAAACAAGAAAAGAAAGAATATGTTCTCAATGAACCACTTCCTGAAGAGCCCCCTGCCATCCCTAAGCCCGCACACGATGCATGGCTTAAAAAGATGGATGATTCCATTGATGCATCATGTCTTATGCTGGCCACCATGATTCCTGACCTTCAGAAGGACTTAGAGAATCATTCAGCCTATGACATGATCAATCAATTGAAGGAAATGTTCCAACAACTTGCAAGAACGGAAAGGTTTGAAACTGTTCGGGCTTTCCATGCTTGCAAGATGGAGGATGGACAGTCGGTTAGCTCTTATGTGCTCAAAATGAAGAGTCACATTGATCATTTGGCACGTCTTGGAGTTGTGATGCCCGAAGAGCTAGCAACGGATATGATCCTTAACTCCTTGACAAAGTCTTTTGATCCCTTTGTCATGAACTATAACATGAATGGTTTGAACAAGACTATCCCGGAATTGCATGGGATGCTAATTACCGCGGAAAAGAATCTGCCTAAGAAAACCACTCAAGTTCTCATGATCAAGGAAGGTGGCACAAAGAGAACTAGACCCGAACACCCCACCAACTCCAAGGGCAAGGGGAAGGCAAAGGTTGTCAAAGGAAAGGGCAAGAAAGTTGTCCAAACATCCCGTCCGCCCAAGAAGAAGGCAAAGGTTTCCAAAGAAGACGCGTGCTTCGAATGTGGCAAAGTTGGGCATTGGAAGAGGAATTGCCCTACCTATCTTGCGGAGTTGAAGAAGAAGAAGGCCGGTGAGGGCACTTCAGGTATCTATGTGATAGACCTAGAACTTTATAATTTATCTCCTAACACATGGGTATTTGATACTGGTTGTGGAACTCACATTTGTAATATGTTGCAGGGGTTCAAAAGGAGTAGGCGACTGAAGGCAAACGAGGTAGTACTCCGGGTTGGAAACAGTGTAAGGGTTGCAGTGGATTCAATAGGAAATTTTGATTTGTTACTACCTAATGGCTTGTATTTGACATTAACGAATGTTTATTATGTTCCTAGCTTGACTAGGAATATTATTTCGGTTGCTAAGCTGAGACAATGTGGTTTTAATCTTTCCTTTATGAATGATGACATTTGTGTTTACAAAAATAATGTATTCTATTTTGAGGCTAGGCCTTTAAATGGAATTTATGAAGTAAACCTTGATGAAAAGACTAACCATTGCTCTTTATACCACACTTTCACCAAGAGACCCAAATGTGATTTGAGTCAAATTTATCTATGGCATTGTCGACTTGGGCATATAAACAAGAAACGCATATCCCAACTTCAAAAGAGTGGACTTTTGAAGGCAAATGAGAATGACTCATTTGATATATGTGAATCTTGTTTACATGGCAAGATGACTAAAGCTCCTTTCTCCGGAACCAATGAGAGGGCAAAGGACTTGTTAGGTATCATACATACGGATGTATGTGGTCCTTTCAAGCCAATGACTAGATATGGTGAAAGATACTTCATCACTTTCACTGACGACTTTAGTCGTTTTGGATATGTTTATTTGATTAAACATAAACATGAGGCATTTGAAATGTTCAAAACGTTTAAAAGTGAAGTGGAAAATCGACTCAATAAAACAATTAAAGTTCTACGTTCTGATAGAGGAGGTGAGTACTTAACTACAAACTTTATGGATCATCTTAAGACTTGTGGAATTGTTTCACAACTTACTCCACCTGGAACACCACAACATAATGGTGTATCTGAAAGGCGGAACCGAACACTATTGGATATGGTTCGATCCATGATGAGTAGAAGTACTCTACCTTTATCATTTTGGGGTTATGCTTTACAAACAGCCGCTCGCCTCCTAAACATGGCACCTACCAAGAAGGTAGATAAAACGCCTTATGAGATATGGCATGGAAAGGTTCCATCTTTATCCTATCTCAAGGTATGGGGTTGTGAAGCTTATGTAAGACAAGAAGCTTCAAACAAACTAGAACCCCGTTCAACTAAGTGTATTTTTGTAGGGTATCCAAAAGATTGTCTTGGATACTACTTCTACAATCCCATAGAGAATAAGATATTTATTTCTCGAAAAGCTGAATTTCTAGAAAACAAGTTTCTGACGGAAGAGGCTAGTGGGAGGTTTGTGGAACTTGAAGAACTTCAGGAACCACATCCTGATACACAAGAAATTGGATCTAGCATTCAACAAGAAATTGTTGAACCTGAACAAACAGTTGATCAGGAACAAATTGTAACACAAGGTGTTCGCAGATCTGGTAGGGTTCGATTTGAACCTGAAAGGTATGGTTACCTTCTGATGGAAGAAGAATGTTATACGATAGATTCTGATGAACCCGTCAACTACCAGAGTGCAAAGTCAGATCCTGAATCTGATAAATGGCTTGAGGCCATGAACACAGAGATGCAATCCATGCACGATAACCAAGTTTGGGAGTTGGTTAATCTTCCCACCAATTGTAAGACCGTTGGGAACAAATGGGTTTTCAAGAAGAAAACCGACGTGGATGGAAATGTTCACACTTTTAAGGCAAGACTTGTCGCTAAAGGATACTCACAAACTCATGGTATTGACTATGATGAGACCTTTTCACCAGTGGCAATGATCAAGTCGATTAGGATACTTTTTGCCATAGCCGCATACTATGATTATGAGATATGGCAAATGGATGTCAAGACCGCTTTCCTTAATGGACACTTATTGGAAGATGTCTATATGGATCAACCTGAAGGTTTTGTCGATCCCAAGCATCCAGGTAAGGTGTGCAAGCTTAAAAGATCCATCTATGGATTGAAGCAAGCATCTCGAACATGGAACATCCGCTTTGATGAAAAGATTACGAATTTTGGATTCATTAAAAATGAGGATGACTCCTGTGTTTACAAGAAAGCTAGTGGGAGCATAGTCATATTCCTAGTATTGTATGTAGATGACATACTTCTATTTGGAAATGACATCCCAACCTTAAAAGGTGTCAAAGCGTTCCTTGAGAACTGTTTCTCAATGAAGGACTTAGGAGAAGCTGCTTATGTATTAGGCATAAAGATCTATAGAGATAGATCTAAGAGACTTATTGGTCTAAGCCAAAGTGTATACATTGATAAAATCTTGAAAAGGTTCAAGATGCAAGACTCCAAAAGAGGATTCTTGCCAATACCGCATGGCACCATCCTAAGTAAGTCTCAGTGCCCTAGCACTAGGACTGAACTTGAAAGGATGAAACATGTCCCATATGCTTCGGCAATTGGGTCCATCATGTATGCCATGTTATGCACTAGGCCCGACGTCTCATGTGCCTTAAGCATGACTAGTAGGTATCAACAGAACCCAGGTGAAGCCCACTGGACTGCTGTAAAGAACATTCTTAAGTACTTGAGAAGAACTAAAGATATGTTTTTAGTTTACGGTGGTTTGGAAGAAAGCTTAAAGGTAAAGGGTTACACTGACGCAAGCTTCCAAACAGATAGGGACGATTCGAGATCTCAATCTGGGTATGTTTTTATTTTAAATGGAGGAGCCGTGTCTTGGAAGAGTTCCAAACAAGAAGTGATTGCACAATCCACTACAGAATCAGAATATGTTGCTGCTTCGGAAGCAGCTCAAGAAGCTGTCTGGATGAGAAAGTTCATTGAAGATCTAGGGGTTGTTCCTTCCATTCGGGACCCTATAGAACTCTTCTGTGACAATCTAGGTGCTATAGCTCAAGCAAAGGAACCTAGATCACATCAAAAGACCAAACACATTCACCGAAGGTATAACTACATACGACATGAAGTTAAGAATGGTGAAATAAGTATTCATAAGGTTCATACAGATCAGAATTTGGCAGACCCATTCACGAAGCCTTTACCCCAAGCTAAGCATGAAAGTCACGCTAAGGGTATAGGACTTCGTTTTTCTAATGAATGGAATTGATTTGTGTTTAGTGTTTTATGAATATGAACTTATGTAAACAACAAGAATTATGTAATATATGAAAGGTGATGTTTCATTCATAATTTTGTGTTTTAATATTAGCATGTTTAATCCCCGAATAATTTGATTATTCTAAATGTCCATAGTCGATCATAGTTGTGGGAGCAATTATGAAGTAAGACTAATATGAATTGGATTGGTTGACTTTTATGGGTAAAAGTAGCAAAAGGTTGCAACCAAATTCATAGGTACTTGTTAGTGAACAAGTATTGGACTTGACCCGTTTCAAGATTACTTCATGGATCATTATCATAAGTGATTCTTGAACAAAGGTATTATCATTGTATCCTTAGACCTGAGATACATATTTAGGACTCAAGTGTAGAGAGTGCTGTGCTTTGATATCGTTCACCGTTGTTCTTGAAAAACAGACAACCATACTGACCATACTCAAGTATAGTACAAACTACATAAGGGGCGTATGTAGTCAAGACGGGATTTGTTCCTCTTATGTGTTGAGAGTTAGACATCTAAGGCGCCTGATTGAAAGTTGAACATAAAATGAGAATGATTAAGATCCATGTCTCATGTTCAACATGATGTCTGTGACAAAGGGATAATTGATAGATAACCTTGTACATCAATTAGAGCCTCGTGCTTATGAAGAATTGGATGTTGTTGAATGGCATTATGTCATGTGTTATTGGGGGCAGTGAAATGTTGCTAGACGTTTATCACTGTCTGTATCATTCTATGATGCAACCTTGTGCAAGTGGGAGATTGTTAGTTCTATATGCCCAAGGATGATCATAAATGATATTACTAATAATACATGATCCTATAGGGTCACACCAATAACAAGTTAGACACCAATTGACCATTTGATACAATGAATTTGATTTATTATCAAATGATATAATACTTGCAATTTGTTTTGAGAATTATTATTTTATGGAAAATAATAATTGTTCTAAGTAATAATTCATATGAGATGAATTAATTTGAGAGTGTATATGATTATTTATATCATTTAATTGTTAGATGATTTAAATGATAAATATTTACCCCTTTTGTTATTTTAAGCATTAAAATAAAATTCACATGTATGTATAAATGTATATGTATATATATTTATGAAATGTATATATGTATATATAAATACATAATATGAAAATACATTTATATAAACATATATATGTGTATATATGTTAATTATAAGTGTATATATGTTTATATATGTGTGAATAAATAAAAGGAGTTGAATTGAGAAATAAGAGTTTATTATTTATAAACATTTTATGGAAAATCTTTATAAATTATAAAATGAGAGATTCTTTCTCTCTCTCTCTTTAAAATGACGTCCACCACACACCAAGAAAGGTGTGTGGGCATGCCAAACACAACATGGGAATATTATTTATGTTTCCTAGGTTGACCATGGGAGTTTGCACTCATGCATGCTACATAAGGAAGCTAGTTTCTCACTAGTTCCTTCCTTGATCTTCTTGGACGATTTTGACACCATTCTAACACTCTCCTACTTGCTAAAACTCAGCCAAAAACAAACCATAAACACCTTGACCTTGCATGCAAAATTCGGATTTGGCATCAAGCTACAAAAGGTTGATATTTGCAATTGAAGACTAGCATCTTCTTGGTGTTGTCAAGCTTGTTGGTGGATCAACTATAGAGGGAAGCTTTTTGGTTCCTCTTTATCATCAACATCACCATATTCATCATCTATTTCGTGGTCAAGGCAAAAGGTTATAATCTTGAACATTTACTATGTTTGTTTTCATTTATCTCTACATGCATGTAGCATGATCCTCTTGGAATGAAATTCGTGTTCATGATTTTTGCTTCCGTTGCAACTTCAAGTTTTTGAAACTCATAACATGAACATGGATTTCCAACATTAATTGCCAGCAACTAGGGAATATATCGAAAAGGGATCAAATGTCCTTGAATCTGATCCTGGTAGTAGACATTTTTGATGTCTGGGGAATCGATTTTATGGGTCCATTCCCCACATCACATGGATATGTCTACATTTTGGTGGCAGTAGATTATGTCTCAAAATGGATTGAGGCTGAAGCAACTTGCACAAATGACCATCACGTGGTTTGCAAATTTGTGAAAAAAAATATCTTCACCAGGCATGGAGTCCCAAGGGTAATCATTAGTGACGGAGGATCGTATTTCAAGAACTTCAAATTCGGAAGGCTACTGAAACATTATGGGGTGAATCATCGCATTGCAACGCCTTATCACCCACAGACCAGTGGCCAAGTAGAAGTATCCAATAGGCAAATCAAAGAGATCCTTCAGAAGACTGTCAAGACGGATAGAAAGGATTGGTCGCTAAGGCTAGATGACGCATTGTGGGCGTATCGAACTGCGTACAAAACACCGATCGAGACTACTCCATATCGGTTGGTTTATGGAAAAGGATGTCATCTACCAGTGGAAATAGTCAATCGTGCCTTATGGGCCGTCAAGAAAGTCAACATGGACTACACTGATGTTGGGAAAGAAAGGAAACTTCAGTTGTCTGAGTTAGAAGAATTACGAGATGAAGCATATGAGAACGCAGCCACCTATAAATCAAAGATGAAGCGATATCACGACGCAAAGTTGCGACTGAAAGTCTTTGAAGTCGGGCAAAAAGTTTGGCTGTATAACTCAAGACTGAAGATGTTCCCCGGGAAACTGAGAAGCAAGTGGAATGGTCCTTACGAAGTGATCGGCACACTACAGATTATGGTGCAGTCGAAATCCAGGACTTAAAAGGTGGGCAACCATTTAAAGTCAATGGCCATAGACTCAAACCATACATTACTACAGGCACATTCCAGAAATTAGAGGTAGAAACAATCGAGCTCATAGCAGAAATTCCAACGTATGCTACGTAAGCAGGTAAGTGCACGTCCGGCTGAAGACGTTAAACTTAGCGCTTGTCGGGAGGCAACCCGACTGCCATTTGTACATTTTCATATTTTATTGCATTCTTTTTGATCACAGTGAGAAAAAGGCAAGTGTGGGGTCATACTGGTAATTTTATAATACCGCAACAGGGGATCTTTAGATCCGCGCCGCACGTGTTGAGTTTTTGCGATTACATTTAAAATCAGATTTTATACGCGACGCGGATAGAAGCTTCCCACGCCGCGGTCTTATCTTAATTTAAAATTAAAGATAATCACGAAAACAGAGCTTTTGAAAGACATTCAAATTTCCCCACTGCATTTAAATAAATTGCGTAAATTGCGATTCTTCTCACCGTGTCTCAAACTTTCAATCAACCTGACGTCTGCATTCATCTTTCCTTCGCAAGAAATTCAAGTAAGTATCTATTCTCCTTCTCTTAGTTTTAGAAGTCTTGAAACTTACTAGATGATCCTGTAAATTGCAATGTTGTACCTAATTGTTGAAATTGATCGTTGAATTAGGATTAAAGAAGTACATTCCATAAAACCCAAGTATTCGAATAGAAAAATTGAACCTAAATTGACAGATTGTTAAAACATTATTGACTGAAATCGTTCGTCGCGCCGTGCCATGTGCAGTCCGCGACGCGGAGTATGAATATTCATCTAGCGCGTCGCGGGTTGTTATGTGCGCGCCGCGACGAACGTTAAAACAGTGCAGTAATTGTCGAATTTTGTGATTTCTGCAGGCACGATGTCTTCTTCAGGTAGCTCTGAAACCATCGATTGGAACTCTGTGACTACACAGATTGACCGGGTCCGCGCGGCAAGCTTCTTCAACCGTCGGGGCCTGTGCAAAAATAAACGGGTACTGCCGTGCCGCAGGGTCAATTGGGACATGGCTAAGGAGTCAGGAATTTGGGACCATCTGAAAGACTGGTTGATGCAAGGAGGTTATGAAGATGGAGAACTAACTTACACCTGCCGGGCGTTAGAAAATGCAACTAACATGAACGAACCTGTTTACCGTGAAGTATACCTCCAATTCCTTGCCAGCTACTATTTTGACCACAAACAGAAGGGGATGGACACCGATGAGACTGTGAGATTTCGTCTGGGAAATCACGACCGCAGTTGTACCTTGCGGGAATTCGGGTACCGCATCGGGCTATACACCGAGGAGGAGTCGGACTCGCCAACATTCAGGGTATTTCACAGGCATGCCAGCCGAACTATGGGGGACTCTTTTTCCCCAGCTGACTATTGGGCCACGATAGCTTCCACCCGGTACCACGAGAACACGGTCCGGGAGTGCTACATGCATCTGCCATCTCACCGCATGTTGCATCGATTGATCACCACTATGCTTTGGCCACGTGCAGATGAAGAGAAGGTGTTGCCTCGGGAACTACATCTGATGTGGTCAGTGACACAAATGTTGGAAACTTGCAACATTCCTTACTTCATCGCTGACTACTTCAAGGAAATTACTGATGCCCCGATGATGATGACCGCATTTGGGGGAGGCCACTTTGTCACCAGATTGGCCGAGTCATACGGACTCATCTCCGAGTACACCACTGATGGATTGGAGGCTATCCCTCCAATTATCTTCTGTCCGCCCGTGACCTCCTCGCGGGAGGTGATATATGTGGACGATGGCGTCCCGTCTGTTGACCGTATGCCCTTCCCTGCACTTCGGTCCGAGCCGATGACTTCTCGCAAAAGGTCAAAAGCAGCTACCGGTTTACCGCGCAGTCTATCCCCTGCTACCATGGAATCCCGCTTTCTGGCGGACGAGGTAAAGGCATTAAAGGAAGCAATGGACACATACGAGCGGGAACATCAAATCCAGTCATACGCAGCTCATGAGGTGGATAAACGAACCGAAAAATACACAGAAGCAACTCCTCTGGCTGGCAGACTGCATGATTGCATTGATGGCCAAAAATAAGTGTGTTCCGCCATGACCCCAACCGACAATTAGGGAGGATGAAGAGGAGCATATGGAAGAAGACCCAGAAGAAGATGAAGATGAGTATGACGATACAGCACATAGCTGATGGATTGGATGAAATTATCTTTAATTTTAGTACATTTTCTTTTGATTTTACATTTTGATAGGATTAGTTGCACAGTTCATTTTTTCGGAAATTGTTTAGGTAAATAACGTCTCTTAAAGGCAATAGACAATAATAAAACAATGGTTTTAGTGTGTTGAAATGTTATTGTGAGTCGTTGAAGTTTGAATAATCTGTTGAAATTACCGCGTCGCGATATCAACATATTACGCGACGCGGTCTTTTTCCATTTGACGATGACTTTGCCTCACGTAATTACCGCGACGCGTGCCCTTCAATCGCGCGCCGCGGTCATCCGCAACACATACAATTGTTGGTTCATATTTTATGTTATCTGTCTTGTGTGTTTTTAATTTTTTTGTTGAGTGATGCATGATATGCCAATTTGAGAAGGAGTTGTCTTAGACAAGTGTGGGGTCACCCTGCCCCCTCCACTTGTCTCGACCACCGGCGTGTTCACTGTAGCGCTACAACTCCAGAATATGAAATCGAGGATTCGTTTGTACACATTTATACCTGTGATATTGAGCACCAAGCAGTCTATCGTCCAAAAAGGGGTAACTCTTTCTCCCTTGTTTTGAAATAATTTTTGTACAACGGGGACGTTGTACGATTTTAAGTGTGGGGTGTGGACGGTCGAAAGAGAATTTTTGAAATTTTTTGTAGAAATGATCAATTTTTCAAATTTTTAGCAAACTTTTTCAAAATTTTTAATAAATTGCAATTTTGAAATGAATGGTTTGTGATTGTGATAGCATTAGTATTTTTCAAGAAATACTGCTTAGTTGTGATCATGCTATTAGTTAGTCAAATAAGTTGAGTTTTATGAGTTAGAAGATTGAGCTATTTTAGGATTGGAATTTAGGAAGGAAAAGTCAATCTGTGGCCTTTGTTGTTCGAGCCGGTAGGTCTAAAATGGGTGGGCCTTATGCACCTTATCACCTAAGATCGTTCTGGTCTGGGATGATATTTCTGAAAGCTCGCTACACGGACAACATCGAAAGTCATGGACAATTCCTTGATGGCCTTTAGAATCTGAATGAGTAAGTACACTTCATTGTGGACAGAAAGTTTGTAATCAAGGGTTCTCTAGAAAGCCATGAATTCCAAAGAACAAGTCAATTATGTTTTTGCGAACTATTCCACTCTAACTCAAAGAGCAATAAACTTTGAAACTGAACACATTCAGAAATTGTTTGATTCTCTATTATAATTTGTTAAAAACTCTCTTGCTTGGGGACAAGCAAGGCACAAGTGTGGGGTGTTTGACAACGCCTAGTGATATCAAGTATTTTAGGCGTTGTTGAGCCCTGTTCTTGATTAAATTATATCACATATGTCTGGGTATTCTCACTTTTCATGCCAGGACTTGTTTGGAGAAAAAGGATAGAAACAGGGACTAAAAGTGTACAAAAGGAAAAAGTATGGAAAGAATGAAAGATCAAGAGAATTCGTACGCGCGCCGCGGGAATAAACTATGCGCGACGCGGGCTTAAGGCGGTGGAACACATTTAAATTCCGAAGAAACGGGGAAAGATAAGTACGCGCGTCGCGGATTTCACTTCTGCGCGGCGCGGTTGCGGGAAATTTGCAAGTATAAAAAGATGCATTTCCAGCCAAAAACCCAAGCAAAGACCGGGGTGTAAACATCGACCTTGAAGCTCTTTGACTCCAGGATTCCATTTCAGCAAGCTCATAATTGGTATTTTATGTTTTTGACTTCAATTTCATTTTGGTAGAAAGTAGTTTTGTAGCTAAAGTCTTTGGGAGTGACAACCACTGACTTTGAGCATTTAGGTTTCTGTTTTAGAAACATTTTGGTTACCGTTTTGTGATTGAGATTCAGTGTGGTGAATGAAAAGCATTTGGTTACTTTTAATCTTAGCTTTTCGGTGTTTGGATGTTTGTGTTTGGTTATTGTTTGATTGATTGTGCTTTGGATATTGTTTGGACCTTGTTAGGACTGTTTTTCTTAGCTGAAATCAGTAACTAATTAGGTTATTTGATAAGCATTAAACCTTGGCTAGTAACTGTTCCATAGGACTTTAACTAGTGGTAGTTTATGCTTTGCTTGTTTTGGCTAGTTTGGATGCCTTTAATTGCTTCTGAGTCAGAGATGTACTTCTGATTTCAGAAAGTGACTAGGTCATTTGGACATAGCATAGCTTGGCTTGAGTGTTTGAGCATTGTCTTATTTGATAGTGATAGGAAAATAGAAACCAGATCCTCCGACTATAGCTGTGACACTATTAGTTGGTAATCTCTCATCTAGTCTAACCACGAAGCTCCTGTGGATCGACCCTGACTACCGCTATACTAGTGTGTGTGTTAGGTTTTCTCTTATTTTTGACCGCACGACGACCTAGGCGTGTCACTCCTCCAATTCCGACAACTGGAGTTTCCTTTCTTTTCCTGCTTCCGTGTAGTCCATGTTGACTTGTTTGACTGCCCATAAGGCACGGTTGGCAAGCTCCACCGGCAGATGACAGCCTTTCCCATAAACCAACCGATATGGAGTTGTTCCAATCGGTGTCTTGTAAGCAGTTCGGTATGCCCAAAGCGCATCATCCAACCTAAGTGACCAATCCTTCCTATCGGTCTTGACGGTCTTTTGTAGGATTTCCTTTATTTGCCTATTGGATACTTCCACCTGACCACTTATCTGAGGATGATAGGGTGTTGCAATCCGATGATTCACTCCATAGTGCTTTAGCAACCTTCCAAATTTAAAATTCTTGAAATGGGACCCTCCATCACTGATGATTACTCGTGGAACTCCATGCCTAGTGAAAATGTTTTTCTTTACGAATTTACACACCATATGGTGGTTATTCGTACGAGTTGCCTCTGCTTCGATCCATTTGGACACGTAATCCACTGCTACCAGAATGTAAACATAGCCATGTGACGTAGGAAATGATAAATAATGGAAACAGGGACCATAAGCGTGCAATTTGGAAGAAGTTTGAAGATCATGGCAAAATCAGGAAAAAACGTACGCGTGCCGCGAAATTCGTCAAGGCGCGACGCGGATATGAGGCGGTGGAGAAAATTCAAATACCGATAAAACGGGAATAAGCCAATACGCGCGCCGCGGGATCCACTTATGCGCGGTGCGGCCTCGAGATTTTTGCAACTATAAATAGAGGCATCTAGGTCGAAAAAACGAGCGAAGACCTGGTGTGAAATCGACCCCCAAGGCTCTTTGACTCCGAGATTTAGCTTCAGCAACCATCTTTTGGTATTTTCATGTTTTTATATTTAATTTTCATTTAGTTCAATAGTTAGTGATAGTGGCTAGTGTCTTTAGGAGTGACAACCATTGACATTGAGTCTTTTGTTTCTGTTTTTGAGTAGTTGTTACTATTTTGGAACCTTGGAATCTGATTTGGTTAATAGCAATCATTCGGTTTTTGTTAATTGTTTATTTTTCGGTGTTTATGCTTGTTATCGAATTGTGGATGTTTGGATTGTGTTTGATGATTGATTTGCCTTTGTTTGCTTATGATTTGGAGATGTACTTCTGATTTTAGTAAGTAACAAGTTTTGGTTGGTAGTTTAGTTTAGTTCATGTTTGCTTGGAATTGTTTTAGTTTATGATTTTTGGGATTAGTTGTCAAAAGTTAGGAACTAGGTCCTCTGACTGTAGCGTGACACTACAGTTGGTAATCTGTCACTTACCTTGACCACATAACTCCTGCGGATCGACCCTGACTACCACAGTGCTAGTGTGTGTGTTAGGTATTTTTCTTATTTTTGACCGCACGACGACCTATGCGAGTCAAATTTGGCGCCGTTGTCGGGGAGTTGTGAGCTTAAGATTAGGTGATTTGTAGGAACTTTAGTTTCTGATTTTTTGTGAATTTTATTTGGTTAGTATTTTGTTTTTTTGATTTTGCGGGCGTGTTGCATTAATGCATGCGTACCCGCAGGGGTGAGCAAGTATCCCCTTTGCGTTTTGACCCAGAGATTGAGCGAACCTCGTGCAAAATCCGTGTACGTAGGCGTTCCAATATAATGAGTTTTAGTAATGTCAGTAGTAGTCCAGAGCATGTTGACCAGGAACCCTCGGGTGAGGCAACGGGGATGTCATTCATTCCCCCGGTTTCGGAGTTTCATTTTGGGAGCACAAGTGCTTCTGGTGGTGCAGTTTCAGCCCCTGCACCCATACCATCATGCACTCCGCCGTCGATTCCACCATTTCAACCTTTATCCCAACCACAATCCACAAACCCATTTACCTCTGCTATGTCCTGGGGAGCGCCGACCCGTGATGGCACCCACGTATCTAGACAGCAGACACCCATTTCACAACAATTTTCACAACCACAACCAGTACTTTTTAAACCACAAACCACATTCCAACCTGTACCACCGCAGCAACAATACCAACAGCAACCTCCTCAGCAGCAGTACCAGTATCAAGAGGCAGAGGAGAGATATGATGAGGAAGATGAAGGATGGGTTCCACCAGCACCACAGCAACCATGGAACCGAGGTCGGGGACCTCCAAGAAGAGCACAGCAACATCAACCACCACAAGGTCAGCAGGTGTAACGTCCCAGTTTTTAAACCAATTTAAAATAAATAATAAAGCAATTTCAGTAAAATAACCTTATATTTTAAAAACATTCACATCTCAAAATCCTTAATGATTTAAAAACAAAACATTTAATACCAAATTGGTCCAGCAGCGGAAGTCAACAAGGCAAAGTCAACTCAATACAAATTTTCGAAAGAAGCTGCATCAGTGTGTACCCGTTATGTCCGATCGTCAATTTCACCTGTATAACCTGAAATGGTAATTTAATAGGAAAAGGATAAGCACACGGCTTAGTGAGTTCCAACATCTACATAGTATATCAATCATACATACTTAACCCCTACAGGAAAAATACTACCATTTATCACGCATAACCTGCTATACTCAGTACACCGAACTATATTCTTCTACTCAGCATTTTGAGCCGCGCATACTCTGTACGTCGCGTCATGCGTATCTGCTCAGTCGGAGCCGCGTATACCCTGTATGTTGGGTCATACGTATCTGCTCAGTAAGTCTAACACCTCTGCTCAGCACTCAGAGCCGCGCATACTCTGTACGTCGAGCCATGCGTATCTGCTCAGTGCATCTTGCGGACATCTCCATATTGCTCAGTACGTCGAGCCACCCTATATCGCTCAGTTCGTCGAGCCCGTACTATCTACATACTAGACCTAGACACGTCTAGTACTAGCCACACACTACATCCCAACACGTACAACTATAACAGGAATGTATAATATTAATAAAATACACACAACCTGGTATTATCCACAAACATCTTACAAGCACACAAAATTCGGTAAAGTACATATAACGTCTATAGAATGTAGTGAGAAACTCACCTGATAAGTAAAATTAGGTTGCACACACAAGCACGTGATACTCAAGAATTCTCCTTCTTCCCCGAACCTACATTCCACGTGGTACTGCTTAGAACGAATTAACGTTTACAATGATTACTTATAGTTATATAAGTATACATGTATTTTCCCGATACCCGACACGTATAGTGTCCATACCTTCCCTTTACTTTATAAATATGTCATTGAGGTTATTAATGATCTTAATAAGCATATATAGGACCAAACACCCGCTACGAACTCTTTGCCGCAACCAAAACCAAAAACCACAAAATATTACTTGACCCAATGACAAGTTCAGAGGGCCTGACCTCAAGTGATCTGCATTTTCCATTTGCAAATGAAAAATACACCAAATCACCATAAATTACAAAACGGTCACAGGACCTACCCTCAAAGATATTAACCAAGAATGATAATCTGAGGGACTTAGGTTCTGAATTTTGGAGTGAACAAACTAGACACATGTAGTGACATTTTCCCACTGGCCTTTCCCTGAAATGATTCTCCTACTATCACTTATGAATTTTACAAGTTAGAATTCACTGTTCGTCATAGCCCAGGACCAGTCAGTGAAGATTGAAATTTTTGCATGGCTTGGGGCTTGAATTAGGATATGGCCTTCTGGAACAACAAACTACAGACATAGACCTTTCCAGAAATGTATGGCTCATCCCAATTGGTCTAGTACAAGATTTTACACGAATTGTCTAAGAACATGTCCAAAACAGTGAAAATCCGAAAATAACAAACATACATTAGAGTCTATGGTTTCAATTCCTAAACCCATTAAGTCCCTTCATTAAGAACTTTGAGGTCTGAAAAATCAGATGAGGAGCATCAAAACACATACACACACCTACAGACCACGATGGGTGTGTGGTGATGGTGATGGATTCGGCTAGAAAGAAAGAAAAGGAAAACAAAGATGTCACACATACCTTCCAACTCTCCAAGCTTACAACTAGATCACTTGTCCTTCACTTTCTTCTTAATCCACTGAGCACACACCAGCCCTTCCTCCTCCTTTTCCTGAAATGTGGACGGCAACCACCACGCTCGAACATGAGGACCAAAGATAGAACACGAGAGGGAGAGAGGGTTCGGCAGGGAGAAAAACAAGAAGGAACTAGAAGGTCTCCAGTGGGTGAAAACAATTTTGATTTTGCTTCTAAAGATGCGTATTGTATTTGGCTGAACCATGCTCCAATTCAAAAGCCATGAGGGCCCACACCCAACTCACGAAGGCTGCATTTTAATTCCATACAACAATACTCCATTGGCAAAACTAATCCCCCTAGTTCTAGGTTATAATTTTTTTTAACCCAAAATCCAAAACTTCCAACCCATTAAGTTTCCAAAATGACATTAACCCCCTTGAACTAATGCTATAAGGTTTAGAATTGTTATTTCCATATTATTATTTATTTACGCAAAAATAATTAATTCGTCAAAAACGAACATACTGAAAAACGGGGTGTTACAACTCTCCCCCACTTATAAGAATTTCGTCCCCGAAATTCAACAGCAAGATATTAAGTAATCAAGGTTGAAACTTTCATTAGCTCATAATTCCACAAGATTAATTATCTGTGAATATATCAACCCATTTTTCATTTTCATTTTGGTCTAGTATTTTGCCCATAACTACTAGCCCAAAGATATGAGCCCAAATAAGTTAAACTTTAGCCCATTAGACCTAGAGTCCAACACTTTCTTTTATGTGATATCGCATCACTATTGATCAACAGCGTTCATCAGTCTGTATTAAAGTAATCAGTAAACGACACCATTATATTCACCTTATTCCAAAAAGTCTCCTCAATATTCCGTTATCGCCAGAGACAAACAGCGGATTTGAAAAAGAAACGACACTTGGGTAGTGAAGAGTCGCATTCACTGTAGATAGTTTGAAATTTTCAGTAATAAGACGTAGGGTGTCCTTTCGATTCCAGCTGCAAGATGCTATATATATTCAAGTATGTAGTATCATTCATTTCCACCTTCATCCTTCAGTCTCATTTTCTCTCATCACTAGTTTGTTCATAAACGAACTCATAATTAAGGCTGAGTCATGGAAAACAGATCTTCAATGGGCAATCTGTCAAACCCTGGATCTGGTTTCTCACAAGGAGAGAGTTCTTCAATTCAGACGTCTTTACTGGAGTTCAGGTAACTTTAACATTTTAAACATCCATTATTTATTTTTCATTTTTCTTTCTAATGTTTTGTTTGATTCTGAATTTTGTTACAGTCTTCCAGACATACTACCAATAGGGGAGCTCCATGATGAACCGGAACTTTTTCCTGAGTTGAACATCAACTTAGAAGATCCGGTACATGCATCTTTAGACCATGCACTTGATCAAACTCCATATCTTCTACCAGGTTGAATTATTTTAAATAATTGCTTCTATGAGTATTAAATTTTTTTTTCATCTGACAATTTATTATTTGCAGACCCATTCGTGGAGGGTCAACCCGAATACAGTTCATTTCTGGACGTGCACCCAACAAGCAGTGAGTTCGTCCCCCTGAATCAAGGATTCATGGCCGACGTTCAAAATGAAAATCAATTACAGATAACTCATAACATCAATATTGAAATGAATCCTGAACTTGGGGTTGGTTTTCAATATCAAAATCACCTTCAGGTGATTCAGAGGAACCTAGAAGGATTTCAAAATACTGATTTTTTTAGTTGAAAACCAACAATTACCACCAATAGAAGCTACTAATTTTAATGAATCAATATCCATCTTTGGTTCAGAAAATCAGGATTATATTCAAATGATCCCAAATAATAATAATAATACATTTGAACTCAATCCTTCAATTCCGACAACCACAGTAGCTGGCAGTAAAAGAGGTTTCAGACACTCATTAAGTAGGGAAATAATAGCTGAACACTTTAACGAACCAATTGAGAAAGCTGCAAAAGAACTCAACATTGGATCGACACAGTTAAAAAAACACTGTAGAGATTTAGGTATCGAACATTGGCCCCAACGACAACTTAAGAGTGTGCAAACTCTTATTGATCGTGTTGAGGTAAGGAATTACATTTTTTTATTATTTTTGTTTTATATCATAAAGTCGTAATTACTAAGGTTATTTATGTCACAGGAATTTGGTAACGAGTTTAGTGGAGCAGCAGGATTATCGAAAGATTTAATACCCAACCTAAAAAGGGAGAAGGAGGCAATAATTGAAGGGTCACAATCGGGTCTAACAGACGGCACAAAGAAACTAATACAAGCTGCTCATAAGGTTGAATATAAGAAAAGAAAAATTCTGGAAAAGGGGGAATCTTCATCAAGAACTCATACACAGCACCAATCTCTGCCATCTAATTCTGGTATGAGTAGTATTAACCCTGGTTTACTCGAGCCTACGAGTGAGGCGAATTTTGGAGGCTTTGTAGGTGACCTAGCCTGGTTTCCTCCTTCTTATAGCTATCCCCAACTGGTTCCGAATTGGAACCCTTCCTCATCACTGCCCTACATACACACGCCCCAAATGAGTCAACATTTAGCCCATAATCATGGGGTTATGGGTTCCAACCCTATCGAGACCCCACACCTTGGAGCTCCTCCTCCAATGACTGAAAACATACCCGTTCCAAATCCTCAAGAAGGTACAAGTCAACCTAATGATGACAAAGAGTGGAGGGTAGAAGATCTTTTCTCGCTTCCTTCTGATTCTTCAGTTTAGGTTAGTAGTTCTATAAACTTTTCTTAATGTATTAATATTAAGGTATAGTAATGGTTCACATATATCGATGTGTTACTACTTTTATTTATTATTATTATTTTCATAACTACCCACACCCTCAGCTAATTGGATTCCTCATGACCAACTCCCGATTCGAACGTGAATCCTGTGCTTTCAATAGTAGGAGCTCTACTACTACCTTCCACACCTATCCACGTCCATTCCAGGACTTGTCCAGAAGTCCCCAATTCACTTTTCACTGATAATTTTTAAAACATATACCCCAAGTTGTTTCACAAACATAGTTGTATACAATTATTGAATTAGAAAATTTTTTAAAAAAAATGGGCTTACCCTACGAATACCACCAAACAAGGAACATAAAATAGGGTCAACTCAAACATTTTAGGACAATTTAGTCCCTACTGCATACACCTTAGTGACATTCCTTGAACAACCTATCAACACCAGCATTTGTTCACAACAACAGGCAACAAATAATCTGTACACCAATATGTGATTTTCTAGTAGGCATTCAAGCACACATATATCATATATTACAGAGACATCAACGAAGACTAAGCACTTAACGCTTTTCCCCACTGACGTCGGCTGGCGGTACACACTGCGTCTTCGAAACAATGTTCGTTTAACCTCTTACTCGAAAACAACTTTTAATTTCTTGTAAATATATCTTTAAAGAAAACTTTTGAGTCTCAAGCTTGAGATTAAAACCCACCAAGTGAGTCTGATTCACTCAAGCTATGGCTCTGATACCAACTTGTAACGTCCCAGTTTTTAAACCAATTTAAAATAAATAATAAAGCAATTTCAGTAAAATCACCTTATATTTTAAAAACATTCACATCTCAAAATCCTTAATGATTTAAAAACAAAATATTTAATACCAAATTGGTCCAGCAGCGGAAGTCAACAAGGCAAAGTCAACTCAATACAAATTTTCGAAAGAAGCTGCATCAGTGTGTACCCGTCATGTCCGATCGTCAATTTCACCTGTATAACCTGAAATGGTAATTTAATAGGAAAAGGATAAGCACACAGCTTAGTGAGTTCCAACATCTACATAGTATATCAATCATACATACTTAACCCCTACAGGAAAAATACTACCGTTTATCACGCATAACCTGCTATACTCAGTACACCGAACTGTAGTCTTCTACTCAGCATTTTGAGCCGCGCATGCTCTGTACGTCGAGTCATGCGTATCTGCTCAGTCGGAGCCGCGTATACCCTGTATGTTGGGTCATACGTATCTGCTCAGTAAGTCTAACACCTCTGCTCAGCACTCAGAGCCGCGCATACTCTGTACGTCGAGCCATGCGTATCTGCTCAGTGCATCTTGCGGACATCTCCATATTGCTCAGTACGTCGAGCCACCCTATATCGCTCAGTTCGTCGAGCCCGTACTATCTACATACTAGACCTAGACACGTCTAGTACTAGCCACACACTACATCCCAACACGTACAACTATAACAGGAATGTATAATATTAATAAAATACACACAACCTGGTACTATCCACAAACATCTTACAAGCACACAAAATTCGGTAAAGCACATATAACGTCTATAAAATGTAGTGAGAAACTCACCTGATAAGTAAAATTAGGTTGCACACACAAGCACGTGATACTCAAGAATTCTCCTTCTTCCCCGAACCTACATTCCACGTGGTACTGCTTAGAACGAATTAACGTTTACAATGATTACTTATAGTTATATAAGTATACATGTATTTTCCCGATACCCGACACGTATAGTGTCCATACCCTCCCTTTACTTTATAAATATGTCATTGAGGTTATTAATGATCTTAATAAGCATATATAGGACCAAACACCTGCTACGAACTCTTTGCCGCAACCAAAACCAAAAACCACAAAATATTACTTGACAGCAATGCTGGTTTTTAGACCCACGACAGGATTTGTAATATTAAACCAATGAGGGATTGAAAATAAAATCCAATAAAAATCATGGGTAAACTAGACCCAATGACAAGGTCACAGGGCCTGACCTCAGGTGATCTGCATTTTCCATTTGCAAATGAAAAATCCACCAAATCACCATAAATTACAAAACGGTCACAGGACCTACCCTCAACGATATTAACCAAGAATGATAATCTGAGGGACTTAGGTTCTGACTTTTGGAGTGAACAAACTAGACACATGTAGTAACATTTTCCCACTGGCCTTTCCCTGAAATGATTCTCCTACTCTCACTTATGAATTTTACAAGTTAGAATTCACTATTCGTCATAGCCCTGGACCAGTCAGTGAAGATTGAAATTTTCGCATGGCTTGGGGCTTGAATTAGGAGATGGCCTTCTGGAACAACAAACTACAGACATAGACCTTTCCAGAAATGTATGGCTCATCCCAATTGGTCCAGTACAAGATTTTACACGAATTGTCTAAGAACATGTCCAAAACAGTGAAAATCCGAAAATAACAAACATACATTAGAGTCTAAGGTTTCAATTCCTAAACCCATTAAGTCCCTTCATTAAGAACTTTGAGGTCTGAAACATCAGATGAGGAGCATCAAAACACATACACACACCTACAGACCACGATGGGTGTGTGGTGATGGTGATGGATTCGGCTAGAAAGAAAGAAAAGGAAAACAAAGATGTCACACATACCTTCCAACTCTCCAAGCTTACAACTAGATCACTTGTCCTTCACTTTCTTCTTAATCCACTGAGCACACACCAGCCCTTCCTCCTCCTTTTCCTGAAATGTGGACGGCAACCACCACGCTCGAACATGAGGACCAAAGATAGAACACGAAAGGGAGAGAGGGTTCGGCAGGGAGAAAAACAAGAAGGAACTAGAAGGTCTCCAGTGGGTGAAAACAATTTTGATTTTGCTTCTAAAGATGCGTATTGTATTTAGCTGAACCATGCTCCAATTCAAAAGCCATGAGGGCCCACACCCAACTCACGAAGGGTGCATTTTAATTCCATACAACAATACTCCATTGGCAAAACTAATCCCCCTAGTTCTAGGTCATAATTTTATTTAACCCAAAATCCAAAACTTCCAACCCATTAAGTTTCCAAAATGACATTAACCCCGTTGAACTAATGCTACAAGGTTTAGAATTATTATTTCCATATTATTATTTATTTACGCAAAAATAATTAATTCGTCAAAAACGAACATACTGAAAAACGGGGTGTTACAGCAGGGATATAATGATCATCACTTTTACGGTAATCCTGCTCAACCTTTATATTTTGCACAACCGAGGAGGCAGCCGGTTGCATCGCATTTCCAGCCACGGGAATACGATGACTCGTCGCCTATTTACATTCCTGAAAATATTGAATCACAAGTAGAAATTAGGCCTCAGCTGTTAGGAATATTACCAGAATTTAGGGGATACAAACAAGATGACCCATACAATCACTTGTATGAATTTATAGCTATCGCAAACGCTAATACCCCTAGGAATACTAATAGGAACATTTTTAGACTAAGGTTATTACCATTTATTCTAAAAGACAAAGCCAAATATTGGTTTACGTCTTTACCATCGAATAGCATCACTACATGGGATCAACTCAAAGCTAAGTTCTTACAAGAGTTTTATCCGGCAAGAAAGACGACGGAAATCAGGAGGGCCATTCAGGATTTCCAGCAAAAACCTGGAGAACCTTTTCATGAAGCATGGGATCGGTTAAAGGAGCTGATGAGGTCGTGCCCTCATCACGACATTCCAAAGTGGCAACTGGTCAAGGTATTCTTTGAAGGAGCCAGTGAGACAAACCAAGCCATGATCAACGCATCATCTAGTGGCACTATTATGATGCAAGACCCAGAAGAGGCTTGGCAGTTTTTGGAACAATTAAGCAATGGCTCCAAGGCAAATTTCTCCACAAGAAAGACGGTAGGCACGGCTGCAGCAGTGGGAGCTGATGCTGATTGGAAAAAGAATGTAAAGAAGGAGATATGCGAACTCAATAAGAAATTCGATAGGCTTGTGTCTACTCTGCAGAATGGACCTCAGAGTCAACCACAATGAGGTCAAGGAGGACCAAAGATTCAAGAAGCGAATCAAGTCTATGGCCAGGGTCAAGGCCAATACAACAGGCAGAATAACTATCAGAACCAATCATCTAATCAGCCTAGGCCATACCAGCCCGCAAACAATAATGGAAATGCGAGTGGGAGTGGTAGCAACAACAACAATAGGGGGTCCAACACTTCTATCAATAATGCCCCAGGGACTCAGGAGGATTTAGTTACGAAAATGTATGAGATGTTCAACACAACGCAGCAGCAATCGCAGGCCAATGCAAAAGCTATCGCCAATATGGAGAGGCAAATCGCCCAAATGGCTGAAGACCAACGAAAAAGAGATAATGGGAAGCTGCCAAGTGCCACAGAAGTCGATCCGACCCATGGTCAGCGAGCCGGAAAGGAACATGTCAACATTGTCGAGGCTGAATGGAGGAAAGTCACTCTGGAAGATCTGCTAGAATCGGGAAATAAGGTTGAGAGTGAAAAAGAAGAAGAGGTCAAGGAAAAGGTGGAAATTAAAGAGGAGAATAGGAAAGACACGTAATTTAAGGAAATCCCCGTTGAGAAGGAAACTCAAGCAAAGAAGAACAAGGATGGCCAAGAGGAAAAGCAGCCAATAATAGCAGGAATTAAACAAAGAAAAAAGGATAAGAAAGGGAAGAAAAGGCAGGAAGCACCCAAATCGATAGAGCCGTTGATGAACCAACCCTTGTGGGACGAACTTAAGGACGCTCCTGAGGATACAAGAATACTTCAGGAGATGTGCGAGAAAAAATTAGGAAAGCAAGACTCCCACACCTGACATTGTGAGGTTGACAAATAAAGCTAGTGAGGCACTGTTGGGAACACTGCCCAAGAAAGAAAACGATCCTGGGTCACCACTAATCACTGCTACTGTAGGAGATGTGGTCATTAGGAAAACCTTGCTGGATTTGGGAGCAAGTGTGAATGTGCTACTGGGATAATTGGATGATAAATACAAGAATGAGGAATTAGAGCCGGCAAAGACCGTGTTACAGTTGGTTGATCAGTCAACAAAGGTATCCCGAGGAAAATTGACCAATGTCATAGTGAAAGTTGGGGATTTCTTTTACCCA
This sequence comes from Cichorium intybus, assembly GCA_023525715.1. NCBI lineage: Eukaryota > Viridiplantae > Streptophyta > Magnoliopsida > Asterales > Asteraceae > Cichorium > Cichorium intybus. Next base: position 98,752,887 of record CM042014.1, read on the forward strand.
GTAGACTTCTTAGTCATGGAGTATGAAAGTTTGGAGGACGCACCAATGTTAATATTAGGACGTCCATTTTTTGCCACGGCTGGCGTCGTTATTGATTGCAAAACAGGAGATTTGGACATCTTCTTTGGGATGCGAAAGAGAAGGTTAAATGTAACGCCAAGATACTTTATTATATAATTATAATAAAAGGGTAAATTGGTCATTTTACCTTGTAAGGGTAAAATGGTCTTTTGGACAGAAAAGTATTTGGTTTGAAATAATATTTTGAGTTTTGGACTTAAAATGTTATAAAAACTGATTTTTGGTCGTTTTACCGAAAAAGGGTATTTTGGTCATTTGACCAAGTCAACGACCAATTATGTAAAAATATTGTTGGTTGTGGCCAAAATGTAAGAAATGGAAGTTTTATTGTAATAAAACTTGATTTTGTGGTCAAAGTTCAAGAAATGGAACTTAGGGACCAAAATTGTAAGAATTTGTGGTATAAATAGAGAGTTTGACTCTCTCATTGACCAACCAAATGTGCAGCAACGGGAGAAGCAATTGCAGGTGCGATTCTGCAGAAATTGGAAGACTTCTTGAAGGTTGGAATTAGCAAGCTTGAGTATAGCATTCACAAGGGCATAATTGGAAGAATTTGAGGTAAATTTCCAAGTTCTTGATTGTTATTCTTGGTGAGTTTTGTAGAACTCAAAAACTGCAATTACAGTTGTAATTGAGTGGTTGAAATGATGAAATGCTTCCATTAAGCCATGCTAGTAAGAGCTTAACTCAATAAAATGGAAGTAGAATGCTATAAATGGTAAAATTGAAGAATTGGGGTTGTTAAAACTAAGAACCCTAATTCTTAGTATGGATGATTGAGGGTGTTTTGATGGTTAAAAACCTTGTCAAAATGTAAGGTTTTAGCCTAGGAACAAACCCCAAGTGATTAAGAACGAAAATAATCACTTAATGGACGAAATCTGCAAGCTACAGTGCATAAATCGCGACTGGCCAGGAGGTCTGCCCAGGCGCCAGGCGCAGTGCGCCCAGGAGCCAGGCGGGGTGCGCCCACGCGCAGTGCGCCCTGACCCTGGCGCAGTGCGCCTCCAAGGCAGTGGCCAGGCAGGAACTTTGAAACGCTAACTTTTGCGTTGTTTGTCCGATTAAGCTCAAATTTGGACCATAGGCTCGTTATGGTCTGAAAAGTTTGGGAAAATTTTTAGATTGGGTTTCCGACCCCTCGGGGACACTGTAGACCGATCCGAATGTCCCGGTGAATAGTAAAATTCATATGAAGTTAGTAAACGGAAAGTTTATTAACTAGGCATTGTTTATAACAATGTTTTGTTGAACTCTAATGTATTAGAGTTAGTTGAAATGGGTATTAACCGATAATCATGTTGAAAATGATTAAATTATAGGTACGGGACAAAATTCTACGGATCGTATCGGAAGGCAAGAAACAACCGGGAATTTGATACAGCTAGCATCCAGGTGAGTAATCTCACTGATATCATATATGATATATGATGATTGAACTGTTATAGGTTGAAACAGCTTCGAAGGACGAAAATGACAAGAGTAAAGATAGAAGAAAATGACAAGACCAGATAAGCTGTGAGTTTATTATAGACAAGAACGGAACTGTGAGTCAGTTAATATTGACAAGACCAGATAAGCCGTGAGTCTCTAATAGACAATAACGGCACTGTGAGTCAAACCTTTATATAGACAACAGCGGGCTTACCCGTGAGTCTAGGCAACAGCGGGCTAACCCGTGAGCCATATTTTATTCTGATAAGTCAAACCTTTATATGGACAACAGCGGGCTAACCCGTGAGTCATGGTTTACTTTGATGAGCCAAACTTATATAGACAACAGCGGGCTAACCCGTGAGTCTAGGCAACAGCGGGCTAACCCGTGAGCCACGGCAACAGCGGGCTAACCCGTGAGCCATATCTAACCGGTGCGGCCTATACGAATATGATATTTGGTGCGGCCTATATGGCCATGATATTGTTACAGGTACATGGTACGGCCTTTTGGCTATGATATCGGGTTATGAAACCCAGCTGGTGCGGCCTGCGGGCTATGATATATATATTGATATTGTTTTGGTATAGCTTATATAGCTATGAGACAGGATACGGCTTGAATAGCCATGAAATACGATGCAGTCCATTGTGACTAAAAACCATGGGACAGAAATGGTTAAATATGAGAATATGTGCAAATAACTGACGTGACTTGCTAATTACAGGTTATTGTGATTCAGCCGGTAAGGCTACAGATCAGGATGTGAAATCCTAGAAGATATTTGGCCAGCCAGTAAGGCTAGGAGTTTGGATTCGATATCCAGACAAATACATGATTGTATTTTATACGTGTTATTTGCAGAAATGATTACTCACTGAGCTTTGTAGCTCATACGGTTTGTTAAATGTCCCTGCAGGTTAGCATGATCCTGACAAGGGAATAGATGGAGTCCGTGACTCGAGAAGTAGGACTCTTAGATGCTGTCAGTAGCAGCCCGGCTTCAAAGGAGATTATGGTATTATATACTCTCCTTGATACACTTGTACCCGTTTTATTAAAATATACCCCTTTGTTATGGTTTTAAGTACTGAAACCTTTGTTAAAAATAAAAAAAAATTTTCAGGGGTGTTTTGTTTTAAAAGCCGGGTGTTACATTAAATATGTTTGAAAGTCCTATATCTCTACCTCAAGGGTATGATGATAAGAAATTGGACAGAAGTATGCTAATGGAACCTGGAATCAGGGAAAAAAGCAAAATATGCACCCGAACAGGAGAAGGAGGAAAAGAGGATGTTTTCAAAGAAACAAAGGAGCATCCGTTGTCCACTATTGATAAGGAGCAGCTGCTGGACAAGATGGAGATGTTGGAGGCAAGGCACCAGCAGTATGAGAAAGATGCAAGGGAAAGAGAAGCAAAGGTCTTTCAACTTCTGGAAGCTCAGCAGCAATGGATTAGCGGGGTTAGTGACAGGATGACTCAACTCACTTCATTGATGTCAATGATAGCCCACAATTTTGCGCCAGATCACAAGAAGATGCCATCAGGAATTCAGGAAGAATAGGAGTAGGAATGGTACGTCTGGCTGAAGACGTTAAACTTAGCACTTGTTGGGAGGCAACCCATATTGTCATAGTTAGGTTCTGTATTTTTAGGAGTAATTAGGAAGATTATATCATCGTCATTTACAAGTATTATTGGTCCAAGGCAAGTGTGGGGTTGTTTCGAAGAAATTGGAATTTTTGATTACCGCGCCACAGTAAGATAATTTGCGCGCCGCGGGATCGTAAACCAACCCGATGCGCAGGGGTTGATTTGGGGACACGCACACCGCGGTTTGTGCATATCTGCGCTGCGGGAATCGATCGGTCGGTTTCCCTCGTCAAAAAGGTAAGCCGTAACACTATTCACACACAACCACGCCGCAGAGCTCTGATCATCGAAAAATTTCTTGTGTTTTTCTTCCTCATTGCATTCCCGCTACCAAGGTACGTCGTTCAAACTAGCTTTTACTTGTTAAAACTAGTGATTAGGTAGTTGATTTGGTTGATTTCTCCAAAAACTTCAAAACTTAGAAATCGCCAATGCTGACTCGTAGGGGGTTTATTTTGCCAAATAATGACCCTAGATGAGTTAGTCGGCACTTAGGCTACCTTGTAGTATATTTGGATTGAGTTTAAACAGGTTAAATCACGATTTTGGATTTGGAATTGGAAACAGCCACTCCCCGCGCCGCGCCCTGGTTCTTGGGCCGCACCGCGGTGCGGTGGGGAAGAAAAGGACTAAATTTGAAATTTTTTTGTAGCTATTTTCTTTTGTACAGATGTCTTTCAGGCTTGATCACCAGTTCCTCCAGTTTCCCAAGGGACCAGCTAGCTCTGTCGAGTATGCCAGCAGGAGGGATGCACTCATTGGTCGTCGGGTTCTCTAGGCGACGATCATCGACCGGGACACTTTGCGAGATGCTGGGCTCTGGGGCGAGATTGAGCCGTTTTTGCACCGTACATGGGTTGATGGAGAGGCCAGGTTCACATGTCGGGGTTGGGATAGGCATATGGCCAACCAGGACGACACAGTATACACCGAGCTTCTGTTAGAGTTTCTATCCACTGTCCGTTTTTTACCAGGCTCATCAGATGCGCGTTCCAGATTGGTACGGTTTCGATTGGGGGGAGCGCAGAGGAAGTGCAGTCTCCGGGAGTTTGGGAGGCGCACAGGCATTTACACGGAGGCGGATCTCCAGCACCAACACTACACACAGTTCATGGGTGTGTACATTCAGGGGCAACCCGAGAGGGCTGCCAACACAGAGGTTTGGGCACCGTTGTCCAATGTGTTTTACGAGGCGGGGACATCCAGGGAGAGCCATATACGTGATCCGCTTCACCGAATCATGCACCGCATCGTCTCCACCACCATCATGCATAGGGAGGTGGCGAGAAGGTGTCCGGCGAGGACATGACATATCTATGGGTCCTCCTTGACCCCTCCAGGTTCCTTCACCTCCCATTTGCCCTAGCCATCTCCTTGTCCACCCGTATGATGGGTGCATCATCCAGCAGTCCTCTGGCACGCAGGCATTACATCACCCGCTTGGCCCGTTCATATCGGATCCTTACTGCTCCCGTCGTGGCTTCCTTGACCTCTTTACCTCCAGCTTGCACTACGGCGTGAGCACTGGAGAACATAGGGCTTATTGAGCAGCAGCGCTCAGGCCAGTTTGTGAGGGTGGCCACCGAGGCACCCCAGGACCCCCGGCCAGCATACGCCCAGTCGGGCAGGAGACGACGGAGACCGGCAGAACCAGCACTACAGCCACAGCAGGAGGAGGTGACAGAGCTTAGACGATTAGAGGCCAGGGTCGCTAGGATTGAGGACCAACTGGAGTGGATCGGGGAGGTACTTTTACAGATTGCATCAGCACAGGGACAGCACCCCCAACCATTCCCAGCCCGAGCCCACGACCATGAGGCAGGACCTTCCAGGCCACCAGGTGGCGATTGATGTATTTTGCTTACTTTTTACTTTTTGGGATATATGTACTGTACTTATGACACTTTTATCATTTGCTTGTTTATATTCTATTTTATTTGTTTGCGTTTAATGTTTTGTTGAGTCATGCATGTTATTCCAAATTGGAGGAGTTGTCTCAAACAAGTGTGGGGTCATCGTGCCCCTCCACTTGTTTTGACCACCGGCGTGTTCACTGTTGCGCTACCACTCCAGAATGCAAAATCGAGGACCTTTTTGTTCGTATTTGTACCTGTGACACCGAGTACCAATCAAGCGATCTACCATCCTAAGGGGTAACTCTTTCTCCCTTGGTCTAAATAATTTTTGTACAACAGGGATGTTGTACGGTTTTAAGTGTGGGGTGTGGACGGTCGAAAGAGTAGTTTTTGAAATTTTTGCAGGAAATTACCAATTTTCAAATTTTTAGCAACTTTTTCAAAATTTTTAATAAATTGAATTTTGAAACGAATAGTTTGTGATTGTTTATAGCATTAGTATTTTTCGAGAAATACTATGTAGTTGTAACTATGCTATTATTTTAGTCAAACAATTTGAGTTTTATGAGTTTAGAAGATTGGACTGTTTTAAGTTTGGGATTTAGGAAGGGACTGTCAATCAGTGGCCTTTGTTGTTCGAGCCGGTAAAACTAAAATGGGTGGGGCTTATGCACCTTGCCACCTAAGATTGTCTGGTCTGGGATGGTATTTCTGAAAGCTCGTTACACGGACAGCATCGAAAGTCATGGACAATTCCTTAATGGCCTTTAGAATCCGAATGAGTACGTACATGTAACGCCCCAATTTCAAAAATTTTAAAAATCATTTATTACCAAGGTTCCAATAAAACTTTTATTCCAAAACATAAAACTGTTCAACATAATACTTAAATTAACAGCGGAAACATTTGAAAATACTAATATAGTTCATTGACATTAATCTCTTGAATGCGACGCGCTGCCGTCAAGCCTTGCCCTTCCCTTTGTCCTTTGAACTACCTGAAATGTTATAAAATCAACGGGTAAGCTTAAAGGTTAGTGAGTCCACAAGTTACCATACATGCCCACACATTAAACAACCGGTCCTCGAGAACGACCCGACCCTACCCGCCATACAATAGCTACAGGCGTCCATCATACAACAGCTATGGACATGGGAAGGTTCTACCCATCATACAACAGCTATGGGTTCCCGGTTATGGCCCAGCCCATCATACAACAGCTATGGGACAAGGCGATAGTCCAACTCGCCATACAACAGCTACGAGGGGACACGCATCAGTACTGAGCCCAACAACAAATAACCACAGATATAGAGCAAATCATATAACTGTAAACAACACACAAGATGCCTAACATGCAACATCATATAGTAAGGTGAGGATACTCACCTGATTCGTAACCGCACAGATATACTTTAATATCTCCACTAGCTCGTCCACACACCTATATCCCACATATACAACATGTCAAGCACTGACTAAGCTTCTATAGACTTGCCTAAAGGTCAGACCCACGTTTACCACCAAACCAAGGTCAAAACCATACCTTAGGGTCAAACAGACGCTCGCCGCGGCGTGGCTTATCGCCCTACGCGCCGCGGCTACCATTGCACCATTACGGGGGTTCAGCTGAGTCCGCGCCGCGGACATAGCTAGTCCGCGTCGCGGCTCGTAACTTTCAAAAATGTTTTTAGCGTTTAACAGTGCATCAATCGACTAGGCTTTCACTCCAAACCCTTCCTAAGATCCGAAACTACCCTAAGATTACTTCCTTAGGGACATGCAAGTCTATTCATGTCCTTAGTCTAACCCTAAGGGTTACAAGTCATCTAAGGCTACCACTTAAGGAATAACACCATAAAAACGGGATAAACTGAAATATCAGAAGGTAGATCCTCATACCTTGCTTCTGGAAAACAGAGAGATGCACCCGATCGACTACCACCTTCCCTCACGTTGTATCTCTTCCTTCAAACCTCCAAAGCCTTGGAACCAAAGATTTTCTGCTGAAACCAGACGCCTCTGCTCCAGAAAACTCCCAAAAACACGACCCCTAGGGCTGGGTTCCTTTATATAGGCGTTTAAATCCGAATTAGGGTTTTTCACTTTAGAGGCGCACCGCGTCGAGGGATCTTTAGATCCGTGCCGCGCGTACAAATCCTTCGCGATTCTAGATTCTTCCTAAAGCCGCGCCGCGGATTCCTTCAGGCCGCGACTCGGCGGAACGGGTCTTACAATTCTCCCCCACTTAACTGGATTTCGTCCCCGAAATCCGGGTCGGTAAATAATTCTGGATAATGCCTCCGCATTTCCTCCTCCGGTTCCCAAGTCCATTCGGACGCTTTTCGATGCTGCCACTGAACCTTAACTAATCCTATTGTTTTATTTCGTAGAGCCTTTATCTTCCTTTCAATGATGGCAATAGGTCGCTCCACATAATTAAGGCGTTCATCTAATTGGATATCCTCCAACGGCACTATAGTGGATTCTTCAGTAACGCACTTTCTGAGCTGCGAAACGTGGAACATGTCGTGAATCTGACTAAGCTGCTCAGGCAGCTCCAACCGGTAAGCTACATTACCTACACGGACGACAATTCGATATGGTCCAATGTACCTAGGGCCAAGCTTTCCTCGCTTCCTAAATCGAATAACTCCCTTCCAAGGTGACACCTTAAGAAGAACATAATCCCCAATTTGAAACTCGAGATCGGACCGTCGCCTATCCGCATAACTTTTCTGTCGACTTTGAGCGGTTAACAATCTCTCCCGAACCTTCTGAATTAACTCAGTTGTCTTGAGCACCACCTCAGTACTACCCAATACCTGCTGGCCAACCTCGCCCCAGCAAATAGGTGTCTGACATTTCCTTCCATACAACATTTCAAAGGGAGCCCTGCCAATGCTCGTGTGATAACTGTTATTGTAAAAAAACTCAGCTAAAGGGAGATGGGAATCCCAACTCCTGCCAAAATCGATGACGCATGCCCTAAGCATATCTTCCAGCGTTTGAATCGTCCTTTCACTCTTCCCATCCGTCTGAGGATGATATGCTGTGCTGAAATGAAGGCAAGTGCCTAGTTCCTCATGAAACTTCTTCCAAAACCTAGACGTAAATCGGATATCCCGGTTGGATATCACCGATACCGGTATACCATGCCGAGAGATAATCTCATCTGTGAAGACCTTAGACAATTCCTTTGCAGAGTAAATCTCTTGGATGGGGAGGAAATGAGCACTTTTAGTCAACCTATCCACGATAACCCAAATAGTGTCCATATGTCGAGGGGTTCTTGGCAACTTCGTGATGAAATCCATTGTGATATGCTCCCATTTCCATTCTGGAATCTCAAGAGGCTGCAATCTACCATGAGGCCGTTGGTGCTCGGCCTTGACCCTACGACAGGTCATGCATCTTTCGACAAACCCAGCTACTTCCCTCTTCATGCCTGGCCACCAATAATATTCACGCAGATCCCTATACATTTTAGTTGGTCCAGGGTGGATAGAGAACCTGGATTTATGCGCCTCCTCCAATAGGGTTTGACGAACCCTGCCCAGCTTCGGTACCCAAATCCTCTCATGACAAGTTAACAAATCCCTACTATCTTTGACCATGGCTGCCAACTGACCCACAATTCTCTCACCTTTCTGATTCTCGCTCTTGCTTGCTTCCACCTGGGCTTTCCTAATCAGCTCAAGCAGCGGTGTCACAATTGTCATCCTTAGACAAATGCCCCGAAGGGGTGCACCTGAAGCCTTACGACTTAACGCATCAGCCACCACATTGGCCTTTCCAGGGTGATAGTGTATCTCACAATCATAGTCTTTCAATACATCCAACCATCTTCTCTGTCTCATATTAAGGTTTGTCTGGTCCATCAGGTACTTCAAACTTTTGTGGTCCGTGAAGATGGTGCACTTCATTCCATACAAATAGTGTCTCCAGATCTTGAGAGCGAAAATGACCGCTCCCAATTCCAAATCATGAGTAGGATAATTAGCCTCATGGGGCTTCAACTGTCGCGAGGCGTACGCAATCACCTTGCCTCGTTGCATCAAGACTGCCCCCAATCCCGTGATAGATGCATCGTAATAAACTACCATGTCCTCCATGCCTTCAGGCAACGTCAAAACCGGAGCTTCACACAATTTCCGCCGCAAAGTCTCAAAAGCCTGCTGCTGCTCCTCACCCCACCGAAAAGCAGCGTTTTTCTTAGTTAGCTTAGTTAAAGGTACCGCAATCTTTGAGAAGTATTGGATGAAACGACGATAATAACCAGCCAGACCCAAGAAACTTCTAATTTCAGAGGGAGTCCTTGGAACCTCCCACCGCATCACGGCCTCCACCTTAGCCGGGTCAACCATAATTCCTTGCTCATTTACAATATGACCCAAAAACTGAACCTCCCGTAACCAAAAGTCACACTTGGATAATTTTGCATAAAGCTTCTCCTTCCTTAAGGTCTCTAATACTTCCTTTAAGTGTTGTTCATGTTGCTCCCTGCTCCGAGAGTAGACTAAGATGTCGTCAATGAAAACTATAACCGACCGATCCAACATCGGTCGACACACCCGATTCATTAAATCCATAAAAGCTGCAGGGGCATTGGTCAGTCCAAACGGCATCACTACAAACTCGAAGTGGCCGTACCTCGTCCTAAAAGCCGTTTTCGGGATGTCTTCCTCCCGAACCCGCATTTGATGATATCCTGACCGCAAATCAATTTTCGAGAACCACGAAGCGCCCTGCAGTTGGTCAAACAAGTCATCGATACGAGGCAATGGATATCGATTCTTCACCGTAAGCTTATTCAGCTCCCGATAATCTATGCACATCCTATTGGATCCATCCTTCTTCTTAACAAACAAAATAGGCGCTCCCCACGACGAGCAACTGGGTCGAATAAATCCCTTATCTAATAATTCCAGAAGTTGAATAGACAACTCTAGCATCTCCGGAGGCGCAAGACGATACGGTGCTTTAGCTATCAGAGCTGCACCGGGAGTTAAGTCGATCTTAAATTCACCTGTCTCTCTGGCGGCACGCCAGGCAGATCCTCGGGAAAAACATCAGGAAAATCCTGAACCACTGGTATATCACCTGCTTTCTACTGTGACTTCCTTTCTCGTGTGTCTACAACATAAGCCACAAATCCCGAACCCCCATGCTGAAAATGTCTGCGTGCCCTAGCAGCTGAACAGAAAACTGCACCTCGATTCTTTCTCTCGCCCTGCACAACCAGCTCTCCCCCACTTGGGGTTTGAATCTACACTCGCTTATTCTTACAATCGATCCATGATTCATGCTGACCCATCCAATCCATACCGATGATGACTCGAGAGTCACTCAACGGTATAGGGATGATATCGATCAGAAACTTTATTCCTTGAATCACTACTTCGCATCCCCGATAAACACTAGTCGCTTGCACGGTTTTATCATCCGCAATTTCTACTTCTAACGGCCGATGAAGAGTTCCTAAAGCAATTCCGAAACTCTTCCCCAACGCGGCAAACACAAAAGAATGACTAGCACCCGAATCAAATAGTGCAAAGGTAGGCGTAGAGTTGACTAAGAATGTTCCTAATCAAAGCATAATAGACATATTAATTACACACACCACAACACGAGGCAAGTAAAGAAAGAGTACCCGTGACGACGTCGTGCGCATCCTGTGCCTCCTCGGCGGTCATGACGAATGCTCGACCCTTGGTCTTAGGGGCTTCCCCTTTCCCCTGCCTACCATCGGTAATCCGGAGCGTAGTGGGTGCCGGATTCTGAACCACTCCCTGAGTCAGACGGGGACTTTGGGCCTTGAAGTGGCCTACCTGATTACAATTAAAACTAATCTTGACCTCTTGCCGACATTCTTTAGCATAGTGGCCCTCCTTTCCACACTTATGGCATATTAACACCCAGCAACGCCCTTCATGATTCTTTCCACATTTTCCACACTTACCCTGGCTCCTTTGCCCTTGCTTTCCCTGATCCGACCCTCGAAATTTCTTCGACACCTGCTGAGTCTGAGTAGGCGCCGGACGCTTCTGCTTTTGTTGGGTTTCCAGTTCCAACTCTCGGGCCCGAGCGGCTGCTATCATATCAGTAAGAGTTTGGTACCTAGCAGCAGACACAAATTCCCGAATGTCTGTGCGAAGCATCGCCAAGTATCGTGTCATCCTCATGCGCTCGGTTGCTACAAACTCTGGACAGAAGAGTGCTCGCTCATTAAACTTTTTGGTGATCTCCGTCACCGTCTCAGTAGTCTGGGTCAGATTTAGGTATTCCTGCGCCAAGCGTTCCATTTCCACCTGTGGAACATACTCCAGTTTGAACTGTTCCTTAAACTGCGGCCATGTAATGGCATCCAACTGAGCAGGAGTGAGATCTTTCGTTCGTATCTCCCACCAATCCTTCGCACCCTCTCTTAAAAGATTTTCCGGAAACGTTACCTTGGAGTTCTCAGGACAGGAACATGTGCGGAAAGCACCCTCCACCGCGGAAATCCACCGCGGAAACGTTACCTTGGAGTTCTCAGGACAGGAACATGTCCTTATAACTTGCATCCCTAGCACGTGATGTGCCCTGAGTAGCTAGTCGTTCCTCGAGCATTGCCCATAGCTCAGCCTTAATCGTACCAAAGAACTGAGGTATCGCAGCCAACACTTCTCGCGAAACCGCCTCCGCTATCAGGTTACGGAGACTTTCATCAGTCGGTCCTCCCCCACTCGAGGTACCCGTATCTGGTCCACCGTTGCTTCGAGTGACTGCCATTCTGACATGCGCAACAGTTCTAATATCAATACTCGGGTCACTCCTATCTACCCAACTACTTGACTTTCTAGGATTTCGGTTGACTACTCTTGACTCAAGCGTGAATCCTGTGCTTTCGGTAATACTGGCCTGGTACTACCTTCCACACCTATTCGCCCTTGTTCCAAGTTCGTCAATCATCCTCCTAAAATGTCACACACATACTAAACCATTTTCTATGACTCCTGCGGTCAGGCACCGTGGTGCCTAATCTTTTGATCTAACTCTCCATCTCACTCGTGCCTAAGAGAACTACTGCTAAAGTCGTCGAGTCGCCTCACGGACGCACAGCCGTATACAATCGGGAATAAGATAGGCGTTTGAATAACTGATCCTACCCTAGAGTCACAACCAAACAAGGAACAGCCAGTAAGGCCAGACCAAAAATTCTCAGGCTATCTTACCCTAATTGCATATAACCTACCAGCATTCACTAAGCAACCTAACGATAGTAGCATATAATTCCAAGGCAGCACCTATGGCACATAATAGTCCACAGAGTATATTATCCAGGCAACTTTACATTCTAGCACAATAAATTTTATCATATAACACAAACTTGGCATAGGTAACTGGGAATCACAAAACTTACTTGGGCTTGGCTGATGGTTTGCATCGCATCTTCTTTTACTTTAATTTATCCTTCCAAAAACATTTTCTTAACAAAATCGCTCAGTCCTAAGTTTGAGTTTGGATTCCCAATACAGTTCATCCAAATCCCTCAAACCAAAGCTCTGATACCAATTTGTAACGCCCCAATTTCAAAAAATTTAAAAATCATTTATTACCAAGGTTCCAATAAAACTTTTATTCCAAAACATAAAACTGTTCAACATAATACTTAAATTAACAGCGGAAACATTTGAAAATACTAATATAGTTCATTAACATTAATCTCTTGAATGCGACGCGCTGCTGTCAAGCCTTGCCCTTCCCTTTGTCCTTTGAACTACCTGAAATGTTATAAAATCAATGGGTAAGCTTAAAGCTTAGTGAGTCCACAAGTTACCATACATGCCCACACATTAAACAACCCGTCCTCGAGAACGACCCGACCCTACCCGCCATACAACAGCTACGGGCGTCCATCATACAACAGCTATGGACACGGGAAGGTTCTACCCATCATACAACAGCTATGGGTTCCCGGTTATGGCCCAGCCCATCATACAACAGCTATGGGACAAGGCGATAGTCCAACTCGCCATACAACAGCTACGAGGGGACACGCATCAGTACTGAGCCCAACAACAAATAACCACAGATATAGAGCAAATCATATAATTGTAAACAACACACAAGATGCCTAACATGCAACATCATATAGTAAGGTGAGGATACTCACCTGATTCGTAACCGCACAGATATACTTTAATATCTCCACTAGCTCGTCCACACACCTATATCCCACATATACAACATGTCAAGCACTGACTAAGCTTCTATAGACTTGCCTAAAGGTCAGACCCACGTTTACCACCAAACCAAGGTCAAAACCATACCTTAGGGTCAAACAGACGCTCGCCGCGGCGTGGCTTATCGCCCTACGCGCCGCGGCTACCATTGCACCATTACGGGGGTTCAGCTGAGTCCGCGCCGCGGACATAGCTAGTCCGCGTCGCGGCTCGTAACTTTCAAAAATGTTTTTAGCGTTTAACAGTGCATCAATCGACTAGGCTTTCACTCCAAACCCTTCCTAAGATCCGAAACTACCCTAAGATTACTTCCTTAGGGACATGCTAGTCTATTCATGTCCTTAGTCTAACCCTAAGGGTTACAAGTCATCTAAGGCTACCACTTAAGGAATAACACCATAAAAACAGGATAAACTGAAATATCAGAAGGTAGATCCTCATACCTTGCTTCTGGAAAACAGAGAGATGCACCCGATCGACTACCACCTTCCCTCACGTTGTATCTCTTCCTTCAAACCTCCAAAGCCTTGGAACCAAAGATTCTCTGCTGAAACCAGACGCCTCTGCTCCAGAAAACTCCCAAAAACACGACCCCTAGGGCTGGGTTCCTTTATATAGGCGTTTAAATCCGAATTAGGGTTTTTCACTTTAGAGGCGCACCGCGTCGAGGGATCTTTAGATCCGTGCCGCGCGTACAAATCCTTCGCGATTCTAGATTCTTCCTAAAGCCGCGCCGCGGATTCCTTCAGGCCGCGACTCGGCGGAACGGGTCTTACAATTCTCCCCCACTTAACTGGATTTCGTCCCCGAAATCCGGGTCGGTAAATAATTCTGGATAATGCCTCCGCATTTCCTCCTCCGGTTCCCAAGTCCATTCGGACGCTTTTCGATGCTGCCACTGAACCTTAACTAATCCTATTGTTTTATTTCGTAGAGCCTTTATCTTCCTTTCAATGATGGCAATAGGTCGCTCCACATAATTAAGGCGTTCATCTAATTGGATATCCTCCAACGGCACTATAGTGGATTCTTCAGTAACGCACTTTCTGAGCTGCGAAACGTGGAACATGTCGTGAATCTGACTAAGCTGCTCAGGCAGCTCCAACCGGTAAGCTACATTACCTACACGGACGACAATTCGATATGGTCCAATGTACCTAGGGCCAAGCTTTCCTCGCTTCCTAAATCGAATAACTCCCTTCCAAGGTGACACCTTAAGAAGAACATAATCCCCAATTTGAAACTCGAGATCGGACCGTCGCCTATCCGCATAACTTTTCTGTCGACTTTGAGCGGTTAACAATCTCTCCCGAACCTTCTGAATTAACTCAGTTGTCTTGAGCACCACCTCAGTACTACCCAATACCTGCTGGCCAACCTCGCCCCAGCAAATAGGTGTCTGACATTTCCTTCCATACAACATTTCAAAGGGAGCCCTGCCAATGCTCGTGTGATAACTGTTATTGTAAAAAAACTCAGCTAAAGGGAGATGGGAATCCCAACTCCTGCCAAAATCGATGACGCATGCCCTAAGCATATCTTCCAGCGTTTGAATCGTCCTTTCACTCTTCCCATCCGTCTGAGGATGATATGCTGTGCTGAAATGAAGGCAAGTGCCTAGTTCCTCATGAAACTTCTTCCAAAACCTAGACGTAAATCGGATATCCCGGTTGGATATCACCGATACCGGTATACCATGCCGAGAGATAATCTCATCTGTGAAGACCTTAGACAATTCCTTTGCAGAGTAAATCTCTTGGATGGGGAGGAAATGAGCACTTTTAGTCAACCTATCCACGATAACCCAAATAGTGTCCATATGTCGAGGGGTTCTTGGCAACTTCGTGATGAAATCCATTGTGATATGCTCCCATTTCCATTCTGGAATCTCAAGAGGCTGCAATCTACCATGAGGCCGTTGGTGCTCGGCCTTGACCCTACGACAGGTCATGCATCTTTCGACAAACCCAGCTACTTCCCTCTTCATGCCTGGCCACCAATAATATTCACGCAGATCCCTATACATTTTAGTTGGTCCAGGGTGGATAGAGAACCTGGATTTATGCGCCTCCTCCAATAGGGTTTGACGAACCCTGCCCAGCTTCGGTACCCAAATCCTCTCATGACAAGTTAACAAATCCCTACTATCTTTGACCATGGCTGCCAACTGACCCACAATTCTCTCACCTTTCTGATTCTCGCTCTTGCTTGCTTCCACCTGGGCTTTCCTAATCAGCTCAAGCAGCGGTGTCACAATTGTCATCCTTAGACAAATGCCCCGAAGGGGTGCACCTGAAGCCTTACGACTTAACGCATCAGCCACCACATTGGCCTTTCCAGGGTGATAGTGTATCTCACAATCATAGTCTTTCAATACATCCAACCATCTTCTCTGTCTCATATTAAGGTTTGTCTGGTCCATCAGGTACTTCAAACTTTTGTGGTCCGTGAAGATGGTGCACTTCATTCCATACAAATAGTGTCTCCAGATCTTGAGAGCGAAAATGACCGCTCCCAATTCCAAATCATGAGTAGGATAATTAGCCTCATGGGGCTTCAACTGTCGCGAGGCGTACGCAATCACCTTGCCTCGTTGCATCAAGACTGCCCCCAATCCCGTGATAGATGCATCGTAATAAACTACCATGTCCTCCATGCCTTCAGGCAACGTCAAAACCGGAGCTTCACACAATTTCCGCCGCAAAGTCTCAAAAGCCTGCTGCTGCTCCTCACCCCACCGAAAAGCAGCGTTTTTCTTAGTTAGCTTAGTTAAAGGTACCGCAATCTTTGAGAAGTATTGGATGAAACGACGATAATAACCAGCCAGACCCAAGAAACTTCTAATTTCAGAGGGAGTCCTCGGAACCTCCCACCGCATCACGGCCTCCACCTTAGCCGGGTCAACCATAATTCCTTGCTCATTTACAATATGACCCAAAAACTGAACCTCCCGTAACCAAAAGTCACACTTGGATAATTTTGCATAAAGCTTCTCCTTCCTTAAGGTCTCTAATACTTCCTTTAAGTGTTGTTCATGTTGCTCCCTGCTCCGAGAGTAGACTAAGATGTCGTCAATGAAAACTATAACCGACCGATCCAACATCGGTCGACACACCCGATTCATTAAATCCATAAAAGCTGCAGGGGCATTGGTCAGTCCAAACGGCATCACTACAAACTCGAAGTGGCCGTACCTCGTCCTAAAAGCCGTTTTCGGGATGTCTTCCTCCCGAACCCGCATTTGATGATATCCTGACCGCAAATCAATTTTCGAGAACCACGAAGCGCCCTGCAGTTGGTCAAACAAGTCATCGATACGAGGCAATGGATATCGATTCTTCACCGTAAGCTTATTCAGCTCCCGATAATCTATGCACATCCTATTGGATCCATCCTTCTTCTTAACAAACAAAATAGGCGCTCCCCACGACGAGCAACTGGGTCGAATAAATCCCTTATCTAATAATTCCAGAAGTTGAATAGACAACTCTAGCATCTCCGGAGGCGCAAGACGATACGGTGCTTTAGCTATCAGAGCTGCACCGGGAGTTAAGTCGATCTTAAATTCACCTGTCTCTCTGGCGGCACGCCAGGCAGATCCTCGGGAAAAACATCAGGAAAATCCTGAACCACTGGTATATCACCTGCTTTCTACTGTGACTTCCTTTCTCGTGTGTCTACAACATAAGCCACAAATCCCGAACCCCCATGCTGAAAATGTCTGCGTGCCCTAGCAGCTGAACAGAAAACTGCACCTCGATTCTTTCTCTCGCCCTGCACAACCAGCTCTCCCCCACTTGGGGTTTGAATCTACACTCGCTTATTCTTACAATCGATCCATGATTCATGCTGACCCATCCAATCCATACCGATGATGACTCGAGAGTCACTCAACGGTATAGGGATGATATCGATCAGAAACTTTATTCCTTGAATCACTACTTCGCATCCCCGATAAACACTAGTCGCTTGCACGGTTTTATCATCCGCAATTTCTACTTCTAACGGCCGATGAAGAGTTCCTAAAGCAATTCCGAAACTCTTCCCCAACGCGGCAAACACAAAAGAATGACTAGCACCCGAATCAAATAGTGCAAAGGTAGGCGTAGAGTTGACTAAGAATGTTCCTAATCAAAGCATAATAGACATATTAATTACACACACCACAACACGAGGCAAGTAAAGAAAGAGTACCCGTGACGACGTCGTGCGCATCCTGTGCCTCCTCGGCGGTCATGACGAATGCTCGACCCTTGGTCTTAGGGGCTTCCCCTTTCCCCTGCCTACCATCGGTAATCCGGAGCGTAGTGGGTGCCGGATTCTGAACCACTCCCTGAGTCAGACGGGGACTTTGGGCCTTGAAGTGGCCTACCTGATTACAATTAAAACAAATCTTGACCTCTTGCCGACATTCTTTAGCATAGTGGCCCTCCTTTCCACACTTATGGCATATTAACACCCAGCAACGCCCTTCATGATTCTTTCCACATTTTCCACACTTACCCTGGCTCCTTTGCCCTTGCTTTCCCTGATCCGACCCTCGAAATTTCTTCGACACCTGCTGAGTCTGAGTAGGCGCCGGACGCTTCTGCTTTTGTTGGGTTTCCAGTTCCAACTCTCGGGCCCGAGCGGCTGCTATCATATCAGTAAGAGTTTGGTACCTAGCAGCAGACACAAATTCCCGAATGTCTGTGCGAAGCATCGCCAAGTATCGTGTCATCCTCATGCGCTCGGTTGCTACAAACTCTGGACAGAAGAGTGCTCGCTCATTAAACTTTTTGGTGATCTCCGTCACCGTCTCAGTAGTCTGGGTCAGATTTAGGTATTCCTGCGCCAAGCGTTCCATTTCCACCTGTGGAACATACTCCAGTTTGAACTGTTCCTTAAACTGCGGCCATGTAATGGCATCCAACTGAGCAGGAGTGAGATCTTTCGTTCGTATCTCCCACCAATCCTTCGCACCCTCTCTTAAAAGATTTTCCGGAAACGTTACCTTGGAGTTCTCAGGACAGGAACATGTGCGGAAAGCACCCTCCACCGCGGAAATCCACCGCGGAAACGTTACCTTGGAGTTCTCAGGACAGGAACATGTCCTTATAACTTGCATCCCTAGCACGTGATGTGCCCTGAGTAGCTAGTCGTTCCTCGAGCATTGCCCATAGCTCAGCCTTAATCGTACCAAAGAACTGAGGTATCGCAGCCAACACTTCTCGCGAAACCGCCTCCGCTATCAGGTTACGGAGACTTTCATCAGTCGGTCCTCCCCCACTCGAGGTACCCGTATCTGGTCCACCGTTGCTTCGAGTGACTGCCATTCTGACATGCGCAACAGTTCTAATATCAATACTCGGGTCACTCCTATCTACCCAACTACTTGACTTTCTAGGATTTCGGTTGACTACTCTTGACTCAAGCGTGAATCCTGTGCTTTCGGTAATACTGGCCTGGTACTACCTTCCACACCTATTCGCCCTTGTTCCAAGTTCGTCAATCATCCTCCTAAAATGTCACACACATACTAAACCATTTTCTATGACTCCTGCGGTCAGGCACCGTGGTGCCTAATCTTTTGATCTAACTCTCCATCTCACTCGTGCCTAAGAGAACTACTGCTAAAGTCGTCGAGTCGCCTCACGGACGCACAGCCGTATACAATCGGGAATAAGATAGGCGTTTGAATAACTGATCCTACCCTAGAGTCACAACCAAACAAGGAACAGCCAGTAAGGCCAGACCAAAAATTCTCAGGCTATCTTACCCTAATTGCATATAACCTACCAGCATTCACTAAGCAACCTAACGATAGTAGCATATAATTCCAAGGCAGCACCTATGGCACATAATAGTCCACAGAGTATATTATCCAGGCAACTTTACATTCTAGCACAATAAATTTTATCATATAACACAAACTTGGCATAGGTAACTGGGAATCACAAAACTTACTTGGGCTTGGCTGATGGTTTGCATCGCATCTTCTTTTACTTTAATTTATCCTTCCAAAAACATTTTCTTAACAAAATCGCTCAGTCCTAAGTTTGAGTTTGGATTCCCAATACAGTTCATCCAAATCCCTCAAACCAAAGCTCTGATACCAATTTGTAACGCCCCAATTTCAAAAAATTTAAAAATCATTTATTACCAAGGTTCCAATAAAACTTTTATTCCAAAACATAAAACTGTTCAACATAATACTTAAATTAACAGCGGAAACATTTGAAAATACTAATATAGTTCATTAACATTAATCTCTTGAATGCGACGCGCTGCTGTCAAGCCTTGCCCTTCCCTTTGTCCTTTGAACTACCTCAAATGTTATAAAATCAATGGGTAAGCTTAAAGCTTAGTGAGTCCACAAGTTACCATACATGCCCACACATTAAACAACCCGTCCTCGAGAACGACCCGACCCTACCCGCCATACAACAGCTACGGGCGTCCATCATACAACAGCTATGGACACGGGAAGGTTCTACCCATCATACAACAGCTATGGGTTCCCGGTTATGGCCCAGCCCATCATACAACAGCTATGGGACAAGGCGATAGTCCAACTCGCCATACAACAGCTACGAGGGGACACGCATCAGTACTGAGCCCAACAACAAATAACCACAGATATAGAGCAAATCATATAATTGTAAACAACACACAAGATGCCTAACATGCAACATCATATAGTAAGGTGAGGATACTCACCTGATTCGTAACCGCACAGATATACTTTAATATCTCCACTAGCTCGTCCACACACCTATATCCCACATATACAACATGTCAAGCACTGACTAAGCTTCTATAGACTTGCCTAAAGGTCAGACCCACGTTTACCACCAAACCATGGTCAAAACCATACCTTAGGGTCAAACAGACGCTCGCCGCGGCGTGGCTTATCGCCCTACGCGCCGCGGCTACCATTGCACCATTACGGGGGTTCAGCTGAGTCCGCGCCGCGGACATAGCTAGTCAGCGTCGCGGTTCGTAACTTTAAAAATGTTTTTAGCGTTTAACAGTGCATCAATCGGCTAGGCTTTCACTCCAAACCCTTCCTAAGATCCGAAACTACCCTAAGATTACTTCCTTAGGGACATGCAAGTCTATTCATGTCCTTAGTCTAACCCTAAGGGTTACAAGTCATCTAAGGCTACCACTTAAGGAATAACACCATAAAAACGGGATAAACTGAAATATCAGAAGGTAGATCCTCATACATTGCTTCTGGAAAACAGAGAGATGCACCCGATCGACTACCACCTTCCCTCACGTTGTATCTCTTCCTTCAAACCTCCAATGCCTTGGAACCAAAGAGTCTCTGCTGAAGCCAGACGCCTCTGCTCCAGAAAACTCCCAAAAACACGAACCCTAGGGCTGGGTTCCTTTATATAGGCGTTTAAATCCGAATTAGGGTTTTTCACTTTAGAGGCGCACCGCGACGCGGGATCTTTAGACCCGCGCCGCGCGTACAAATCCTTTGCGATTCTAGATTCTTCCTAAAGTCGCGCCGCGGATTCCTTCAGGCCGTGACTCGGCGGAACGGGTCTTACAGTACACTTCATTGTGGACAGAAAATTTGTAATCAACGGTTCTCTAGAAAGCCATGAATTCCAAAGAATGTTCTGATTATGTTTTCACGAACTATTTCACTCTAACTCGTAAGGCAATAGCTTTGAAACTGAACACAGTCAGAGATTGTTTGAGTCTTAGTTAGAATCTATTAAAAACTCTCTTGCTTGGGGACAAGCAAGGCACAAGTGTGGGGTGTTTGACAACGCCTAGTAATATCACATATTTTAGTCGTTGTTGAGCCCTATTCTTAGTGAAATTATATCATATACATCGTGGTATTCTCACTTTTCGTGCCAGCACTTGTTTGGAAAGAAATAACGGAAACAAGGACCAAAAGCGTGTAATTTGGAAGAAGTTTGAAGATCAAGGCAAAATCAGGAAAAAACGTACGCGCGCCGCGGAATTCATCAAGGCGCGACGCGGATATGAGGCGGTGGAGAAAATTCAAATACCGATAAAACGGGGATAAGCCACTACGTGCGCCGCAGGATCCACTTATACGCAGCGCGGCCTCGGGATTTTTGCAACTATAAATAGAGGCTTCCAGGTCGAAAAAACGAGCGAAGACCTGGTGTGAAATCGACCCCCAAGGCTCTTTGACTCCGAGATTTAGCTTCAGCAACCATCTTTTGGTATTTTCATGTTTTTATATTTAATTTTCATTTAGTTCAATAGTTAGTGATAGTGGCTAGTGTCTTTGGGAGTGACAACCATTGACATTGAGTCTTTTGATTCTGTTTTTGAGTAGTTGTTACTGTTTTGGAACCTTGGAATCTGATTTGGTTAATAGCAATCATTCGGTTTTTGTTAATTGTTGATTTTTCGGTGTTTATGCTTGTTATCGAATTGTGGATGTTTGGATTGTGTTTGATGATTGATTTGCCTTTGTTTGCTTCTGATTTGGAGATGTACTTCTGATTTCAGTAAGTAACAAGGTTTGGTTGGTAGTTTATTTTAGTTTATGTTTGCTTGGAATTATTTTAGTTTATGATTTTTGGGATTAGTTGTCAAAAGTAGGAACTAGTGTAACACCCAACTTATTAACAAAACACCCCATAAAAATTTTTATTTTTCAAACCATATATTTTACAATAAAACCATATCCAAAGGGTATTTGTTAACACAAATAGGTACAAGTGTATCAAGGATTACAATACATAATAATATTATACATCCTTCAAGCCGGGCTATTACTTCACCATACTAAGTCCCTAGTCACGGACTTTGTCTTTCCCCTTAGCGGGATCACGCTTAGCTGCAGGGACATATCAAAACACTGTGAGCTATAAAGCCCAATGAGTAATCAAATTTACAATAGTATGTATAAGAATAAAATCTCTATACAAAACAAATATGCATTATCTCATAACATATGATCGGATCTGGCTCACGGGTTTGTCCCGCTTTTGCCTAGACTCACGGCTCCGTTCTTGCCATCTCAATGACTCACAGCTTATCCGATATTGCCTTTTCAAAGTTTGACTCACAGCTCCGTTCTTGTCTATCGCAGACTCACGGCTTATCTGGTATTGTCTTTTTATTTCATCATGAAATTTATAAAATTCGTCCCCAAAACTGTTTTCATCTGCAGCTGTTCAACCGGCACATATCACTTCGGATATAAGTGAGATTACTCACCTTGAGTATCGCTACAACTAGTTCGTGTTGGTTCTTGCCCTTTTGTACGTGCAACGACAATTTGTCCCGTACCTATATATTCATTTGTATACACAATGATTATAGGTTGACAATCACTTTAATTGACTTCAATGCATAAGAGTCTAATATAAGACCAATTTCAAGCATTTCCAAGCAATAACCATCGTTATAAAAATTTAATACACTTCCCGAAATACGCGTATTCTACTACAGTACCTTCGGGAAGTCGTATTCTCATTTTAATAATTTTCCATGAAGTTTCACACCATATTAGACCTATGTTCAAAATCTCAGGTCAAACGGACAAGCCTAGCATCAAATTCAAACTTGGAAATTGCTCAAAATTTTAACAGAGAGCAACTTCATTTCTGCCGCGACCACGCGGCGCGACCTAGGCCATGGTCGCGTCGTGACTGTTGCAAATCAGACCAGAATGCTCGATTTTTATGCTATGAAATCCCATTTCTCTTGTTAAGCCCTTATTACTCGACTTAATCACTAGGAAATTGTTCCAAGACCAAAACCCTTCATTAATATCAAGTTTTAAACCATAGAATTGTCAAATTCAAATCCATTTCCAGAATTTCCCGTTTTCACAATTTTGGTCCAAAACCGAAATTATCAAGTTTTAATCACTTCCACTGACTTAGTTCTATTAAAGGAACATCTAGAACTCATTTTAAGCCATTAGGATCAAGTTAATCACAAGAACTCACAATCTAGGGTTCTTGGTCAATATCTCAATTCTTTAACAATAGCAACCTACTTCCATATTATTGAGTTATGTTCTTATCTCATGACTTATTGTAAGTATTAAGCCATTTAAACCACATAATTCATGACTGAAATTAAAGATTTCAGTTTCCATAAAACTCATCAAGAACAACCTAGGTTAGAACTTGAATTACTAACTTCCAATGCTTCCAAACCTTCAATTCAAAGCCAACTATCGAGTTCCTAGCTTTAATCTTCAAGAAAACTCCAAACTCTGCAGAAATCGTACAAAGAAAACCCTCTCCCGTAGCTTCTCGATTTTCTGCACATGTGAGAGAGCTTTTCCACTATTTATACTTCCTGAATTTATAGTTTAGCCCCTGGAGTTCTATTTCTTGAACTTTTACCACACTTGGCAAATTTTATGACAAAAACTTATATTTATAACATTTTAAGTCCAAAACTAAAAATATTATTACAAACCAAATCCTTTTCTGTCCAAAAGACCAAATTACCCTTCTAAGGTAAAATGACCAATTTACCCTTTTTATTATATTTACATATAAAGAGTATCTTGGTGTTACCATATCTCCCCTCCTTCAAAAGATTCCGTCCTCGGAATCATACAAAAAGTTGAGGGTATTTCTCCCTCATATCGCTTTCGGTCTCCCACGTCATGTCGGAACCTCTGTGATGTCGCCAAAGTACTTTAACCATGCTGATTTTCTTATTCCGCAACTGTCTTACCTTTCGGTCTAACACCCTTTCGGGTTGTTCTGGGTATCTCAATTTTTCATCTATTTCAATTTCAGCGAGAGGTACCTGCTGAGACTTGTCAAACAAAGTCTTTCTTAAATGGGACACATGAAATACATCATGTATACCATGTAGTTCATCAGGTAATTCCAGTTTATACGCTACAGCTCTAACCCTTTGGGATATGCGGAAAGGTCTAATAAAGCGAGGACTCAACTTTCCCTTCTTCCCAAAACGAATTAAGCCTTTCCAAGGAGATACTTTAAGCATTACCATGTCCCCCACTTGGAATTCTAGCGGCTTTACCCGTTTATCTGCATACTGCTTCTGTCGATTCTGGGCTACTTTCAAATTTTCTCGAATTTGTCTAATCTTTTCCTCAGTCTGTGCTACAATCTCAGGCCCAGCTAACGGCTTTTCCCCAACTTCAGTCCAGCAAGTCGGAGTACGACAAGGTGCTCCATACAATGCTTCATACAGGGCCATTTGAATGCTGGAATGGTAACTATTATTATATGCGAATTCTACCAAAGGTAAATGATCTTCCCAGCTTCCACCAAAATCTATTACACAGGTTCTCAGCATGTCTTCTAAAGTCTGGATAGTCCTTTCACTTTGACCATCGGTCTGCGGGTGGTATGCAGTACTCATAAGTACTTTTGAACCCAATTGCTATTGAAGACTTTGCCAGAATCGGGAAGTAAATCTGCTGTCTCGATCTGACACGATCGACACCGGTAACCCATGTCGGCAAATCAATTCATCTATGTAGATTTTCGCCAACTTATCAATCTTGAACTTCTCACTAATCGGTATAAATTGTGCCGATTTCGTTAAACGGTCAAGAATTACCCATACCACATCGTGACCTCGCGGTGTCCGCGGCAACTTTGTTACAAAATCCATAGTAATATTGTCCCATTTCTTCTCTGGAATCGGTAACGGTTGGATTTCTCCGTACGGTTTCTGATGGTTTGACTTTACTTGCAGGCACGTCAAACACTTTTCTACGTATCCTCCAACATCTCTATTCATTCCAGGCCACCAATACAGCGGTTTTAGCATCCGATACATCTTGGTACTGCCCGGATGAACTGCATATCGACTACAGTATGCATCTTCTAGAAGCAAGTTCCGCGCCTCTCCTTGTTTTGGGACCCACACGCGACCTCTAAAAGTTTTCAATCGCTGTGCGTTTTCACCCAAATGCTTCAGATACCCAACCATTCGCTCGCTTTTTACATGTTCAGGTTTACACGCCTCTTCCTGGGCTAAACGGATCAGTTCGGGTAACCGGCTTGCTACACCCATACATGCGGATGTAACTTTCAAAGGAGTTTCTTTCCGAATTAAAGCATCTGCCACCACATTCGCCTTGCCAGGATGGTACAAGATTTCGCAATCAAAATCTTTAAGTAGATCCATCCACCTTTGTTGCCTCATATTAAGCTCTTTTTGGTCAAACAGATACTTCAAGCTTTTATGATCCGTATAAATAACAAACTTCACACCATACAAGTAGTGTCTCCACAACTTCAATGCTAGAATCACAGCAGCTAATTCCAGATCATGAACTGGGTATTTCTTCTCGGCTTCTTTTAATTGACGGGACGCATAAGCTATCACCCGACCTTTCTGCATTAACACACATCCGAGGCCGACTTTAGAAGCATCACTATATATTACATACTCTTCTCCACTTTGCGGTAGTGCTAACACCGGTGCTTCACACAAGGCTTGTTTCAACCTTTGAAAAGCTTCTTGCTGTTTTTCCGCCCATTCAAACTTTTCACCTTTCCTGGTCAACTTGGTCAACGGGGCAGCTATCGAGGAGAAATTTTCGACAAATCTTCTATAATAACCTGCCAAACCCAGAAAACTTCGTACTTCAGTCAGACTTCGAGGCGGTTCCCACTTCATTACGGCTTCAATTTTCGCTGGATCAACTTTCACTCCTTCGGCATTAATCACATGGCCAAGAAATTGAACTTCTCTTAGCCAGAATTCACACTTAGAAAATTTTGCATATAATTTTTCTTGACGAAGCAACTCCAACATTTGTCGCAAGTGCACTTCATGCTCAGCTTGGCTTCGCAAATACACCAAAATATCATCTATAAATACTATCACCGAAGTATCGAGGAACGGTCGGCACACCCGGTTCATTAGATCCATAAATACGGCCGGAGCATTGGTTAACCCGAAAGGCATCACCAAAAACTCATAATGGCCATATCACGTACGAAAAGCTGTTTTCGGAATATCAGATTCTCGTATCTTCAACTGATGGTACCCCGACCTCAGGTCAACTTTAGAAAAGTATGATGCCCCCTGTAGCTGATCAAACAGGTCATCAATTCTTGGTAGCGGATACTTATTCTTCACCGTGATCTTGTTCAATTCCCGATAATCAATAAACATGTGCATCAACCCGTCTTTCTTCTTAACAAACAGGATAGGGGCTCCCCAAGGCGATGTACTCGGTCTAATAAAACCTCTATCTAATAGTTCTTCCAGTTGCTTTCGCAATTCCACCATCTCTGAAGGTGCTAAACAATATGGAGCTCGAGCAACAGGAGCAGGTCCCGGAACCAGTTCAATCGTGAACTCTACTTGTCGATC
This sequence comes from Cichorium intybus, assembly GCA_023525715.1. Classification (NCBI taxonomy): domain Eukaryota; kingdom Viridiplantae; phylum Streptophyta; class Magnoliopsida; order Asterales; family Asteraceae; genus Cichorium; species Cichorium intybus. Next base: position 98,779,462 of record CM042014.1, read on the forward strand.
TGGTGGTAACCCTGGAAGTTCATCTGGAAACACATCTGGAAATTCATTTACAACGTTTACATTCGCTACCCCAACCTTTATTGGCTTAGCCACCGATACATAAGCCAAATAAGACATTCCTCCTTTACTAATGCAGCTTCGAGCTTGAGCAAATGAGATAACCGACATTCTCAACCGTGGTCTTTCACCCTGAATCTCTATCCATTTTCCTTCCGGTGACAATACTGTAATGCTTTTGTTTCTACAATCCATGTTAGCATAATTCGTTGCTAACCAATCCATACCCACAATTACTCCAAATTCATTGGTAGTCATCGGCTTCAAATCTATAGGGAAAGTGGTCCCGTAGATTTTAAGCTGACAACCTTCCAGGTGTTCGAAAACCCAAACATATCTACCATCTGCTATAGCTACTTCCAAACTTTCATCCATAGGAGTTAGTGGTACATTCAAACGAGACATCAGTGACTCCGATACAAAACAATGAGTAGCTCCTAGATCAAATATAACATATACAGGTATGGAATTTAGAGTGAAGATACCTGTAACCACATCTGTCTTTTCGCGAGCTTCTTCAACAGTCATTTGAAAGGCTCGCGAGGCTACTGGTCTTCCCAGGTTCTTCACCTCTTCCTTCTTTCCTCCCTGATCGTCTCACGATCTGTCACTGAATGCTCCAGATTTCAACTCGGGACAATTTGGGCGAATATGATCCGTAGCTCCGTATTGGAAACACCTACGCTCCGCCCGACACTCCCGTGTAGTATGTCCCGTTTTCCCACAATTTCGGCAACTATTCGATACAGTATCCATTCGACAGCTTCCTGAGTGCCTTTTCCTGCACTTCTCACACCATTTTGCTTCATCTTTTTGGCCTTTACCCTTAGACCCAGTTTGTTGTGACTTTGTCTGAGGCGTCCACCCTTGGTCTTCCGCCTTTCTTTTGTTTTCATTTACTTTCTTTTCATCTTCTTGTCTTTTCAGTTCTGTCTCCCTTTCAGTTGCCCTATCCACCACTTGTCGGAAAGTAGACAATTTAAGTGGTTGCACTATCTCACGGATTCGGGTCGTCAATCCCCAAACATACTTGTCAATTTTCCTCTTTTCAGTTTTTACATGGTGCTCTGCGAATCTTGCTTTCTCCAGGAAGCTCAAAGTATATTCTTGGACAGATTTAGAACCCTGTTCCAAGTGCAGAAATTCATCTTCCAATTTCTTTATAGCCACTTCTGAACAATACTCTTCATTAAACTTGGCCTTGAATTGCTCCCAAGGTACCGATATGGATGAATCAGGACCTAAGGACTTATGTTAAATCTGCCACCAATGTAATGCACTGCTCGTCAGTTGGTTTGTGGCAAACTCTACCTTGTCCCCATCAGCACATTTGCTGACCCGATACACCTTTTCAATGTGTATTATCCACTCCATTGCCTGGACTGGATTATCTGTCCCTGAGAATTCTTTTGGTTTGCAGCCAAGGAAGGCTTTATAAGTACATCCGACTTTCTTTTCAGAAGCTTCCCCGCCCTGTTTTTCTTTTTCTGAACGGGCATGGCTTTCTCCCTGACTTTCATTTTCTGGTTGCCTATCATGAATGCTTTTCGTAGCTTCTTCACTCTGGTTATGTACCAATGTAGGCATCATTTCCCTAACCACTTCCACCACAATAGCCCGTAGATTCGGTGGATTTTCCTCCACTGGTTCCCTCACTGGTTCCCTTGCTCTTCGTTCATCTGAGCCATGGGCTGGTCCACTCCTTGATGTTCCACGCCCCGAATTGATACCAGTAGGATTACTTCTTGTGTTTCTCATACTTGAAAATTCAGCAAACAGTTAGATTACATATATAATAACAAACTTATGTACGTCTAACAGTCCATCATATCTATTATCTCTCAAGGTTTAAGTCCAGTAATCTAATCTAAAGACACCTAGTTCACTTAAACCACGGCTCTGATACCAACTTGTAACACCCGACTTATTAACAAAAAACCCCATAAAATTTTTATTTTTCAAACCATATATTTTACTATAAAACCATATCCAAAGGGTATTTGTTAACATAAACAGGTACAAGTGTATCAAGGATTACAATACATAATAATATTGTACATCCTTCAAGCCGGGCTATTACTTCACCATACTAAGTCCCTAGTCACGGACTTTGTCTTTCCCCTTAGCGGGATCACGCTCACCTGCAGGGACATATCAAAACACTGTGAGCTATAAAGCCCAATGAGTAATCAAATCTACAATAGTATGTATAAGAATAAAATCTCTATACAAAACAAATATGCATTATCTCATAACATATGATCGCATCTGGCTCACGGGTTTGTCCCGCTTTTGCTTAGACTCAGGGCTCCGTTCTTGCCATCTCAATGACTCACGGCTTATCCGATATTGCCTTTTCAAAGTTTGACGCACAGCTCCATTCTTGTCTATCGCAGACTCACGGCTTATCTGGTATTGTCTTTTTACTTCATCATGAAATTTATCAAATTCGTCCCCAAAACTGTTTTCATCTGCAGCTGTTCAACCGGCACATATCACTTCGGATATAAGTGAGATTACTCACCTTGAGGATCGCTACAACTAGTTCGTGTTGGTTCTTGCCCTTTTGTACGTGCTACGACAATTTGTCCCGTACCTATATATTCATTTGTATACACAATGATTATAGGTTGACAATCACTTTAATTGACTTCAATGCATAAGAGTCTAATATAAGACCAATTCCAAGCATTTCCAAGCAATAACCATCGTTATAAAAATTTAATACACTTCCCGAAATACGCGTATTCTACTACAGTACCTTCGGGAAGTCGTATTCTCATTTTAATAATTTTCCATGAAGTTTCACACCATATTAGACCAATGTTCAAAATCTCAGCTCAAACGGACAAGCCTAGCATCAAATTCAAACTTGGAAATTGCTCAAAATTTTAACAGAGAGCAACTTTATTTCTGCCGCGACCACGCGTCGCGACCTAGGCCATGGTCGCGTCGCGACTGCTGCAAATCAGACCAGAATGCTCGATTTTTATGCTATGAAATCCCATTTTCTCTTGTTAAGCCCTTATTACTCGACATAATCACTAGGAAATTGTTCCAAGACCAAAACCCTTCATTAATATCAAGTTTTAAACCATAGAATTGTCAAATTCAAATCCATTTCCACAATTTCCCGTTTTCACAATTTTGGTCCAAACCCGAAATTATCAAGTTTTAATTACTTCCACTGACTTAGTTCTACTAAAGGAACATCTAGAACTCATTTTAAGCCATTAGGATCAAGTTAATCACAAGAACTCACAATCTAGGGTTCCTGATCAAAATCTCAATTCTTTAACAATAACAACCTACTTCCATATTATTGAGTTATGTTCTTAACTCATGACTTATTGGAAGTATTAAGCCATTTAAACCACATAATTCATGACTGAAATTACAGATTTCAGTTTCCATAAAACTCATCAAGAACAACCTAGGTTAGAACTTGAATTACTAACCTCCAATGCTTCCAAACCTTCAATTCAAAGCCAACTATCGAGTTCCTAGCTTTGATCTTCAAGAAAACTCCAAACTCTGCAGAAATCGTATAAAGAAAACCCTCTCTCGTAGCTTCTCGATTTTCTGCACATGGGAGAGAGCTTTTCCACTATTTATACTTCCAGAATTTACAGTTTAGCCCCTGGAGTTCTATTTCTTGAACTTCTACCACACTTGGCAAATTTTATGACAAAAACTTATATTTATAACATTTTAAGTCCAAAACTCAAAATATTATTACAAACCAAATCCTTTTCTATCCAAAAGACCAAATTACCCTTCTAAGGTAAAATGACCAATTTACCCTTTTTATTATATTTACATATAAAGAGTGTCTTGGTGTTACAACTAGGTCCTCTGACTATAGCGTGACACTACAGTTGGTAATCTGTCACCTGTCTTGACCACGTAACTCCTGCGGATCGACCCTGACTACCACTGTGCTAGTGTGTGTGTGTTAGGTATTTTTCTTATTTTTGACCGCACGACGACCTAGGCGAGTCAGGCACAGCAGTAAACATGCCAGCATGATGCAAGTGTAGGGGTACGGTGACCTCACACTTGCGTTATGCAACTCTCTCAGTTGGTGCAATAATCACAGTTTGGCATATAATAGCAATCTACTAACAAAAATATCAACTCATGCAATAATGTTAAGTTTAATTACAGACATAAAAGTTAAATACAAAAAGCTAAACTAAAAATAAAAAAGGAAAATAAAAAGGTACAAGAAGATATCACTCAGAATCATGATGCGTCCCAGATGGTCCTGCTCCGTCGCTTCCACCCGTCGGCAGTGGTATCCCAAAATGTGCAAAAAGTGCTCGCTGGTCGAATCTCTGCCTGGGCGGTCATCAGTGCAGCCTAAGTGGTCTAAATCCTGGTGAGCCTCGCGTCCAATCCATCCTCCCTGCCCGCAGGCTCCTGGTCTCGCTGAGTCTGTGGTGTCTCTCTCATCCGTCATTGTGAAGCGGGAACCTCCGGCTGTACAACTGGTATCTCAGCTCCCTCTATCTCGCCGTCCATGTCTACATCCTGGGCCTGTGTTGGCTGAGGCTCACCGACCAAAATGTAGCTCCCCACCCACTGTTGGATAACACCCATCGCCCGCAGATATGAGGCCCCCATCGGCCTCGGACAGAATGAAGTCATCTCTCTCCTAACCTCTGGCGTCAGCAGGTGGTAGGACTCGGCTATGCGGGTGATGTAATGCCCACCGACTAGAGGACTGGCCAATCTGGGATCCGCAGACTCGATCAAGAACTCAGCTAACAGGTGAGGGAGGTGGAAGAACCTATTAGCATGGAGAAGCGCCCATAGAAATGGTAAGTCCTTCTTCGGCACCTTGTCACCACCCTAACGTTGTCGAAGGGTGCAAGTGACAATCCTATGTAACAAACGGTGGATCGGTGATCGTATGGTACTGGCATTGGCAACTGTGCTGAATGCAATGTCGCTGACCTCAACCCCGATGGCTGCCTCTGTCACACCCTCGTCTGGGTGGGTAGTGCATGCTACTAAAAACATCATGAAGTGTGGATCGGCTGTCTCCTCCTCGGTGTAAATGCCTGCTCTTCGTGCAAGCTCTAACATATTGCACTCCCTCCATACACCTCCCAATCGGAATCGGACTGTCTGTTGAGAAAAATCATCACTGCGTACTCCCCAATCACATGTACCCAAGAACTCCAGAATAATCTCCCGGTAGCATGTCTCGTTTGCAGCGATAAGACGATCCCAACCACGGCATGTAAAATTGCGCGCTCCATCAGCACTGGTCCAGGTGCGGACCAGGTACTGCTCCAGACGGGCTGTGATGCTCAATCTCCCGGCCAGCTAGCGCTGGTAGTCGTCTCATGGCCCCTGCGGTCCTCGGTGATCCCTCTATGAACTCTACAAATCGGTGCAGTGGTAGCCCACCAGCTGCAACAACGGGTGTCATACGACGTGCCATCTTAGATTCTTAATTGCAGATTGGTTGGATCAATTTCATGAAAAATCGAAAAATTCGTGTGTCTTGGTGGTGTTCGGCTCGACAAACACGACAAGGGGGAGGGGGAGTTCCAACTTAGCGACAAGAAGCAATTACAAGGGTTGACTAGCGTTTGACCAATGTTAGCGTCACTAACATTAAAAGTTAGTGGCGCTAACTTGTAATTTTCCATTTTTCGTGATTTTTCCGTTATTTTAAAAGCCCGTTCGACCACCCCACACTTGGACTATGCCGTGACATTTTGAAAAACATTTCCAAGTGATATTTTCACAAAATAAAAACTAAAAATTAAAAACAAAAAGAAATACTTATCGAAATGCCGGGTTGCCTCCCGAAAGCGCTTCTTTGTTCGGTCTTTTAGCTGGACCGTCTTTCTGCGGCTACGGTAGGTCGTACGCCATTTGAATCCGCTGATTTCCAGTCACCACCGTCCCTTCGTTGATTCCATACTCCAATTTCCCCCGGTCAAACGGTTTGCTCGTTCCTCTGCTGCTCCCCGGTTGTCGTTTTCTGATTATTTTGCGCGAATGCTTAGAAGTGGCTTTAAACCTCCAAGCTCGGTCTTTCCTTCGGTACCTCTTCAAGATCTCCGGCTTGACGTGGAGCGCGCCTAGTGCCGCTCCCAGGAATTGTTTTCTGAAGCGTTTGTCCGCATAATGCATGTCGACTTCAGTTTGCGATTTCGGTTTGCAATACCAATAAAGATTTTCCAATCGAATGGGATCGGAAGGCAACATATCAAGATGCTTCCATATGTCCTCATTGATGGTATTAATCACATCTAATTTTCCATTCATGAATGGATCATGAGTGCCAAAGAAATCATGTTTATTGTCTTCAAATACCAACTCGTCGGCATCATCTTCTTGATCATCGTCCAACAGGTGGATCGGGACCAAGAGTGAGCGACTGGTTTTATCTGGTGATGGTACAGATTCACTCATCACCAGATCTTTACTTTCAAAATTTTCAAAAACTGTTGGGTCAGGGGTAATAGTGTCATCTACGCCCCCTCCATCAAAAGCATCGGCAATTTCAACAATTTCGAGGATTGTTGGGCTGGGGTCTGTACTGTCACTTACAGCCCCCTCCTCAACTTCCTCTTTGACCAAATTGTCTGGTGATGGTATAGATTCACTCATCACCAGATCAACATTATTAATATTTTCAAAAACATCAAAAGCTGTTGAGTCAGGGGTAGCATTGTCACCTACAACCTCTTCCTCAACAACATTTCCGACCCTCTCGGTGGTCTTTTGGTTTTCCCAATGTGTATTCCCTTCCATCACATGTTCAGTGATGCAGGTTCACACACCGTATTATTGGTATTAAAATCACTCGCCTCCGTTTCTGGTGAGTTTGGCAGAAATCCCAAATTTTGGTCGTTCACATCAGCACAATTATCTTGTCGGTTGTTGTTATAGTATTGCCCTTGACCATACGCTTGACTAACCTCTTGTGGTATTTGTTCTTGTTGATCGTGCTTCTGTTGAATTGGTGGTTCTTGCTGCACGGTGGCCAATACTGTATCAAGCTTCCTGCTAAGGCACCGATCTCATTCTTCACCTCCTTCTTCCAGTCGTTATCGATATCTACTGCTACTGCCGATGAGGTTTTGTTTGTCTTCCTTCCTGAATGATTGAACTTGGATCCATTGCTGAGTTGCTCCAAGAACCTCCATGCCATCTCGATATCTTGTAGGATAATTGTCCCTCCAAATGATGCATTAATCATGGCCTGGCTCATACCGTCGACACCGTCATAGAATATCGTGACCAACTACCATGGTGGAAACTGGTGGTGTGGACAAGAGCGTAACAACTCCTTCAATCTCTCGAAAGCATCATGGAATGCTTCCACAGGCTTTTGTTGAAATTCCTGTATATCTCTTCTTACTTCCATTGTCTTGCTTGGGGGATATAACTCCTACAAGAACATTGTCCTCAACTGCTCCCACGTAGTGATACTGTTGGCGGCAGCGACATGAACCAATACTTAGCCTTGTCCTTTAGTGTGAATGTAAACAACCTAAGCCTAAAGAAATTCCTATTAGCATTTCTAGGTATGCTCACGTTGGCTATATCTAAGAACTTGTGAAGATGATTATAAGGATTATCCTGCGTATGACCCCTAAATTTAGGCAACACACTTAACAACTCTGGCCCAATCTTTACCTGACAATCTACATTTTTAGGAAAAAATATAGGCAATGCCTCATCGTACTCCTGTGGATGGAAGTGCGATGCAACCGACTGCCCACTCGATTGTGCAAAATAAAGCGGAGGAACGAAGTTACCGTTATTGTAGAGCCCATTATTATACCGTTGTCCTCTCCACTGATTGTTTTGCTGTTGCTTTCGTGGAGGTCCTCGACCTTGGTTCCACTGGTTGTTATCATAATAAACTGGGCCAGCATAATACGTGTATTGACCCGGGTACATGTAATCGTCCATTGTGAAGACGTACACATACATAAAATCAAAAACAAAAATCATACATCAAAAGAAAAAAATACCACTGATCGTGTATCCTAAGCGCATAACTCCCCGGCAACGGCGCCAAAATTTGACACGCCTAGGTCGTCGAGCAGTCAAAAATAAGAAAATAAAACCTCACACACTAGTACAACGGTAGTAAGGGTCAATCCACGGGAGTTTGATGGTCAAGACAAGACGATAGCTTACAAACTGTAGTGTCACGCTACAGCCAGAGTGACTAACTTCCACTTTCCTAAAACACACAGAAATCTCAAATCCAAAATTAAAACCAAACATCAACTAAATGAAACTAAATTAAAGTCTAACCCTAGATTGCTTACTGAAATCAGAAACTATATTCAGAATCCAAAAACAATAACACAAACCAAAAGCATTCAAAACTCATTCAAACACAAATAAAGGTAAAAAGTGCAATAAAACATGAATTGAATGATTACTTGCATTAAACTCAAAACCAGAAGATCCAAAACATTCAACTACGAAAATGAAGAGCTTTAACCTACTGCTACTGGTTGTCACAATCCGGAAACACCAAGCTAAGAGCTAAAACAACTAAACTAATATTGAAATTAAAGTGAAAACATAAAAATACCACAAAGGTCTGCTGGAATCTCAAAACTTGAGTCAAAGTCGCCGTAAGTCCACCTTAGGGTCTGATATTCGCCTCCAGAATTCGACCTAATGGCCTCTATTTATACTTGTGGAAAATTAGAACCCGTGATGCGTAAGACCTATAGCCGCGTCGCGCGTAGAGCCTTATCCCCATTTTTTTGTTATTTGAATTCTCTTCACCGCCTCAACTTTTGACGTGGCGCATCGCGCATGGCTTCATTCCCGCGGCGTGCGTGTTCATTAGACTGAATTTGGCTTTATCCTCAAAACTTCTTCAATTGTCCGCATTTAGTCCCTGATTATAACATTTCTTTGCAAACAAGCACTAGCACAAAAAGTGAGAAATACCAATGCATATATGATATATTTTCACCAAGAATAGGGCCTAACAACGACTAAAATACTTGATATTACTAGGCGTTGTCATTATTTGATTTATAGAATCTGTAACTTATATTCAGTGTAAAGTTGGTGTTGTATGTTTTCACACCTCCAAACTTGTGAGGAGAAATGGACATTGTTTTGAAATACTTGTATAAAACTTTAAGCGACTTTTCTACTTATATATAAGAGTTTGTTCAGTGTTTGATGTTTGTAAAAATTAGGTTTAGTTAAGGAACTTGTTTTAATTAAATATTTTTGACAAGTAAAAGAATACTAGAGCTTGTTATTGTTTCTTAGTACCAACTTAGATTATGATATCATCACTCTTATCCAAATGCAAATACGCAACTGAGATTTGTCAAACTTGAAGTGGGGTCTATCGTTTTTGTTTTATTGTTTTTTTGTATTCTGTCCCGTTTTTAGATTCTGAAACTATCTAGATTTTCAATATCTATGCAGTGTCTGAAATCATGTTGCTATCCAAAATTCAGTTTTATGCAAATTTTAGTTTTTGTGTAATTTTAACATGTGAAAACCCCCGTTTTATATAAAATGTACGTTATGCACAAGATCGATTACCCCCTCTCCCCGAGGATACAAACCTTACTCTCATCTTGCTATCCTTATTTAGAATTATTGGTAGGTTCAAACTCTCCCTTGTTTTTATTTTTGTTCTTTCTCATCCCCACACATTTCTTTTATTTGTTTGCACGAAACGACACACCTAATGAGCATTACTTCTACCTTGCTATTCTTAATCAGAGTGTGTTGGTAGGTTCAAAACTATCCCTTTTTATATTTATTTCTTTCATAGTCTTTTTATTTCTCCCCATCACACATCTTCTTTTGTTTGTTGATGCGAAACAACAACCTAAACACTTACACAATTGGTGGAAGTCCTCCTCATAGCGCACTTATACATCGTTTATCGTTCTTAATCTTCTTCTTATTTGTTGCTAACATTGCAATCATATTAGTACCTGGAGCAAATCGATCGTTCACGTTAGCGAATGGACCATTGGTGATCGATCTCTAGATATATTCATCAAGCCCCGTGAGATAGCCCTCCATTCGATCATTCCACTAATCATAATGCTTTGGAAGCAACATGTAAAAGATGCCTTTCAAAAGCAAAGTCAAAAGAAAGAAATAATTCATGTGGGCCCCACATAAATAGTAATAATCAAAATCAAATTCCAATTGAGTTTGAACGTGAAGAATTTTGAACGTGGAGAATTCAACATGCAGGCGCCTACAATTTTTTTTCAAAGATCACGGCAAATTTCGGCTGATCATCCCTATAAATAAGGATGATCATTTTCAAATAAAATCGTCCAAAACAAGAGAGTGATATATATATATATATATATATATATATATATATATATATATATATATATATATATATATATATATATATATATATATATATATATATATACATATATATATATATATATATACATATATATATATATATATATATATATATATATATATATATATATATATATATATATATATATATATATATATATATATATATACATAGATATATATTGTGAGGCTCTGTGTATTAAAGAAAAGAGAGATATATATTTTCAGTTCCAAATCTTGTAATCTCCTCATTTTTCTCATATAGTGATTATCATCGTTTGTGCCCGTGGTTTTTTCCCGAAAGGGTTTTTCCACGTTAAATCCTTGTGTCCACATTTATTTTTCTTTATCGTATTATCATTTTATTTTATTGTCGATATAATTTATTCATAACAAGTGGTATCAGAGCCACGTTGTTTTCTATACTCATTCTCAATTTATTGAGTATTATATCGACATGGCTACTTTGAAATACGATATTCCATTGTTGGATCGAGATACAAGATTTTCATTATGGCAAGTAAAAATGCGAACTGTATTGGCTCAGTTGGACATTGATGATGCTCTGTTAGGCCGAGACAAAATGCCTGCGTCTTGGTCAGATGAAGAAAAGGATCGTAAAGATCGTAAGGCTCTCTCTCATATCCATCTTCATTTATCTAACAATATTTTGCAGGAAGTTTTGAAAGAAACTACTGCAGCCTCTTTATGGCTAAAATTAGAACAAATTTGCATGACTAAAGATCTCACAAGTAAGATGCACCTTAAACAAAAATTATTTTCGCTTAAGATGCAAGAAGGTGGGTCGTTGCTGGATCATCTTTCGACATTTAAAGAGATCATCACTGATCTTGAAGCTATGGAGGTAAAATATGATGAAGAGGATTTGGGTTTAATTCTTTTATGTTCTTTGCCTAGTTCTTATTCAAACTTTAGAGATACCATATTATATAGCCGTGATACTTTAACACTTCAAGAAGTTTATGAAGCTTTGCATGCCAAAGAAAAGATGAAAGATATGGTATCCACTGAAGGTTTAAGTTCTAAAGGAGAAAGTCTGGCAGTTCGTGGCAGACCAACAGATAAGAATGATTCCAAAGGCAAGATCAAAAGAAATTCTAGAAGCAAATCTAGATCCAGACGTTCCAAGTCATGCAACTATTGTAAAAAGGAAAAGCTACTTATGCTGCTGAAAATAATTCTAATGGTGATGTTCTTGTAGCTTTTGCAGGAATCCTAAAAACCAATGATGAATGGATTCTTGACTCAGCTTGTACTTTCAATATGAGTCCAAACTGAAGCTGATTTACAAATTATCAACCTATAGAAGGCGGCTCCTTATTGATGGGTGATAATGCACCATATAAAGTCACTGGAATTGGTTCAATTCAAATCAAGATGTTTGATGGTGTTGTCAGAACTTTGTCTGATGTTCGACACGTTCCAGGTTTGAAAAGAAACCTTATTTCTTTAAGTACTCTTGACCTTAAAGGGTACAAATATTCCGGTGAAGGTGGACTTTTAAAACTTTCTAAAGGAGCTTTGATTGTGATGAAAGCTGATATTAAATCTGCAAACCTGTATCATCTACAAGGTAGTACAGTAACAGGTAATTCTAATGTTACTTCAAATTCATCTACTGATACTACTAACCTGTGGCATATGCGTCTTGGGCATATGAGTGAACTTGGTTTGACAGCATTAAGCAAAAGAGGATTGCTTGATGGCCAATGCGTTGGCAAACTCGAATTCTGTGAACATTGCATATTTGGCAAACACAAGAGGGTGAAATTCAACACCTCGGTACATACTACAAAAGGCATTTTGGAGTATGTACATGCTGATTTATGGGGACCATCTCAAGAAGCATCACTAGGAGGTGCTCGTTATATGTTGACAATTATTGATGATTATTCAAGAAGAGTTTGGCCATATTTCTTGAAGCTTAAATCTGAAGCATTCTCTGCATTCAAAGAATGGAAAGTCATGGTGGAAACCAGACCGGTAAGAAGGTCAAAAAGCTTCGCACAGATAATGGTATGGAGTTTTGTTCAAATGAATTTAATTCATATTGTAAACTAGAAGGAATTGTTAGACACTACACCGTTTCTCGCACACCTCAACAAAATGGTGTAGCTGAACGTATGAACAGAACCATTATTTCAAAAGCCCGTTGTATGTGATCTAACGCAGGATTATCTAATCGTTTTTGGGCAGAAGCTGCTTCTACTGCATGTTATCTAATTAACATGTCACTTTCTATTCCACTTGATAAAAAGACTCCTATTGAGGTATGGTCTGGCTCCCCAGCAAACTATTCAGATTTAAGAATTTTTGGTTGCCCTGCTTATGCTTATGTTGATAATGGAAAATTAGAGCCTAGGGCAATTAAATGTATCTTTCTTGGTTACAAGTATGGTGTGAAAGGATATAAGTTATGGTGTCCTGAAACTAAAAAGATCATAATTAGTAGAAATGTAGTATTTAATGAATCAGCTATGCTACATAAAGATTCTTCTACTAATATTCCTGTTGAGAGTCAACAAAAGACAAGTGTGCAGGTGGAGCAATCTGTTGACTTAGAACATACACCAGAAAAAGAAAACTCTATTGATCAAAATCAATCAGTTGAGCAAGAGTCTTCTACTCCTACTCCTACTCACCAACCATAACGTTTTATAGCAACTGATAGACCTAGGAGGGTCATTCATCCTCCCAAGAGACTTATAGAAGAAGCAAACATTGTTTCTTATGCTTTAAACGTTGCTAAAGAAATTGAAGGTATCAAAGAACCTTCAACTTACACGGAAGCCATTACTTCAGAACATTGCAACAAATGGATAACTGCCATGCATGATGAAATGGAATCTCTTGAAAAGAATGGCACGTGGGAGTTGGTGAAATTACCAAAAGAAAAGAAGCCTATCCGCTGCAAATGGATTTTCAAAAGAAAAGAAGGTATTACTCCTAATGAAGAAGCAATATTTAAAGCAAGGTTAGTTGCTAAAGGCTATAGCCAAATTCCAGGTATTGATTTTACTGATGTCTTCTCTCCTGTTGTTAAGCATAGCTCAATTCGTACTTTACTTAGTATTGTTGCCATGCATAACTATGAGCTTGAGCAGTTAGATGTCAAAACTGCATTTTTACATGGTGAATTGGAGGAAGATATTTATATGGAGCAACCTGAAGGCTTCATTATCCCTGGAAAAGAGAACTTAGTATGTAGATTGAAGAAATCTCTTTATGGGTTAAAGCAATCCCCAAGACAATGGTATAAGAGGTTTGACTCTTTTATGCTATCTCAGAATTTTAAAAGATCAGATTATGATAGTTGTGTTTATTTTAAGTCAGTCAATGGTTCATCAATATATCTGCTTCTTTATGTTGATGATATGTTGATTGCTGCAAAAGATAAACTAGAGATAGCAAAACTGAAAGCACAACTAAGCAAAGAGTTTGAAATGACGGACTTAGATCCAGCCAAGAAAATTCTTGGTATGGAAATTACTCGTAACAGACAGCATGGAAAACTATACCTAAGTCAAAAGAGGTATATTGAGAAAGTTCTTCAAAGATTCAACATGCATAAAGCCAAGCCAGTGAGTACTCCGTTAGCTGCACATTTCAAACTGTCTTCAGCATATTCTCCAAAGACAGATGATGAAATTAATAACATGGCAAAAATTCCATATTCTAGTGCAGTTGGTTCTGTAATGTATGCCATGGTATGTTCTCGCCCTGATTTATCTCACGCTTTAAGTGTTGTTAGCAGATATATGGCTAACCCAGGAAAAGAGCATTGGAAAGTTGTTCAATGGATTCTTAGATATTTATGCGGTACTTCCAATGCATGTTTACAATTTGGAAGTTCTGGTGAAGGACTGGTGGGCTATGTAGATTCTGATTATGCTGGAGATTTGGACAAAAGAAGATCTTTGACAGGTTATGTCTTTACCATTGGTGGATGTGCTGTGAGTTGGAAGGCAAGTCTACAGACCACTGTTGCCTTATCCACAACTGAAGCAGAATACATGGCAATTTCTGAAGCTTGTAAGGAAGCTATTTGGTTAAGAAATTTATACGGTGAACTTTGTGGAGACACATCTCCAACAAAGATTTTTTGTGATAGTCAAAGTGCTATTTATCTCACAAAAGATCAAATGTTTCATGAGAGGACGAAACATATTGATGTACGTTATCACTTTATTCGAGATGTTATTTCCAAAGGTGATATTCAAGTTCAAAAGATTAGCACTCATGACAATCCGGCGGATATGATGACGAAGCTGGTTCCAGCAACTAAGTTTGAGCTTTGCTCAAGCTTGGTTGGTATGACAATCTAATTCCAAAGATTGTCGGCACACGATGATTTTATAATGAGGAGTTCTACAAATGGAAATTCGTCTCAAGGTGGAGTTGTTTGATTACTTATTGCTTTTAAAGTCAAGATGGAGATTGTAAAAGATGCCTTTCAAAAGCAAAGTCAAAAGAAAGAAATAATTCATGTGGGCCTCACATAAATAGAAATAATCAAAATCAAATTCCAATTGAGTTTGAACGTGAAGAATTTTGAACGTGGAGAATTCAACATGCAGGCGCCTACAATTTTTTTTCAAAGATCACGGCAAATTTCGGCTGATCATCCCTATAAATAGGGATGATCATTTTCAAATAAAATCGTCCAAAACAAGAGAGTGATATATATATACATAGATATATATTGTGAGGCTCTGTGTATTAAAGAAAAGAGAGATATATATTTTCAGTTCCAAATCTTGTAAACTCCTCATTTTTCTCATATAGTGATTATCATCGGTTGTGTCCGTGGTTTTTTCCCGAAAGGGTTTTTCCACGTTAAATCCTTGTGTCCACATTTATTTTTCTTTATCGTATTATTATTTTATTTTATTGTCGATATAATTTATTCATAACACAACATATGAGCTTTCATGGATAAGCCAAGGAGATTTGCGTAGTTAATCATTACTATATATTGCTGAAAATTTTCCATTGAATTGATGTTTCATTCAATGATCTAACTCTCGAATCGGCTGAAGAATTGATGTCAGAACACAACAATTTAGATCTATGAACAATTTATATTTGAGAATGAAACAAACAGATTTCTCCAAGCGATTGAATAGTTTACTGCTCTGGTACAACTTGTTAGGAAATAAAAGCCATATTAGACATGCAGAATACGAAGCACAACATAATAAACAAGATTGATGTAACGTTTAAGCATAATTTGTATAAATGATGAGAGTACAACAAAAATGTAGGAGCATGAGAATCCTCAACTACAAAAATCAAGCTAATAATCTACCCCATAAACTATATGAATCATACAAACGGGAGCTTACACTAAAATGAATAAGTCACCACTATATATCACTATATATAAAAGAGCATCAACCCACAACCCACGAGCATATTACCTACATGTCATAATGGGTCTTCCAAGCAATTAGTCATCTTCCATGAAAAGCTTTGCGCTCAATATAATTTATCGATAACTAATTCAAAGTTACAAAAAGGTAATTCAAAGACCTGGAGCATAAAATCGGTTTGAAGAATTTGTTCGACACCATTCAAAGCACAGACGACATCACACGCAAACTTTAAAAAAAATTAAACTAAAAAAAGTCAAAGTCATTGAAAAATCGCAAAACATCAAAAAGGTCGATCATCTTTCATGAGATCTGACACATATTTCTAGTACCCATCCAAAAGCTTTATCAATCTAGGGATCATCCTTTTTTTTTAAACTTAACTACATTTCAAAATTTTATAGAGTATTAGTAGCTATCACATAATATGTCAAAGGATTATCCGTTTGGTTGTGTTGGAAGAATAAATCGAGTTTGGTTATACGTTACATCTATGTAAAAATTACAATTAGGTAAAATTATAAATATCAAATAGGACAAAAGCCAAAACATATTGAGATACTTAAGATCTTTTGAATCATTTTATTAAAAATTCATATTATAGCCCAATAATATAATTTTTATAACTATATTTGATACCTTATAAATTAAGAAGAGTATATTAATTACTCAAACTAACCGATTGCAGCTTTAGTTTCTTGAGGTGCAATTTAATCTAATTAGTAGCCCAGTTATGTAATATTTGGGTTGAAGAATACAGGATGTCTGAAATCAATGGCTTTTAGAGTATAATTTTCTGTCTTATTAGCAAACAAAAAATTTCGAGCTTCCACTATCCATGGATTAACCCCTTTTAAGACGGCCAAGTTTCTATACAATATAAAGACAATACATGAGAATTGAATGATATGAAACATTTTTGAGAGTATAATTTTAGGATCTAAACATCAACCCTTCTAGATCCAAGATATCTTGATTTTCAATAAATTTAATGTAGCTCCAACTAATATTTTTTTTTCTTAACATAAAATACAAATGATTTGATTATAAATCAGAGAATTAATGACGTTCAAGTTAATTTCATTTAGGAACAATGTAAAAGGTAACTATGTTGAGGGCCAATTACACACATGTCTAATCTGGTGAAGCATCTTGTCCATCATTATCCAGGTTATAACCATGACTGCACAAAGTATTTAGAATTTATTTATTTCAAAATTTCTAAGAATAAAAACACCAGGTTTAGCAAAAAAAAATAGAGTAAAGGAAGTTTCACCGGGCAAGGAGGGCCTTATTGCACCGTCCTTCCGTCGTCCGATTTATCCATCAGTTACGAACGGCCATCTTTCAACGTCTTTGAAGAAATATGGTTTGGAAGAAATGAAGAAAAGGAAGCATGTTGCTATCACCCAACAACATTCGTTGTCGACTTTGAATAAAAAAGATTTCAGTGAAGAAGTGATCAGAAATGCCATCAAATCCAACCGCAGCTTGAAGACTCAATGTTCTTCAGAGTTGGGAAATGTGATGTCAATGGAAATAAGGAAAATGAAGACGAAGAATTTGATGTTTTCGAAGGTGTCCTTCCTCTTCCATCGAGCATATTGGATAAAAAAGAAAGAGTCATTATTCAAGACCGATTGGATAGAGCTCAATTTTCTTCTCATATTAAAGCTGTTACGGGTCGTTCCCAATAAAAAAAATCGTTCACACCGTCAATAATGGAGTAACAAAAATGGTACGACGACAGAAAAAAGCTCCACCGTGAAAGCTGCCGCCGATCAAGTTGGAAACAAGTTTGAAGAAAGACGTTTGAAAGTTGCGCAAATTTTGGAAAGAGACGATTCTATCCAAGGAATTTTCCAGAAAAATGTTGAAAATTGGAAACAGTCAAGATATGATTGACAATCAAAAAGGTGGTGAATTATCAAATTAAATAAGCGTAACCAAAGATGACAAATTGGAGTTGTCTAGAAATGCTGTCGATTCGAATTTCATTAATCACTACGTGCATGCATGAGAAAAAGGTTTATTTTTTCAACAACAAATATACTAAACATTTTTAACAGCACTCTTGAATCCTTACCTTTTATGGGTCGAGGGGGCACCTAGTACCGTTAGGGTGTGTGCCCATTGGTATGTATGAGACAAAAGTGGTCAAAAGTCTTCAAGTTTGTATGATATTCCCTGTCAAAATAATCTTCACATGGACCCTTTCCACACCATTAATGGGTAAAAGGTAATCGTCCTAAAGTGTATCGTACATTCGTACTAATAAGAATAAAAAGATCCAAATTGCAAAAAATGCCAACATTGTTGGGATATAACAAAACGAGTTAAGCACTTCAAACAAATCGATATTTGATTTCGGTGACACGAGCGGAATAAAATTACCGAAATAACCGGTAAACGAAAAAATGTAAAATCGGAACACAATATTTAGCGTGGTTCGGTCACGGGATCACGACTACGTCCACGGGCGAACGAGAGAGAGGGTTTTATTAACACCAAGAAAACACTACAATCATACAAGGCTAAACTGTACTTGTAGTCTGACCACTCACAAGAAAATATCACTCGCACTTTTGGCTGCCAAACTGGACTCTGCACAAAAGGCTATCTCACAAAATCGTGATATATCTATCTATGTGTTTGTGTTTCTTTGTGTTTGTGTTTTTGTTGTGGTTCGATTTGTAACTCATCAATGCCTCATTTATATAGGCATGTGAGTATGTGTGAACAAATCAATGTGAAACAAAGAAGCTTTGCCTTCAACAAAAATAGACTACCTTCCCTTGAGAAAAATTCTTCACCAAACCAAAAACTTCAACTTTCACCTAACAATCTCCCACTTGAAGATTTTGAACAACGTAGTCTTTCTCTACCGTCCAATTATTGCAACGATTCTTCAATCTCTCTCGTTCCTGTCGTGCCTCTTTTTCAAACTTCTAGAAGGTCAGTTGAAGTCATACAAAACTTCAACTTGTCTGTGGTAACCACCTTGGTGAACATATCTGCTGGATTCTTCGTTCCAAGGATTTTCTTCAGATTCAGAGTTCCATCATTGATTAACTCTCGAATGAAATGATACCTCATCTGAATGTGTTTCGTTCTATTGTGAAACACCGGATTCTTTGCCAGGTGAACTGCACTCTGGTTGTCACAATGCAGTACACAATCCTCATGTTGCATTCCAAGTTCTGATAGGAAGTTCTTCAACCATATAAGCTCCTTGGCTGCTTCTGCAATAGCCATATACTCTGCTTCTATGGTTGAAAGAGCAACACTCTTCTGTAACCTAGACATCCAACTGATTGCGGTACCTCCGATTGTGAAAAATATATCCCGTTGTGCTTTTACCCGAATCCGCACATCCACCCAAATCTGCATCGGCAAACCCTTCTAAGACTACCCCCTTTCTTCTGAAACATAGGGCAATCTCAGCTGTTCCTTTCAAGTAGCGTAACAGCCACTTTACTCCTTCCCAATGCTCTGTTCCTGGATTTGACATAAACCTGCTTACTACTCCCACTGCATGAGCAATATCTGGTCTTGTGCATACCATTGCATACATCAAACTACCAACTGTAGATGCATAAGGAACTTTAGCCATATGTTCTCTGTCTTCTTCCGTCTTTGGGGATTGCTTCTTTGAGAGTTTCTGACTTCCCAAAGGTGTACTTCTTGCTTTAGCATCTGCCATGCTGAACTTTTCTAAAACTTTCTTGATATACTTTGTTTGCGAAAGTTTTAATGTACCGGTAACTCTTTTCCTGGCTATGCTCATGCCCAATATCTGCTTAGCAGCCCCTAAGTCCTTCATCTCGAACTCTCTGGAAAACTGCTTCTTAAGCTTGTTGATCTCCTGCATGTCGGATCCAGCTATCAATATGTCATCAACATATAATAACAGGATGATGTAAGAGGAGTTGAATTTCTTCAAGTAGCAACAGTGATCCATCTCACATCTGTGATACCCACTCCTCTGCATGAAGCTATCAAACTTCAAGTACCACTATCTTAGAGCTTGCTTCAAACCATACAGACTTTTCTTTAACTTACACACCAGATTTTCCTTACCGACTTTGGGAAAACCTTCTGGCTGTGCCATATAGATGTCTTCTTCCAGGTCACCATGAAGAAAAGCTGTTTTCACATCTAGCTGCTCTAGATGGAGATCTTCAGAGGCTACAATTCCCAAGACCATTCTGATTGTAGTCATCTTCACAACTGGGGAAAAGATCTCATTATAATCGACCCCTCGTTTCTGTTGGAACCCTTTGACCACTAATCGTGCCTTGTATCTTTTACTGCCATCAATCTCATCATTTACCCGAAACACCCACTTGTTCTGCAGTGCTTTCTTCCCTGCTGGGAGCTTGACCAAGGACCAGGTCTGGTTCTTGTCAAGTGAGCTCAATTCGTCTTCCATAGCCTTCTTCCACTGTATGGAATCTTTCATCCTTAAGGCCTCTAGATAAGACTCAGGTTCACCATTCTCAGTCAACAACAAGTAATTTGCTGAAGGAAAATACCTGACTGGAGGTCTTCGTACTCTAGTGGATCTACGAACAGTAGGAGTTGAGGTCTCTGCATCATCTGCAACCCCGTCTTCAGAACTACTGTCATCTGTGCTCCTACTATCTTCATATATATCAGAGCTCCCACTGCTTCCTGAACTTTCACCTATATCTGGAGTACTGATAGGTTTCACAACGTCATCTTCAGAGATTTCTTCAAACTCGACTGGACTTTCTATTTTCTCTGGTTGCTTGTTTCTGCCTGAGCTCTCTGCAAGTTCATCTTTATATAGGACGTTCTCGTTGAACACCACATCCCGGCTTCTGATAACCTTTTTATTTTGGTTATCCCAGAAGCGGTACCCCATGTCATCCAACCCATAGCCTATAAAAATGCATTTCCTTGCTTTTGCCTCTAGCTTGTCTCTCTCCGAGTCTTTAACTTTGACATAAGAGACACAACCGAAAACCTTCAAGTGTTTGAGAGAAATATCACGACCTTGCCATTCCTCTTCTGGAATCTTGAACCCTATGGGGACTGAGGGTCCTCTGTTGATTAAATACGCTGCTGTGTTGACCGCATCTGCCCAAAACATCTTGGGTAAACCTGCATGCAGTCTCATGCTCTTAGCCCTTTCGTTCAATGTACAGTTCATCCTCTCAGCTACTCTATTTTGCTGAGGTGTATCTGGAACCGTCTTCTGCATTCTGATTCCCTGGTCAGCACAGTAATCAACAAATTCTTTGCTACTGTATTCGCCCCCATTATATGATCTGAATCACTTGATCTTCAAGTCTGTTTCATTTTCTACAGTAGCTTTCCATTTCTTGAAAGTGCTGAAAACTTCAGGCTTATGCTTCAAGAAATAAACCCAAACCTTCCTTGTGCAGTCGTCAATGAAAGTGACATAGTATCGGGATCCTCCCACTGAAGAAACTGAAGTGGGACCGTAGACATCTGAATGAACTAGCTCCAGCTTCACGGACTTGGGCTGATGACCCACCTTCTTGAAAGTGACTTTCTTCTGTTTGCCAAGAACACATGGCTCACAGAAATCGACTTTCATAGTCTTTAGCTCTGGTATTCTTCCTTTGGAGGCTAGCATCTTCATTCCCTTCTCACTCATATGTCCAAGTCTTTGGTGCCATAGAGTGGATGCCCCAACTTCTTCAACAGCATGTGCTTCGGCATCATAAACTTCCACCATGTAAAGTGTACCCCGTTTCTGTCCTCTAGCAACAACTAAATTCCCTTTTGTCACCTTCCACTGATGATCACCAAATGTAACATGGTGACCTTCATCATCAAGCTGCCCCATAAATATTAACATCCTCTTCAAGTCAGGAATGAACTTGACATTCTTCAAAGTCCAATATGTACCTAAAGTTGTCTTGAGGACCATATCCCCAACACCTGTAATATCCATGCTCTTGTTGTCTGCTAGTCTGACCTTTCCTTTGTACTGCCGGAAATTCTACATTACTTCTCTAGAATGACTAGCATGGAACGACGCACCAGAATCCATGATCCAGGATTCTGTTGAGTTTTCAACACCGCAAATGAGCGCATCATCTTCAGAATCTACTGCCATATTGACATCCTTCTTGCCTTTGTCTGCCGAAGGCTTTGGGCACTGATTTCTAAAGTGACCTTTCTCATTGCAGTTCCAACAGGTAATATCCGACCTGTTCTTATACTGACCTCTCTTTCTCGACTTTGATCTTCCTCTACCACAGCCTCCTCTGTTGGACTTCCTTCCCCTGTCTTCAGCGCT
Organism: Cichorium intybus; assembly: GCA_023525715.1. Classification (NCBI taxonomy): domain Eukaryota; kingdom Viridiplantae; phylum Streptophyta; class Magnoliopsida; order Asterales; family Asteraceae; genus Cichorium; species Cichorium intybus. The sequence goes on from CM042014.1 coordinate 98,801,569, forward strand.
TAGAAGACTACTGGAAGATTCCCCGATACTCCGTCTGCGCACATCCTCAATAAGGATTAAATTTCGAATGCTTTCGAACGTCAGCTTAGCACCTCCAACTGAACTGCTGACTGCTTTGACCGTACCGGACCAACTTTCAGGCAAAGATGATAGTAGCAGTAATGCCTGAACTTCATCTTCAAATTTAATATCAACCGATATTAACCTCGACAATATTGAATTGAATTCATTTATATGATCAGTTGCTAAACTACCCTTCATCATCTTCAAATTTACCAACTGTCTGATCAGAAAAACTTTATTCGACGCCGATGGTTTCTCGTACATGTCAGATAGCGCCTTGATCAACCCATGAGTTGTCTTCACATTGACAATGTTGTAAGCAACGTTCTTTGCCAATGACAACCTCACCACACCAAGAGCCTGCCGGTCTAACAATTCCCAATCCCCCAGCCTCATGTGAAAAGGCTTCTCTTCAGACAGAGGTTCATGTAACCCTTTTTGGTAGAGATAGTCTTCGATTTGCATTTTCCAGAAACCGAAATCGTGACCATCGAATTTGTCGATCTTAACTCTCCCATCTTCAGCCATAGCTCGTAAAAAACAATATTTTATAAGGCCAATCGAAACCTCGTTTATGATGTGTTAGATCAGACTAAGCTGCAACCACAAAGCATACGCGAGATACGACTTCCTTTAAACCCGGAGCTCTGATACCAGTTTGTTGGGATATAACAAAACGAGTTAAGCACTTCAAACATATCCATATTTGATTTCGGTGAAACGAGCGGAATAAAATTACCGAAATAACCGGTAAACGAAAAAATGTAAAATCGGAACACAATATTTAACGTGGTTCGGTCACGGGATCACGACCTATGTCCACGGGCGAACGAGAGAGAGGGTTTTATTAACACCAAGAAAACACTACAATCATACAAGGCTAAACTGCACTTGTAGTCTGACCACTCACAAGAAAATATCACTCGCACTTTTGGCTGCCAAACTGGACTCTGCACAAAAGGCTATCTCACAAAATCGTGATATATCTATCTATGTGTTTGTGTTTCTTTGTGTTTGTGTTTTTGTTGTGGTTCGATTTGTAACTCATCAATGCCTCATTTATATAGGCATGTGAGTGTGTGTGAACAAATCAATGTGAAACAAAGAAGCTTTGCCTTCAACAAAAATAGGCTACCTCCCCTTGAGAAAAATTCTTCACCAAACCAAAAACTTCAACTTTCACCTAACAATGAAAGGAACCCCCTTGTTCTTATATGTGGTAGCATGGTTGGGCTAGTAGCGATCCTATGAAGTGGTATCAGAGCCAGGTTGTAGCCCGGATGATGTGGTTGGTGCAGGTGGCGCGATCCCCGGTAATACTCAGTCCGACGAAGTTGATCCTGGAAAGCCTTATATCGAAAGTCTCCCTGATAGCCCGGTCAGGTTGAGCGTGTCCCGAGAGTAGATCGGCGGTATGAAAAAGGATTGGATCTGATAAACAGTCGTTGGAGGGGAGGCCAAGGTCAGAAAAACGGAATATGGCGGAACTTGGGTTTGAGGGGAGGATTGTTGGGTGCAAATCCAATCCCACATCGGTCAAAATAAAAACTAAATGCTAACATATAAGGCAATGGGTAATCCCTTCTATTGCCAATTGGTTTTAGAAAAAGGAACCCCCTTGTTCTTATATGTGGTAGCATGGTTGGGCTAGTAGCGATCCTATCAGACAGCAACTATTTTAAATGCGGAGGAGATTGTGGTAGAGTTGCAAAACTCAAACTGGTTTTTGTAACCGGTGAAAAGTCTGGAATTGGTTTTTTGAAAAATCTGTTTTTCTTAATTGAACCCTTTTTTGGACGGTTTTTCTAATCGAAAAATCGATTTTTTAAATCGAAAAAAGAAAAACGATTTTGTAAATGAAAAAACCGAATTCTAACTAAAAGACCGATCATAACCGAGACCAGTTAGACCAAATATCATTTAAAGCCTAAAAACCCGATAAAAACCGTTTAGTTTTAACTAAAATCGATTAAAAACTGAACCGTTTTTTTAAAAGACCGATTTTGGTTTTTAAGCTGTAAATATGCACCTCTAGATAGTGGATGTACAAATACATCCTCTTGTGGATCCTCAAGTGGATCATGCCAGCACCCGATCCTTATTGGGCCCGATTCCGATAAACTTTCAACAACAAAATAAAACGTCGCAAAGAAATAAGGTACATCCTATTAGGCCAAATATCGAGAAGAGATCCATTTCGGACCCATGTAAGTCTAACTTTACCGATTTTATTCCTAAAATCAATCCCCTTAAATGTACCATGCTTTATGTGAGTGCTTGCTCTATAGCTAATACTCATAATGGTCATAGGACTAACGCATTACATAACAATTCCCTTTATTCCACAAGACCCCAAAATAAATTTTCTAAAAGCCATGACACACAAAATCATGAAAAATACACTAGGAGCAACCCTCAACCCCCTCTTTTTCTTATTCTTTTTCCCACGTCCTTACGGGATCAACAAAATACGAAAATCCAAACTCTAAACATATCCCCAATCTTAGTGATAACGTTGAAGAGCCTGTCCACATCCCAATGACACCGATAAACAAAATTTGTGCTACGTTTGGTGTTAACAAAATTATACCAAAACGTTTTTTATTAAGTTTTTTTCTATTTTTCATTTCCTTCATAAAGATGAAAAGCAGATCTCAAATCTCCTTTGCTGACGAGAAATCTTCAATATGATCGAAAATAGCAGGGTATAAACCATACTTGAGTTCTCACTTGGCTCGTGTGCCGTTCTTCATCTTGTTAGCAGCCTTTGTTGAACGAAGGACACTTGAATCATCTTCAATATTCAGTATGGAAATCATTGCTGAGACGTTTTCTACAGATGTTGTAACATCCCAAAATTTTTGGGTAAATTTAAAAAATTTTAAACGAACACTTCAGTATAAGAAAAGCCACTTAATTAATTTTCATACAATTCCATAACTTATAAGTTTAATGAAAACATCCCAGAATTAACAAAAGTTAACAAAATCACAATATAGCTGAAGATTAATTCAAAAACAGTCCTCCAAAGAAGCAGCACTGTGTATACACGTCACGCCTTGTCATCCATAGTACCTGATGTACCTGAAACTGTAGGTTATATAGGGAAAGGGTAAACACAGAGCTTAGTGACTTCCTCAAAATACCATACGATCCATCACATAACATACAACACATCATAACCATTCATATGTCTGTGAGACTCGCGGGCTATCCCTGTTCCGCCTGAAGACTCACGAGCAGTTCTCGTTCCGTCTTATCGCTCGCAGGATTTTCCCGTTCCGTCTAATGACTCGCAGGCTATTCTCGTTCTACCTATTGGCTCGCGGGCTGTTCATGTTCCGTCCATAAACAATCATTATCATAGCAATAATTCATACATGTATCGTAACAGGTAAGACTATATTAGTCTAACATATCTTCCTTCATACTCATGCAATATCACCTATAGTATACTGAGAAGACTCACCTGATTATAGTTGACTATGGCGTTTATCTTTCTCTGCTTTGTATTCCCTTTCAACCTTAAATGTTAACATAATAAGAAATCTATCATTTCTTAATCCTTAACTATATTATAGTCGCATCATAAAACCCTTCAATAATTCCAACATGATATTTCATGATTTATCAAGTAAAAAACAGCCATGTAGAAGATCAGATTATATATTAGGATCCTTTCAGCATTTTAGCCTTTCGGAAAATCCAACAACCAGATCCCAAGTAATCGGCATAGTCACTGTCCTCGTAAGTAAATCAATCGGTATTATTTTCGGTATTACGAATTGTTATCATAACGACGTTTTTAAGGTTTTTGTTTACTATTGTTGGAAATGAGTATAATATAACATATGTTATACTTATTAAATATTCTACTTCTTAACACAAAAATTATTTTACAATGCCGAATTAAGCTATAGAAAGGTTTGTAGTTACCTTATGACCAGTCGTCGGGATTTATAACTTCTTCGTTAGGCTTTTGAGCTTCCTTCTGCTCACTTGCTTACACTTTAGTGCTTAGAAACCTCTATATATTGGATTGAGATTTGTTTGTGTGGTTTATGAGATGTTTTGGGGGTATTTATACTTGAATTCTTGAATTAACAATTGAATGCCACTTTTGACAAAAGAGTTTATTAATATATATTGTTGAATTTTAAGGCATTCTAGAAGCAGCCTGTTCAAGGCTGTTTTAGCCGATCTTAAATCCATTAAATTCGGGTTTTTATCAGATATTCTGAAAACTTAACTCAATACCTTTTCTGGAACGTATTGTATGTATTTATACGATTTTTCTATGATTTATTATGAATTTTTGAAAACAGACTGTCTAATCTGTCAATTTCGAACTAATCAGTGAAGATTGCATTTTTCACCATAGATAATGTCATTTACAAGCTTACTTTTATTTTTAATAATTGTACTAGACTCAATTTTTAAACTTTGTACACTGGTTTGAGGTTCAAACGAGTTTCCTAGAATTAATTATGATTTTTCTAAAGACGATACAAAATGCTAATTTTCATATGAAATTGTAACTAAAGTTTTTCTTAGCTTTATATGTAAGACCCGTATCCTGATTATAACATATACTTAAAATAAGAGTGTTAGGAATTATATGATCATTGGTAGTTATAAAGCTAAGAAAAACTTTAGTTACAATTTCATATGAAAATCAGCATTTTGTGTCGTTTTTAGAAAAATCATAATTAATTCTAGAAAAATCGTTTGGACCTCAAACCAGTGCACAAAGTTTACAAATTGAGTCTAGTACAATTACCAAAAATAATAGTAAGATTGAAAATGACATTATCGATGGTAAAAAATGCAATCTTTACTGATTAGTTCGTAATTGACAGATTAGATAGTCTGTTTTCAAAAATTCATAATAAATCATAGAAAAATCGTATAAATACGTAAAATACATCCCTGGAAAGGTATTGAGATAAATGTCTGGAATATCAAATAAAAACGTGAATTTCATGGGTTTAAAGTCGGCTAAACCAGTCTTGAACAGACTGATTCTAGAAGGTATTAATTTCAACAAAGTTATATTATTAAAATCTTTTGTCAAAAGTGTCATGCCATTTTTATTCAAGAATTCAAGTATAAATACCCCTCAAAACATCTCATAAACCACACAACTAAATCTCAATCCAATATATAGAGGTTTCTAAGCACTAGAGTGTAAGCAAGTGAGCGGAAGGAAGCTTAAAAGCCTAACGAAGGAGTTATAGATCTCGACGACTGGTCATAAGGTAACTACAAACCTTTCTATAGCTTAATTTGGTATTGTAAAATAGTTTTTGTTAAGAAGTAGAATATTTAATAAGTATAACATATGTTATATTATATTAATTTCTAACAATAGTAAACAAAAACCTTAAAATGTCGTTATTATAACAATTCGTAATTTCCGAAAATAATACCGATTGATTTACTTACGAGGACGGTGACTAGGCCGATTACTTGGGATCTGATTGTTGGATTTTCCGAAAGGCTAAAATGCTGAAAGGATCCTGCCACCCCATCTAATCTTCTACCTGGCCGTTCTTTACTTGATAAATCATGGAGTATCATATTGGAATTATTAAAGGGTTTAATGATGCGACTATAATATAGTTAAGGATTAAGTAATGATAGATTTCTTATTATGTTAACAGTTAAAGTTGAAGGAAATACAAAGCCGAGAAAGATAAACGATATAGTCAACTATAATCAGGTGAGTCTTCTCACTATACTATATGTGATATTGCATGCGTAGGAAGGAAGATATGTTAGACTAAGGTGATCTTACATGTTATGATAATTGTATGAATTATTGCTATGATAATGATTGTTTGTGGACGGAACGGGATAGCCCGCGAGCCAATAGGCAGAACGGGAATAGCCTGCGAGTCATTAGACGGAACGGGAAAAGCCTGCGAGCGATAAGACAGAACGGGAATTGCTCGTGAGTCTTCAGGCGGAACAGGGATAGCCCGTGAGTCTTACAGACATATGAATGGTTATTGTATGTTGTATGTTATGTGATGGATCGTATGGTATTTTGAGGAACTCACTAAGCTCCGTGCTTACCCTTTCCCTATATAAACTACTGTTTCAGGTACATCAGGTACCATGGATGGCAAGGCGTGACGTGTATACACTGTGCTGCTTCATTGGAGGACTGTTTTTGAATGGAAGTTCCGCTATGTTGTGATTTCATTAACTTTTGCTAATCCTGGAATGTTTTCATTAAACTTATAAGTTATGGAATTTTGTCAAAATTAATTAAGTGGCTTTTCTTATATTGAAGTGTCCGTTTAATTTTTTTTTAATTTTACCCTAAAATTTTGGGATGTTACAAGTTGGTATCAGAGCACAGCTTGAGAGAATCAGGCTCACTTAGTGAGTTCTGGACTCAAGTTGAGGCTTAAGAGTTTTCTTAAAACATTTTTACGAAATAAAGATGTTTTATGAAGGGTGAACTGAAGACACAGTGTGTACCGCCAGCCGACGCCAGTATGAGAAAAGGGTTAAGTATTTAATATTGTGGATGTTAAAAAAAACATATGGTATATGTTTGCTTAAATGCCTGGTAGAGATCACACATTGTTGTATTATTATCTGCTATTTGCTAATAGAACTGTATGGTAGTGCCGATAGGTTGCTTAGAGATTTCCACTAAGTTGTATACAATATGGACTGAATAGTCATAGAATGTGTGAGTTGACCTTATTGCATGTTCCTTGTTTGGTTGTTGCTTTAGGGAAGATTCTCTTATTTGAAAGACTGTTTAGTTCGATATTGTATACAACTAAGTTCGCGAAACAATTTGTCATCACTGGAGGAAGTTCCGTCTTAGTTAGAATAGCAGGGTGGGGGTGGGATTCCAAGTATTCCTAGAAGGGTTGGCATATGCCTTGTAAGGGCATATGTGTTAAAATTATCGGTGAGAAGCGAATTGGATATTTCGAGACGGGTCTTGGAACGAACATGGATAGTTGTCGAAGGTAGTAGTAGAGCTCCTACTATCGAAAGCACAGGATCTGCGTTTGAGTCGGGAGTTCGTCACGAAGGATCCAAGGAGCTGAGTATGTGAGTGTCTAGCATAGTTGACTTAAATGCTAGTGTAATGTGGTAAACCTTTATCCATTCGATTGTTGAATGTTGATTGTGAGGTTCAGTAGGAACAATTAAGATGTGATCATACCAGTTTGGTTGGACCGATCATGCTTAAGTTGATTACTGAGCTTAAAGACTGTTGAAAGGGAGAATGTCAAAGTGCTATTGTGGTAGCTATTTTTCATGCAACTAATGGGCGCACAAGTCAGACAGGGACTAGAGGATGCAAGGGTGAGTTTTCCAACTCACGGTCAAAGAGGTGCAAGCGGCGCCTGAGATGATAGCAGGTCGTGTGGGTTGAGAGTCTGGATCACTCGCTCGTGATTGAGGTAACTGACGATAGATGTGTTGAGTAGGGTCGCAAGCGGATGAGTAACATATGGTGGTTGATGTAAACGTCTTTACATTATCGAAACATGTTTATTGAGATGGTGTTTGCCCCTGATGCAAGTTGTTGGCTGAGCAGAGTGGGCTTGGTTTATGTTCGAGAGTAAGGGCTCGTAAAAAAAAGTATAAATCGAATAAACAGATTTGGACTTTAGTCCAAGTGGGGGAGGAATACGAAATTAAGGGAACAACATGAATATTATATTGAATCGATGAAATTATTAAAATTATAGTAACACGTCAATATATTTAATTCATTACTACAACTTTATATTAATACATTAAGAAAAGTTTACAGAACTACTAACCTAAACCGGAGAATCGGAAAGAAACGAGAAAAGATCTTCTACACTCCAATCTTTGTCATCATTAGGTTGACTTGTACCTTCTCGAGGATTTGGAAGTGGTATGGTTTTAGTTATTGGAGGAGGAGCTCCAAGGTATGGGGTCTCGATAGGGTTGGAACCTGTAACCCCATTATTAGGGGCTAAATATTGACTCATTTGGGGCGTGTGTAAGTAGGGCAGTGATGAGGAAGGGCTCTAATTCGGAACCAGTTGGGGGTAGCTATAAGAAGGAGGAAACCAGGCTAGGTCACCTACAAAGCCTCAAAAATTCACCTCACTCGAAGACTCGAGTAAACCAGGGTTAATACTACTCATACCAGAATTAGATGGCAGAGATTGCTACTGTGTATGAGTTCTTGATGAAGTTTCCCCCTTTTCCTGAATTTTTCTTTTCCTAAATACAACCTTATGAGCAGCTTGTATTAGCTTCTTTGTGTCGTCTGTTAGACCAGATTGTGACCCTTCAATTATCGTTTCTTTTTCTTTTTTTAGGTTGGGTATTAAATCTCTCGATAATTCTGTTGCCTCAATAAATTCATTACCAAATTCCTGTGGCACAAATAACTTTAGTAATTTCAACCTTATGATATAAAGGAATTAAAAAAATGTAGTTCTTTACCTCAGCACGATCAATAAGGGTTTGCAAACTCGTAAGTTGTGGTTGGGGCCAATGATTGATACCTAATTCTCTACAGCGTTTTTTTAATTGTGTCGTTCCAATGTTGAGTTCCTTCGCAGCTTTCTCAATTGGTTCGTTAAAGTGTTCAGCTATTATTTCCCTACTTAATAAATGTCTGAAACCTCTTCCACTGCCACCTGCCATGTTTTCTGAACTAGAAGGTTCAAATCCAATTGTATTGTTATCATTCTGGATCATTTGAACATGATCCTGATTTTTTGACCCAAAGATGGACATTGATTCATCTAAATTAGTGGCCTCTATCGGTAATAATTGTTGGTTTTCAACTAAAATCTCAGGATTCTGAAATCCTTCTAGATTCCTTTGAATCAACCGAAGATGATCTTGATATTGAAAACCAACCCCAAACTCGGGATTCAATTCAATATTTATGTTATGAGTCCTCTGTAATTGATTCTCATCCTGAATACCAGCCATGAATTCTTGATTCATGGGGACAAACTCACTGCTTGTTGGGTGCACGTCCATGAATGGATTGTACTCAGTTAGACCATCCACAAATGGGTCTACAAATAACACATGTCAAATGATAAAACAAAATAGAATACTTATAAATGGATCATTCAAAAGAATTTAACCTGGTAGAAGGCATGGAGTCTGATCAAGTGCAAAGTCAGATGCATGCACCGGATCATCTGAGTTAATGTTCAACTCGGGAAAAATTTCCGGCTCATCGTGGAGATGCTCTATTGGTAGTATATCTGGAAGACTGTACCATAATTCAAAATCAAACAAAACATTAGAAAGGTAATCGAAGTATGGATGATATATGTCTAGAATGTTAGAGTCACCAAACTCTATTAAGAATGCTTGGTTTGAAGTACCCTCTCCTTGCGGAAAACCAGGTCCAGGGCTCGACAGATCGCCCATTGAAGATCTGTTTTCCATGACCCGACTTTAAATATGAGTTTGTTTACGAACAAACTAGCGATAAGAGAGGATGAGACTGAAAATGAATGATACTACATACCTGTATATATAGTATCTTGCAGCTGGAACCGAAAGGACACACAGAACTGAAAGGACACCTCACGTTTTGATTACCGAAATTCAAACTAACTACAGTAGATGCGACTTTTAACTACCCCAAGTGACATTTTTTCAAAATTCCCTGCTTGACTCTGGTGAGAACGAGATAATAAAGAGACTTTTGAAATAAAACAAAATTTTATGTCTCCATATAATGGAAATAGTTTAAAGAGTGTTCACTACTCAAAAAAAAAAAAAAAAAAACTTACAAAAGATGATGTAAATTTTATATTTCGGTGAAACACAAAAATTTGGAGATTCTACAAAAATAGACTTATTTAGCCAAAAAGTATTTAAAAGAAATGTTGAATTGAGGCAAATGTGTGTTGAAATATGACGAATTCATATAAATACGAAATAGTGTTAAAATTAGGTGTTGCCAGTTAACTAGGTTAACTATGTATATAGGTAGATTAGAAAGTACTAAATATGTACTGTAGATAGTAGCCGGTCAAGTCGATGTGTGGGACTGTGAGAAACAGTTAGAGTTTTTTTTTGTACATCTAGAGTAATTAGAAGAAAATAAGTATGGAGTGAATGAGAATAATAGGACCTTAAGCATTATTACAGAGGTATGTGAATGTTGAAAGGGAAAGATAATTAAATCTTGTAAAGTTTCGGCAATAAGACGAGGAGGATTTTTGAAGGACTCGATGAGAAATACATAGAGGCGTTCGAGAATGCGGATTTCGGGACGAAATCCAAATAAGTGGGGGGGACTTGTAAGACCCGTATCCGGATTATAACATATACTTAAAATAAGAGTGTTAGGAATTATATGATCATTGGTAGTTATAAAGCTAAGAAAAACTTTAGTTACAATTTCATATGAAAATCATCATTTTGTGTCGTTTTTAGAAAAATCATAATTAATTCTAGAAAAATCGTTTGGACCTCAAACCAGTGCACAAAGTTTACAAATTGAGTCTAGAACAATTACCAAAAATAATAGTAAGCTTGAAAATGACATTATCTATGGTAAAAAAAATGCAATCTTTACTGATTAATTCGAAATTGACAGATTAGATAGTCTGTTTTCAAAAATTCATAATAAATCATAGACAAAATCGTATAAATACATAAAATACATCCCTGGAAAGGTATTGAGATAAATTTCTGGAATATCAAATAAAAACGTGAATTTCATGGGTTTAAAGTCGGCTAAACCAGTCTTGAACAGACTGATTCTAGAAGGTATTAATTTCAACAAAGTTATATTATTAAAATCTTTTGTCAAAAGTGTCATGCCATTTTTTATTCAAGAATTCAAGTATAAATACCCCTCAAAACATCTCATAAACCACACAACTAAATCTCAATCCAATATATAGAGGTTTCTAAGCACTAGAGTGTAAGCAAGTGAGCGGAAGGAAGCTTAAAAGCCTAACGAAGGAGTTATAGATCTCGACGACTGGTCATAAGGTAACTACAAACCTTTCTATAGCTTAATTAGGTATTGTAAAATAGTTTTTGTTAAGAAGTAGAATATTTAATAAGTATAACATATGTTATATTATACTAATTTCTAACAATAGTAAACAAAAACCTTAAAATGTCGTTATTATAACAATTCGTAATTTCCGAAAATAATACCGATTGATTTACTTACGAGGACGGTGACTAGGCCGATTACTTGGGATCTGGTTGTTGGATTTTCCGAAAGGCTAAAATGCTGAAAGGATCCTGCCACCCCATCTAATCTTCTACCTGGCCGTTCTTTACTTGATAAATCTTGGAGTATCATATTGGAATTATTGAAGGGTTTAATGATGCGACTATAATATAGTTAAGGATTAAGAAATGATAGATTTCTTATTATGTTAACAGTCAAAGTTGAAGGAAATACAAAGCCGAGAAAGATAAACGATATAGTCAACTATAATCAAGTGAGTCTTCTCACTATACTATATGTGATATTGCATGCGTAGGAAGGAAGATATGTTAGACTAAGGTGATCTTACCTGTTATGATAATTGTATGAATTATTGCTATGATAATGATTGTTTGTGGACGGAACGGGATAGCCCGCGAGCCAATAGGCGGAACGGGAATAGCCTGCGAGTCATTATACGGAACGGGAAAAGCCTGCGAGCGATAAGACAGAACGGGAATTGCTCGTGAGTCTTCAGGCGGAACAGGGATAGCCCGTGAGTCTCACAGACATATGAATGGTTATTGTATGTTGTATGTTATGTGATGGATCATATGGTATTTTGAGGAACTCACTAAGCTCCATGCTTACCCTTTCCCTATATAAACTACTGTTTCAGGTACATCAGGTACCATGGATGGCAAGGCGTGACGTGTATACACTGTGCTGCTTCATTGGAGGACTGTTTTTGAATGGAAGTTCTGCTATGTTGTGATTTCATTAACTTTTGCTAATCCTGGGATGTTTTCATTAAACTTATAAGTTATGGAATTTTGTCAAAATTAATTAAGTGGCTTTTCTTATATTGAAGTGTCCGTTTAATTTTTTTTAATTTTACCCTAAAATTTTGGGATGTTACATTATAACTACCAAAAATCATATAATTCCTAACACTCTTATTTTAAGTATATGTTATAATCAGGATACGGGTCTTACAGATGTTGTCTCATAAGGGCCTCGGGTAGCGGATCTCTAAAGGTCAGGATCCAACCGGGTCAGATAGTCTTCCATCCGTAGCTTCCAGTGCCCATAATATTCTAGGTCTAATCTGGGTGCCTTGTTAAAGGCCCCAATGCTGTTGGCGATACTGTAACCACTCTGATTTTGTATTGACATATTGATGACGAATAACTTGTGATGGACAATACAAAAGCAACAGGTTTCTGTACTGCTAGAACAAGCTAGGCTCTAATACCAAATGAAGGGTTTGAAGGGAATGCAAACAAGTAAAACAACCCTGATCTGAAGACTAAGTAAAGAGTATTATAATATGTCTGAAACAATATGTCAATGAGGAATGAAATAAAACTCAGAAGTACTAAATATTCAAGAAGTCATCAACCCTAAGCTTAGTTACTCCAGTTTTGTGGGTAATCTACAAACTGAAAATTTGATATGAAGTTGCTACAACGAATTCATATACCTTATCTAGCTCAAATCAACACAAGGAATGGACTTTTAACCATGAATTGTGGTTAATTCCATGGAAATGGGTTTGAGCTCAAGAACCCTAGAAATGGGTTTTTGGAACTGAAATTAGTTTATATGGTTCTATTAAGTCATATATATAGATTTGGAAGTCGTTCTCACGGATTGGTCTGTAAAAGAAGCAGCATACAAATGAGGATGCACGTACCATGATGTACCCGAACAGAAGTAACGTCACAATAGGTAAACGTGGATCGATGTCCACAAAGAATATTACTTAATGAAGAGTAGTGACAGACTGTAGCCATTTGTAAGTCATGCTAAGCGTCGTAACGTGTAAGGCGGTTATGAAGATTTTTGGTTGATTCCAAGAATCTTTCCCATTACTAAGCCTAAAGATTGAAGGTAGAGTACGCTTACCCGGTAAATAAAGAGAGCAGTTCGAGTTGTAAGATGTTAAATTAATTCTTAAAATAAGAATATTAAAAGTTGTTCCAGGACAAATAAAATATCAAGATAAGTGGTACTAGGTTTAGTACCTGATGATGAGAATTATTAAAAAAAAACAATAATGAGAAGATATTGGTTATTAGGAATTAAATTCAGCAACCAAATGAAGGATGTATAAGAAGAAATACCAGTAATGAAAGAGTATAATGATGAATGTTAAATTGAAGAAAACCAAAAGCGTGTAAGCAAAATGACTAAAGGTCATAAACAATATGAAGTAAAGAAAAGGAGTAAATGTCTAAATAAGCAGTAAAAGAAGAATTAAAGATAATGTAACAACTATATTAAACAGACAGTAAGTTACTACTTCCGAATGGAAATGATGGGTAAAAGTATCCAAAGATTGTGATAAATGGTTAGTACATGGCTAGTAAACATGAAATACCAAGAAATGTATATATGTATATACGTGCTTATTAATGTAAAAGCATGAGTAAGCTTTGGGATATATATAAATATAATGTATAAAAGTATAAAAGTGGTTATAAAATAGGTATTCTAATTAGAATACTTTAAAGTATGAAGCAAAAGAGTAAAGTGATGTATTGGGCAAATTGCCTCGAAATACAAAAGAACGAAAGATTATGAGAAAATCAAGGGCAGTTGTGTATCACCTACAGATACATAAAAAGGAAGTTTTATAAGAAATATAAAACATATAATGTTGTAAAGCATAATATAATGTGTTAGGCAAGTAGCCTTATAACACATAACAGAAATGGTAAAAGATGTAAAGGTAAGAAAATTAATTGTTGGCATTAGCTACGACAGGTAAAGAGTGACGAATGGTAATGGTGTTTGAGGGTTGTGTCAAGAAGTAGTCATGGGACGAAAATGTTAAAAATACCTAGTTGGGTTCTTAAACCAAAAGAGAACCAAGTATATATATATATATATATATATATATATATATATATATATATATATATATATATATATATATATATATATATATATATATATATATATATATATATATATATATATATATATATATATATATATATGTATGTATATTATGCAACTAAGAACTTGTAAGTATATGTCAAGAAGTTAATGAATGTGGTTTGTAAAACATAAATACACACAAGATAATAATATTATGAAAAGTGAAGTAAGTATGGAAATGTGAATTATCGTATGCAACATGTATGAAGTCCCATAAGTGATTTGAAGAAAAACAAAAGTTCAATCAATCATGGTAGATAATTTAAATACCGAGAGTAAAGAGTAAGTGGGAGACAAAGTGCAAAATTAAGCACTAATGTAAAAAATAAGAATTGGCAAAGAAATACTAAGACATAAATAATAATATGAGAATGGTACACAGAGTACACAAGAAGATGAAAAATGTAATAGAGATGATACCATTAAGTATAATGAGTAAATGAGGATGAAAACTCATAAATAATAAAGGAAGATGAAAGAAATATCTAAGTTGAATATATGTTAAATATGAAAGTAATACAAGTAAAGAATGATATAAGACAAGTATTAGAGAAGGTAATACACATAATGTACAGGGAATGATTAAGAAGTATGTGAAAATGATTTTTCTTAAAACTGTGAATTAAGAAGGAAGTTGACTGAAATGATAGACCAACTTCAATAGTAAAACTGTACAAGTTATAATGTCAAATATTGTGTATTATACATAGAGAGAAAGTAATGATGTCTAATTGTTAAAATAAAAAGCGGTACGTCGTTTTAACACTTTCAGAACGAGATATACAGATTCTCATGAAGGATATGCTGATTCGACAAATTCTGTCCCAAACAGAAAAATAAGGTGAAGCGAAACGAAAGGAAGAAAATGCATTTCTTAAAAATGTTAATAAACTGGGAGCCACTAATAGAGATAAAGAAAGAAACTATTATGTATAACGCATGAATAAAGATATGAAAAAGGGGAAAATAAGAATGAATAAGTTATGTTTAAGTGAAATGTCCATTAGAGAACGAAGTATTGTTTTAAAAGAAAGATATTGTGTATTTATAAAGTTGTATAAATACAAAGCTTTACCAAATTGTATTTGGGAAAAAGTTTTATAAGTAAAGAATATGATTAATATAATCTCATGAAGCTTGGCAAACGTATGAGAAGGATTACAAAGTAAGTTGCGATTTTTGATAAGAATATGAAAGTATGAAATTACTTTGTAAAATAAACTTTAATAAAAGATTCATTTATGAATGAAATGAACTAAAAAGAGAAGTAATGAAAACATGGGATGAATGAATTCTTGAGAAATTGAAAGAAATATTCAGGAGGAAGAGACTATGTAAATTCCTCATAAAGAATTAAAAATAGAAACCATTAAAGATTGATTAGAGAACCATAAACAACTACAGAAGGAAGTATTAAAAAGAGACAAGAGTAAAGAATATAAGCATGGGATGATAAAAGAAAGTGTTTATTAAGAACCAAACTTGGGCTGAGAGTCTTTGAAGACCGGGAAGAAGTGATCCCTTGAATTCATAGTTGTGTGATGATTCCGAGGACGGAATCCCAATAAGGGGAGGTAGTTGTAACGACCCAAAAATCTTGAATTTATACTCGAGATAACGGGTAAAAACCAAAAATTTTGAAAGTTGTGAAAATAATGTAGCGGGAAATATGGTAAAATAATAATAAAAAGTTATAAAATACTAGTTTATGCGAAGTTCGAGTTGTAATGTGTGAATAGTGAAATTAGCCAAAAAGGGTAATTTGGTCATTTGACCAAATTCATAAATTACCATGAAATTGTATTTTAGTCTTTTGGACTAAAAATGTAATAATTATAGCTTCAAGTGGAAAAAATTTAATGTTGGTGCCAAAAGTCCAAGGAATGAAAGTTCAGGGGCTGAAATGTCATTAAGGCAAAGTATGGAAATTATAAATATGAGAAAATATCTCATAAATAGACATAAAAATCAGAAGAGAGCTCTGGGAGAGTCTGGAAGGAACGGGAATACGGGTTCGCGAAGAGAAGCAAGGATTGAAGCGAGGAAATCAAGGATTTAACTTGGAACTTTTAATTTCAAGCTTCCAAGGTAAGAAATCATCAACCCTAAGCTTAGTTACTCCAGTTTTGTGGGTAATCTACAAACTGAAAATTTGATATGAAGTTGCTACAACGAATTCATATACCTTATCTAGCTCAAATCAACACAAGGAATGGACTTTTAACCATGAATTGTGGTTAATTCCACGGAAATGGGTTTGAGCTCAAGAACCCTAGAAATGGGTTTTTGGAACTGAAATTAGTTTCTATGGTTCTATTAAGTCATATATGTTATAAATAAAGTGAGAAATCGGTTCCATCTTTAAAAACTCACTAAAATGATTTTTGGTGAGAAATGGTGTTTTTGGAAGAATTTTCAAGTTTATAAAGAAGATTTGATAATTTTGTAGTATAAAATCAAGTATAAGTTGGTATTTAGGGCCTGGAAATGACCCTAAACCAATTAAGTTAAGTATTAAGAGCTTAATGGGGCAAATAGTGAAACTGCAGTTTGAAAAATCGCCAAATAAGGCAATCTGCTTTGCCTTCGAGTAGCGACCACACCCTTGGTCGAGTCGCGAGGCGGCACCAGCAGCCTTCGAGTCGCGACCACACCCTTGGTCGAGTCGCGAGGCGGCGCCAGCAGAACCATGCAGTGAGTCTCCTGCCAAGTGATTTTCAATTTTGAGTTTTGGTCCAAAACTTGTCCGTTTGAGCCCAAATTTTAAATATAGGTCTATTATGGCCCAAAACTTCACGTAAAATTGTCGGAATCGAAATACGACCCTCCGAGGGTACTGTAGTAAAATACGTATAAAATACGATTTAATGAAAGTTGGTCATTTTAAAGTTATATACTTATTATGACCCAAGATAGTATTATAAGGACTCTAATGAGTTATAGAATCAGTTAGCATGAATGTTAATGTATAACATGTTAAATATAGGTCCATGCCAAGTGACTAATGGATCAAAAGAGTATAGATACAAGGAACGTGTAGCCAATTGTCTAGCAATACGTGAGGTGAGTACATGTAGTATTTTTACCCATTCTGGGGTACATGGCAAGTAAGTATTTTCAATATTTCTTATAAAATTTCTATATGTGAAATTATATGCAAGAGTATTATCCCTAACTCGTTTGTGAAAGTATAATGTTATATTTGAAGTTATGTTTTGGGTCTATGAGCCAATTATGTGAAAGTATGTTTTGGTCTATGAACCAAATAGGTGAAAGTATATTTTTAATACAAGTTATACATGTTTGAAAGTATGGATAGGCATATAGCCATAAAATGTTTAAGAAGTATGTTTTGGTTACAAATTTTATATGTTTTCAAGTATGAAAGGGCATATAGCCACAAGATGTTTGGAAAGTATGATTTGGCATTAAGCCTAAAATGTTAAAAAGACGTGTTTTGAGCATATGATTTATGTGTAACGAAAGTTATGTATTTGGCATCTAGCCATAAAGACATAAAATGATGTAGTTTGGCATCTAGCCACAAGTTATATGTTTATCAGAAATGTTCAAGCAAGCAGCAAGTTTTTTTTTGTATGACTGGTAATTGTAGCAAGCAGCGTTAGTAAGGGAACTATGTTCCAACCTACCCGGGTTAGGTAAGGGGTCTACTGGGGAAAAAGCCCCATCGCGAAGTAGATCGCCTCAGCACTTCTATGGTGAGGATTGATCCGTTCTTTCTAGCCATAGAGACTTGGGGTATCACTTATAGTGATTAAAGCCCTAAGTATAAAAATCCAGCAAGCTTATAAAACCAGTCAAAGAAAGTAAGAAAAATGTTATTTTATTAAAGTATGTTGTAAAATGAGTTTTGAGAAGTAAAGAGTTATAGTAAGTTGCTATTATAAAGTTTTGAAAGAAGATATTTTTGCAAGGTATGATATGTAATGATTTTTAAAAAGTAAAGAGTTATAGTATGTTACTACTATAAAGTTTTGAAAGATGTTATCTTTGCAAATTATATTATGAAATGATTTTGAAAAGTAAAGAGTATAGTATATCATTACTATAAAGTTTTGAAAGATGGTTTATGTGATAAGTTTTAAATAAAAGTTGAAAAAAAGAAGTTAAAGATTTGAGTCTAAAACTCATGTAACTCACGAGACATTATTGTCTTACGTATTTTATGTTTTGCCATGTATTCCAGGTTAAATACTATGCTATAATTGGATGAAGTTTAGCTGGAGTGGAGCCCACATAGCTCCTATCTTGGACTCAAGGTTTAATCATTTCTTGCTTACTATGGTTAATTTGATATGGATTTGTACACCCACTGTTTTAAGCATTTGAATTATCGATTTTTGATAAATCGAATTTTTTTTTGTATTCCTGTATTTATACGAAAAACCATAGTATTTGCAAACAGTAGAAATGGGGTGTCACATCAATTATCCAAGGCGTCTATCAACAACAGTGTTCAACACTTTCTATTTATACAATACATAAGGATGAGATAGTGAATCCAGATATCAATGAGATTATTCCACATGTTGCTTTGCTAGGGTAGGCATGCATAACGGTCTGGCAGATTGTGTTGAGGAATCGTACGTTCATGCCTGAGAATCGGCAACGTGCGCACACCATGATGCAGAAACCCTACTAGACAACGTGGATTCAGTCGAAGGAGCAGAGTCGAAATGTTTTGACTTCGACAGACAAAAATCTTCTTCAAAATAAACATGAAGCGTATCTTAGATGCCTTGGTCTTTGACACAACCTTAAGTGTTCCACTCAATGCTCTCATTTTGATCAAATATAGAACTCTTTCCAAAAACACAAGTGATAAAAAATTGGTATTTGTGATTTGTGTTCTAACAATAGAATGAGGTTCTTGCATTTGTTCTTGGTTAATGCTTTGGGGTGCGACTTCGATAGAGGAACTCCACTTTGGGTTCTTTGATTTCTTCTTGGCTACAATTTGAAGTAATGGTATACTATATTGTATTAATATTGTTTAGTTGCATAAAGTTGATAAAACATGGATCCTAGTTTATGATACTTCGTTTGTTTATGCTTCTATTGTTTATGTCTGATTATTTTTTGTTATAGCATCCAAATCCAACAAAATCTTACTTTAATTTCTCATTCGACCACTATATTTTCTAGAAATAACAATAAATTTATTAAATTAAATAAAATGTTTCGTTTAAATTTAATAACCCTTTGTAAAGGGAACCCAAACAAACATCAATGGTTATCATAAATTTTCGTGGCCAGAAAAATTGAATTCAATTCAATATGATGCAACACTTTCAGTTATCGTATAATTTGATCAAGATATAGTATAATCAATAAATGTTGGTATTTTGTTAAACGTTTAAAATGTCTTTCAATTATAAGACAATAATACAATTTAAATTCACCAAATACACAAAAATCACAACAAGCATGAATGAAACAATACACAAGCCAATCACATACAATAAATAATGATAATTAGTTTAGACCCGACATATTTTTTGTTAGGAATCGGACCGGGTACATAGCGGAAATACACTATCACACACACACACACAAACTCACGAAAATAAAGCAATAAGAACACAAGGATTTTTACGTGGTTTGGATTCGGTGCAAATCCTACATCCACGGGCTACAACTAGAGAAATCTTATTAATACTCACAATATTACAATTTATAACTCTTGTTTTGAGCTCAAGTGGTGCATCTTCTAACTTACCCATTGATGCTATTTATATATGTTGGAAGGTAATGTGAAATCAAAACAAAAAATTAGGCTACCTAACAAGATTCACCAACTCTTCTTTGACATTCACCAACCTCACCAACCAAGTGAAAAATCTTCACTTTCACATAACAATCTCCCATTTGAAGATTTTGAACAATGTAGTCTTTCTCTACTGTCATCCAACTCCAGTAATCTTAAAACAACCAAGTCTTCCAAGCCTCCAGCTCCCAAGAACAAGCTAAACTTAGTCTAATTTCTCTAATTGCAGCCAACCCTCATCTTCAAGTACTAGAAGGGCCAGTTGAAGCTCCCACTAGCTCCAACTCAGCCGTGGCTAATCCCACCACCGACTCATCCTCTGTCTCAACCGGTTTGGACACTCCACCAGCTCCAGAGATACACCGAGGACCACTAACACTCTCCAAACTTTGCAAACTTCCAACAGGAGAGAATTTTTCAGTCTTAGTCTTCAAAACCCAACGGCTCTTTGTAACTGTACCCGGAACACACCCCGTGCTCCCACTGTCACAAAATCCCATGAATGGTTTAGACTTTCCGACTCGTTCAGCTAACATCCCCTTGGCTCCAGAATTCATGTTTGCAAAATGAACTCTCTTAGCACTAGATTTAGCGAACCAGATTTTGTCATGCTTAACGGAGACGGTCATACTTCCCTCAGTAGGTACCTCAACCATATACATGAAGGGTTTCTATGCAATCAATGAACACAAAATTACCTAAGGTTCACATGCAACCCTAATATTGATCTATGTTTTCTTCTATGAAGATTAGAACTTAGAACCTAAAGGAAACAATTCAATTCTAAAGCAGAATTAAGAAAACCAACCTTTGATCTTATGATCCTTTTAAGCAGCAGCAAAAGTATCCTGCCTCAGATGAAAGTCACACCCAGGGGATGGAAGAATCAGTCCAGCAGAGTGAATCCAGAGAGAAGATGGCGTGAATATGAGGTGCCAGGGGGTTCCTTTTATAGCCTCCAAGGGTTACACCTGAAACCCTAAGGAGCCTCCAATTGGACAAGGCTTTTGACCACTTGGATCAGGCTTACCAAAACCCTAATTAGGGTTTCGCCAACCCTTGGAGAAGCCTCCAAGGTGGCGCCACTTTTGGTCCCTGGTTTTCCTGGCCAGTTATCCAACTATTGAATAAATACCAAACCAGTCCCTGCACCTTTTAATTAATTTAATCTCCAAATTAAATCCAATTAATTCTAGATTAAATCTCAATTAATTAATATAGTTTCTAATTAATATATTAGCACTTAAATATATTAATAAACCATATATATATTTTCTATTGATTTATTATACAATTAATAAATCAACTATTCTCTCTACTGAACTATCTTTCCTCCACCCATGAGGGCAACCCAAATGGACTTTGCTTTTAACCATAAGATAAAAGTTCAATTACAAGTCATGGCTTAGACACCTAATCCAACAGTCTCCCACTTGGATAAGTCTATGACTTTAATTGTCTGATCTCTGACCCAGTCAGTTCTGTCCAAAGATAAGTGATCTGATGATCCTCCGTCCAACAAGATATTTTCAGACTCAAGACATGGATAAAATCAATCTGGTCTGATTCACTGTTCCTCGATTTCCGATTTGCATATGACTCTTAGACTACCAATTTAGTCCCGGTTGGCCAACCATTTTAGTCAACTTCAAAATCATCGAGAGGCCTACAGATATCTGTTTCCCGTTAGGGTCAAGGGACGAATAAACTTCGACTCATATACTTATGTCTTTTACCAGACAACTCACTCACAACAATACGTTTTATAACACCGAGTTACCGATGCGTTTTCATATTATCAATGAATGACCGTCTAGTAAATCATAACTCATATGTCTTAGCTTAAAGATCAAAAGATATTATCGTCTCAATATTGCTCGTGATGTAATCCATGAAGCAATCCATTGAGCGCGGGTTTATCCAATACTCAAATCTCCATTTCCAAGTACTCACGAATGGTTCAGCAATCCAATTGCAATGTCTAACTCCTTAGACAATCTATTACCAATTCATGACAGTCTTACTTCACACTTACTCCCTTAAAGTGTAATCGACTGTGGATATTTGAATAATCCAATTATTCAGGAAGTAAAACATGCAAAATGAAACACAATGATAAAGTACTGACAAGAGTAGTAAACCATAATAAATCTCTATTATTAAATCACAAGAGTCAAATACAATACATTGTTACAAGTTTCGAACCTATCTAATTACTAAAACTTATATCATCTCTTAATCCAATGCTCCTAGCATGCTGATTATGCTTGATCCTACTTAGAGCCTTTGTCAAGGGATCTGCAGGATTATCTTCCGATGATACCCTCTTTACAAGGAGGTGACCTTCTTCTACCCTATGCCTGATGTAGTGGTACTTTCTGTCGATATGTCTGGACTTTCCATGATCTCGCGGTTCCTTTGTCAAGGCGACCGCACCTTCATTATCGCAGAACAGTTCCAAGGGCTCCTGAATACTCGGGACTACTCCAAGGTCACCGATAAAGTTCTTCAGCCAAGCCGCTTCCTTTGACGCTTCACTTGCTGCTATGTACTCTGATTCGCACGTAGAATCAGCCACTGTTTCTTGCTTGGAACTTTTCCAAGTAACTGCTCCACCGTTCAAAAGGAATACCCAGCCCGACTGAGACCGACCACTGTCTCTATCCGTCTGAAAGCTGGCATCTGTATATCCTTCAACTCTCAGGGTATCACTGCCACCGAGGACTAACACCATGTTCTTTGTCCTTCGCAGATACTTGAGTATATTTTTCACAGCTATCCAATGCGCCCTTCCAGGGTTACCCTGGTACCGACTGACCATGCTTAAAGCAAAAGCCACGTCAGGGCGAGTACACGTCATAGCGTACATGATCGATCCCACAGCTGAAGCGTATGGTACTCGACTCATCTCAGCTATTTCCTTGTCTGTACTCGGACTTTGAGTCTTACTCAGCTTCGCATTACTTTGAATAGGCAGCTCTCCCTTCTTGGAATTTTCCATACTAAACCTCTTTAGTACCTTGTCCAAGTATGTACCCTGACTGAGTCCAATCAGTCTCTTCTTCCTATCTCTCAATATTCTAATCCCAAGAATATAGGCAGCCTCTCCTAGGTCCTTCATGGCGAAACATTTCCCAAGCCAAGCCTTAACATCTTGCAAGGTTGGAATATCGTTTCCCATGAGCAGTATGTCATCGACATACAGCACCAGAAAGGTGACTATACTCCCACTAGCCTTGACATATACGCAGGACTCATCCTCGCTCCTAGAGAAGCCAAACTCTTTGACTTTCTCATGGAAACAAAGATTCCAGCTGCGAGAAGCTTGCTTCAATCCGTAGATTGATCTCTCAAGCTTACACACCTTATTAGGATACTTTGCATCGACGAAACCCTCTGGCTGATTCATGTAAACATCCTCAGTCAGCTTCCCATTAAGGAAAGCGGTTTTGACGTCCATCTGCCAAATTTCATAGTCATGAAATGCAGCTATGGCCAGCATAATCCTAATAGACTTTATCTTAGCTACTGGTGAGAAGGTCTCGTCATAATCAACCCCTGGGGTTTGAGTAAAACCCTTCGCAACCAGTCTTGCCTTGAAAGTGTGTACCTTTCCGTCCATGTCTGTCTTCTTCTTGAAGATCCATTTGCACCCGACTGTCTTTCGACCCGGTACATTGTCAACCAAGTTCCAAACTTGATTGTCATACATGGACTTGATCTCGCTATCCATGGCCTCTTTCCACTTGGCAGACTCAGGGCCCGCCACTGCTTCCTGGTAGTTAGCTGGTTCATCCAAATTTATCAGTGTCCTATCACTAACAAACGTGTCCCCATCCGAAGTTATATGGAACCCATAAAACTCGGGTGGCATGCTAACCCTACCGGAACGCCTAAGAGGTAAGGATACATCTGTCGGTCCAACAGGAACTTCATCCTCATGTTGGTTGCTAGTTTCT
The DNA here is from genome assembly GCA_023525715.1 of Cichorium intybus. Classification (NCBI taxonomy): domain Eukaryota; kingdom Viridiplantae; phylum Streptophyta; class Magnoliopsida; order Asterales; family Asteraceae; genus Cichorium; species Cichorium intybus. The sequence continues at coordinate 98,825,486 of CM042014.1, forward strand.
CCTAAGGTTGCGTCATCTGATGACTCTTGAATTTCTTCCAGATCAATGGTACTCCCACTGTCCTCTTTGAATACGAGCTCTCTCTCTCGAAAGACTGCTCGTCTAGCTACAAAGACCACGTCCTCGCTCGGTCTGTAGAATAGATATCCAAAGGACTGTTTGGGATAACCAATGAAGAAACACCTTTCGCTTCTGTCTGCGAGTTTGTCTTGAGTCTCTCGTCTAACGAAAGCCTCACAACCCCAGACCTTGATATGTGCCAACGAGGGAGCTTTCCCCGTCCACATCTCATGAGGTGTTTTCGCAACCTTCTTAGTTGGGACAAGATTGAGGATATGGGCGGCAGTCTCTAAGGCATACCCCCAGAAGTGAATGGGAAGTGAAGCTCGACTCATCATGGAACGAACCATGTCCAACAGGGTTCGGTTGCGCCTCTCTGCAACACCGTTCAACTGTGGTGTCCTGGGAGGTGTCAACTGCGAAACTATTCCGCATTCCTTTAGATAGTCTAGGAACTCGATACTTAGATACTCTCCGCCTCTGTCGGATCTGAGCATCTTTATCTTCCTGCCTAATTGATTCTCTACTTCGTTCTTAAACTCTTTGAACTTTTCAAAGGTGTCCGACTTGTGCTTGATCAAGTAGATGTAACCGTATCTACTAAAATCGTCGGTAAAAAGTCACGTAGAACCGCGTGCCATCCTTTGTGGTTGATCTGAATGGACCACACACATCCGTGTGAATAATGTCCAATAGACCCTCACCTCTTTCAAAAGACCCTTTGAAAGGTGATTTAGTCATCTTGCCCAACAGACAAGATTCGAATACATCATTCGACTTGAGGTCGAATGATTCCAACACTCCATCCTTTTGGAGTTGGGCGATGCGTTTCTTGCTGATGTGCCCGAGCCGACTATGCCACAGACATGCCTTTTCCACGTCACTAGTAGAATCAATATAATTTACACTTTGTCCTAGATTGTCAACACATTTCACAGTTTCATACACACCATTACAAGGATAAGCAGTAAAATTCAAAATACCATTTTTGAAAACAGAAATAGATCCAATATTATTATCAAAAGAAAAATGAAATCCTTGTCTGAATAATGCATGAAATGAAATAATATTTCTTGCCATTTCTGGCGAATAGCAACAATCTAATAAATCTAAACAAACTTCACTACTAAGCACTAAACTATAAACTCCAATCTTGGTAACAGGGGACGATATCCTATTGCCCATGATCAAGTTCAGTCTACCATGCTCCACCTCCCTGCTTTCCTTTAGGCCCTGCATATCAGAACAAATGTGAAAACCACATCCTGTATCAAGGACCCAAGAATTAGAAGATGGTGAGTTTTTAGAGATAGTGTATATACCTGCTGTCGATGGCTTTACTTTCCCATCCTTGACATCCTGCAAGTATTTGGGGCAGCTTCTCTTCCAATGGCCCTTCTCTTTGCAGTAAAAACAGTTGGCTTCATCGGGGTTGGCTACACAAGGAATTTGGGAAGTCTTGGTTCTTGAGCCATTACTGGATGACCCGACCTGAACCTTTTCCCTCCAATTTTGCTTAGGAGGGCCCTTCCTTTTCTTTCCTTTGCCACTTCCAATGGCTAGAACAGGCTGATTAACCGAGGGTACACTTTTACCCTTCATCCCGTCCTCAGCTACTCGAAGCATGCGATGCAACTCAGTCATATTAGCCTGATTGTTGTTCAAATGATAAGCCAGCCTGAACTGGTCATAAGAACTCGGCAACGAGTTAAGCACTATGTCCACGGCCAACTGTTCCGGTACAGGCATCGCAAGCTTTCTAAGCCGCTCCACGTAACCTTGCATTCTTTGCACATGAGTGCAGATGGACTCTCCATCTTTGGGTTTGCTGTTCGTGAAGTCCTTGACTACCTCGCACCTCTCGATGCGCTCTTGCTTGCGGAACTTTTCCGCAAGTTCCTTGTGCATCTCATAGGGCCAGTAGTCTTCGTATATTCTCTGCAATTCGGGGTTCATTGTGGCGATCATGATGCAGGCCACTTTGGTTGCATCATCAGTATGTTTTTGGTACGAGGCAATTTCCTCGGGAGTAGCAGTTTCGGGGTCGACATCGACAAGCTCGGTCTCGAGAACATACTCTTTGTTCTCATACCTCAGAGCCATCTTGATGTTTCTAATCCAGTCATTATAGTTTGTCCCGTTCAATTGAACCTTGGAACATAGTGAGAGGATTGAGGGAACACTGGAGTTTGATTGGGGAGCGGATTGATCAGCAGAAGACATCTATAAAAGAAGGTAAGTTTAATTAGATACTTGTCGGTCCTTATAATAACCCAATATAAAATAAGGCTAGGATCCAACTATAACAATTTGCAACATAGAAGAGGGATGCCGTAATCTATAAGCAAATTTTATAAAGGTAGGCGAATGACGATTCAGCCGATTCCACCGCGGAAAAATAATCTTATTATAAATGGAATTCCTAGTTTCTTATGAGATTTATTGAACTGTTCAATAGCATGTTTAATCTCGGATATGCCCCACCGTTTGTGACTGGGATGCCGAGGATCACAAACCGGGTGTGAATAACCATGCAAATTAGCTTGGTGCTCTCGGGATCCATTATCATCTCAAATTGATGTGCCGGTAAACCACACACGCTCCATCAACAATGATAACACCCGAGACACCCATTGCCACTCTTTATGAACCCCTATTGGTGTGCCGGTAAACCACACACGCTCCACCAACGTTTCATAAAGTGCAATGTGCAATTTCATGGGGTAGCATCAAATTCACATTTTCCTAAAGTAACTAGATTGGGATTTGTTTTAGGGTTCTAGTACTTTCAATTATAGCATTATACTTTTAAGAGGCTTAGCGGTTCTATCATACCCGTTCAGCTAACGACCCTCGACTGACCAGGAGAGCGGTGGGTAAGAGTAGATACCCATTAGACTAACATTTTATAGTCAGTCGCCTTATACCCTCTTTATAGGACAGTTTTGTGAATGAGGCTTACTAGCGGTAGACTAACCAATTTTCTTATATGTATTAAATTAACTTTTAATCATAAATACATATAAGATATATTTTAATCTTATTAAAATATTTTAGAATTAATTAAGTTCTAATTTTCGCAAATTATTACTAATTTTTTGAAAATTTTAATTAACTCTTTAATCTGATTTAATTGGTCTTTTAATTAATCAATTAATTAAACTAATTAAATCTAGGTTACAGATTACCAATTAATCAAATTAATTAACCTGTAATGGTCCCATGAATTTTGAAAATTACAAGCCAAGGAATTAGGGTTCAAGTTATTTTAGTTGATTTAGATACCAAAAATAACAACACATAATTAAGGCAAGCAAATCAAGCATTCAAGGGGGACCAAGGGAGGGTGGCGGCTAGGGTTAGGAAACCCTAGCCTTGGGATCGATTTTGGCCTCCTCCCAAGGGTTAATTTTCGCCAATAACCCTTAGGCACAAAACAATTTATGCAGTTCATAATCAATCACAAGAAAACAAGCTAGCTCTGATACCACTGAAGGGTTTCTATGCAATCAATGAACACAAAATTACCTAAGGTTCACATGCAACCCTAATATTGATCTATGTTTTCTTCTATGAAGATTAGAACTTAGAACCTAAAGGAAAAAATTCAATTCTAAAGCAGAATTAAGAAAACCAACCTTTGATCTTATGATCCTTTTAAGCAGCAGCAAAAGTATCCTGCCTCAGATGAAAGTCACACCCAGGGGATGGAAGAATCAGTCCAGCAGAGTGAATCCAGAGAGAAGATGGCGTGAATATGAGGTGCCAGGGGGTTCCTTTTATAGCCTCCAAGGGTTACACCTGAAACCCTAAGGAGCCTCCAATTGGACAAGGCTTTTGACCACTTGGATCAGGCTTACCAAAACCCTAATTAGGGTTTCGCCAACCCTTGGAGAAGCCTCCAAGGTGGCGCCACTTTTGGTCCCTGGTTTTCCTGGCCAGTTATCCAACTATTGAATAAATACCAAACCAGTCCCTGCACCTTTTAATTAATTTAATCTCCAAATTAAATCCAATTAATTCTAGATTAAATCTCAATTAATTAATATAGTTTCTAATTAATATATTAGCACTTAAATATATTAATAAACCATATATATATTTTCTATTGATTTATTATACAATTAATAAATCAACTATTCTCTCTACTGAACTATCTTTCCTCCACCCATGAGGGCAACCCAAATGGACTTTGCTTTTAACCATAAGATAAAAGTTCAATTACAAGTCATGGCTTAGACACCTAATCCAACAATACAATGACCCACGCTTCATAGCTTGAGCAATCACCGAATTACCATTGACCACCCTCCATTTTCCACCACCAAACCTTACTTCCAGTCCTTGTTTATCCAGCTGACCAACAGAAATCAATTTCTTCTTCAGCTCCGGAATCACCCTGACATTCTTCAGGTTCCATGTAGTTCCCAATGAAGTAACCAGATCAATATCTCCTATGCCCGTTACTTGAAGCATCTCGTCATTTGCTAACCGTACCTTCCCAAAATCTCCTTCTTTTAGATTCACCATCGTTTCTCCGTTGTCCATGGCGTGAAACGAAGCCCCTGAATCCATGACCCAAGAGTCTACAGAACTTTCCATACTTAGTATCAGTGCATCATCCTCAGACACACCCTCAGCACCAGTAATGTTCAATTCTTTCTTTGGACATTGACTCTTAACATGTCCCACCTCCTGGCAGTTCCAGCACTTCACATTCTTCCAAGTTCTAGATGAACTTCTTCCCCGACTCCCACTGCTCCCACTATTCCTGCTATTCCCTCTACCTCTTCCGATATTTAATAACTCAGAAGAAGAAGATCCACCTTGATTCTTGCGTCTGAAATCCTCGCCAAGAACCAAATCTCTAACCCCTTCAAAAGTCATACCACTGGTCCCCACTGAACTTATAACAGCGGTTACTGTTCCAGACCAGCTATCAGGTAGTGAAGCTAGTAGCAGTGAAGCTTGAGTCTCGTTATGAAATTTAATTCCCACAGATGACAATCTGGACAGAATTGAATTTAGATTGTTAATGTGAATCGTAACTGAGCTGTCTTCATTCATCCTTGTCGTGAACAATTCCCTCATCAAGAACACCTTGTTAGCCGCCGACGGTTTCTCATACATGTTCGTCAGAGCATCCATCATACCACGTGTCGTGGTTTCCTTCATGATGTTGAAAGCAACGCTACTTTCCAACGACAATGTAATAACCGCCTTAGCTTTCTTGTCCTTTGAGTTCCACGCATCTTCAGCAGCTTTTTCCATTTTCTCCGGTTTGTCTCCAAGTACCACGTCCAAATCTTTCTGACATAGCAATGCTTCTAATTGCATTTTCCACCAGCTAAAGTCAGAACCGTTGAACTTCTCGATTACAACCTTGTCTTCAGCCATTACAACAAACAAGAGACAAATATTTTATAGTACTTTTGTGTGACAGAACAGTACCCTTCAAAGTACCGAGATACCTTTAATACGATTAATAGAAATTAGTTTCTGATGTGGAAGATCAGACAAAACTGCAACCACAGAGCATACTCTAATTTCTAAAACCGAGACCTCCTTCGAAACCCGAATCTCTGATACCAGTTGTTAGGAATCGGACCGGGTACACAGCGGAAATACACTATCACACACACACACACAAACTCACGAAAATAAAGCAAGAAGAACACAAGGATTTTTACGTGGTTTGGATTCGGTGCAAATCCTACGTCCACGGGCTACAACTAGAGAAATCTTATGAATACTCACAAGATTACAATTTATAACTCTTGTTTTGAGCTCAAGTGGTGCATCTTCTAACTTACCCATTGATGCTATTTATATATGTTGGAAGGTAATGTGAAATCAAAACAAAAAATTAGGCTACCTAACAAGATTCACCAACTCTTCTTTGACATTTACCAACCTCACCAACCAAGTGAAAAATCTTCACTTTCACATAACATTTTTTTCTCATTAATTACCAGAGTTACATGATATATCTATATATCTATGACGAAAGATTATATTATATTATTATTATATTATTATTATTTATTTATATATATACATTACTTGCCGCTTATCTTACGCTTTTTACTGTTCATTATTGGGTTTTTCTAACTTGCGCATAACTCACATAATTTATTGCCTCTTTTCGTCCTTTTCCTTTTTCATCCCCATCTCCAGAGTCTTCCAAGGATTACTTTTTTTTCGAGTTTGTATTTTTGGTTTTCTTAGGGTTTTGTTTTGCTACTTCTCCACTTGGTGTTCCTGCCATTGCCATTAGTCCACCTTCCTTTTCCCTTGCTTCTTTAAATTTGATTATTTACACTAATCCCCTATCTCAAATTAAAAAAAATGGTACTATATGCATCTATATCCATAAAGATATTAAAGACCTGACGCCTTTCTTTTAATTATTTCTACTACAAAATCATATTAAAAACCTACAAGTTTCGCAACATAGTCTTAATATAAAGCAATATATATGTTATGATATAGTTTCACGAGGGTTTTATGTTGTTGTTTCGAAAGTAATTAGCCAATTTAGATTTGTTTCGAAAGCAATTAGCCGATTTAGATTTGTTTCTTCTATTTAACCGTATGCCACAAAAGGCAACAAGCCTGCAAAGAGGCATGTTGGAGTTGTTCTAAAAGCGATTACAATATAAAATAAGCAAAGATGTACCTAAATAGACATGGTATGGAAAAACTAAATTGCCTAACAGGCACACACAATAGTTTCCTCATGTACAATGCAAAGGCAATCAACTTACCTTACTTTTCCGCTGGAAAAAATAGATGTATACTTTCAAACATCATATACACATAATTGCTAACCAAATGGCTACTACCAATGGTTCTTACTCCCAACTAATCCCTCGTGCCGTTCAAAAAAAAAAACTAAACCCTCCTTTATTGACCTAATGTACATCACGGTTTGATTTTCTACAAGCAATTGTGTATCAGTTTATTTTTCCATACAACTAATGCTGCTTAGTGTGTACCAATGATTCCTTTTTAATGTAACATACAACTACGTTTCGTCTGTAACACCAGTCCCATGTATGACGTTCCACAATATATAAATCCAACTAATGTAAATTAACATGTCATGTCATCTCAAGTGTTAAATAAACTTCTATAAACTTTACAAACATTCTTACAAAAGCCCATCCGCAGCGAAGCGCGGGCATCTTACCCTCGTTTAATCTAATTTATGACTCTGGGGAAATTTATATGTCTTTCCGACTAATTTGAGTATAATTATCTTAAAGTATGCATATTTCATATTAACTTAGTTGCCTCTTTCTTAAGTTAAGTGTCGTAGCATCAATCCTGACTCGTAATATTCTAACCTCATTTCTTCCCAATAGTTTATACTAAGTTAACATATGTTATCAAAATTAGTGGGTTTATGCCCAAATAGTGTCCCAAAAAGATTCTTGATTAATACAGTGGCGGTTCTTAATGGTGACCTGGGACGGCCCGGTCACCTGCTAAATTCCATACACGTAGTGTAAATATAGTGTAAAATTTTTTATTTTTTATTTTTTTTCTAATAGGGTGCAACCCTGTAGAAAAAATGCCACTAATTAACAGGGTGCATCTCCGGTGTCATGGCTATTAGTAAATCCTACGTCTGCCCCTGGATCAATATCGAAAGTAGGGTTATTGCTTTCAAATCTTTCATCATAACCGGTTATAAATTGGGATGGCTGAGGAAAGTTGCTTGTTTCACTGCAAAACAAAGCTGCATGTTGGCACTGAATATTGACTGCTTCGGCTTGAGCTTTGGCAAGTTGTGCTTGAAGTTCGCTCACTTGGTTCTGTAGTTGAAAAATGACACCGGCACTTCCATATACTGGGTCTCTGATTCTTGCATTGGCCTCGTAAACCATGCTACTAACTGCATCAGCTCTTTGAGATTCTGGTAATTCCTGGATATTTGAAACGAAGTCAGGAATGTGATAATATGGACTTGTAATCATTGTGTCTTTTACCGATTATTTGTAAAAAATATATATAAGACATTTGTAATGTTAAATATGGTTCCCAACGTGTTATAATTTTGGCTTATAAAAATCGGATATTCGCAAAAATAACCCACATGGAATCATTGTATCTTTTACCAATATTTATAACATATTTGTAATGTCAAATATGGTTAACGTGTTATAATTTTCACTTATAAAAAGCGATGTTCACAAAAATGAGAGACATGATGACTGAAAATTAGTGTAAATTTTCTTAGCATCGCTAACTCAAACCCGTACACTTTTAGACGTAATGTAAAATGACATAAGTTTTTTACATTTAGCAAAATTTCCATCAAGTCCCAAATGTGGTTATTTCAGATTTCAAACTCAGCAATTTGGTACATAATTTAAAAAACGGGTTCGAAATCCAAAATGTATGTTTTTTCTACATAATTAGTTTTCCGAAATATAATTTTTGTCAGAAATATAATTTTTGCCAGAAATATATTTTCTTTTGTCTAAACTTATTTTATTCCGAGATTAACCTTTTTGTCTCAAATGTGCTTCTGATATGACATAATGATGATCCGAAACAAACCAGTTTAGTTCGAAATACAATTTTGAAATCCAAAAAATAGGTATTCTACTTTAATTCTAAATAAGCATATGGTCGTTATTGTCATTTTTGTAAATATCTCAATAAACTATATGGCAAGCATTTAATTATTATTAGGAATATTTTAAAATTATAGTCAAAATAAAACAGTTATTTCCTTGAAGATAAGTGAAGCGGACTAGTCCTAGCCTTTCCTAAAATTTTATAAATTTCGGAACTATCTTAGTGAATAAGTGGAAGTGTATGAAAAAACATTTTGATTTTAAAATGACTAAACTTTTAAAGACTTTGAAATTAGGGAGCTCATTAGCACACTATAGAAATATCCTTTCGCGACGAAGGTTCTCACAAATAGCTTCTTGTGGTTTGGTCGGATAGTTGAGCCTCAATTCCTTTACCTAAGGTTCCAAATTAAGTATTATCGATTTTTTAGCAATATTTTTAGTTTTTATTTCGTTCTATTTATTATGTATAGATCATGTTATGTCAACAATTTTTGTTATTCATATGATATTTTAGGTCTTGGTTATCAATTTTATATTTGTTATTTTTAATTGTGAGATCCTGATGGAATTAAAACACATGTAAAACACTGTATGGTTTGTTTTAGTCCAGACTGGCATGGAATCGCTAAGTTTTAGGATTGTTTCCTTTTCTAGTTTTTTATTTCATATTTGGCATTCCAATAAATGTTAGATACTGAACATTAACATATTTTAATTATTTAATGAATATTTTATATCTTTGATTTACCGAAATGCCACATAAAGTACGCTTTTTAAAAATAAAATATTTGATAAGACGTGTGATTAAATTAATATGTTTAATCATACATTAAGACATTCAAGATATCATTTGTTAATAAAGTGAACGCAAATGATGATTCCATAAAGAGTGAGTCCACAAATTTTCTTACAGAGCACAAGTGGGAAGTTATACGTATAAATTCCTTACCTGTAAGAACTTGATTATGTTGCTTGCACCAAAAACACGATGAGCCATAACGAACTTGAGAGGTTCATGGGGAGGAAAGTAAGGTGCCAAGATGCATGTTTCTGCACATTTTCTTCTTAAGATCTTGCAAGCGGCACAAGGCGTCGCCATAGCTAACATATGAGGAGTGGTTCTCGATAGTGAGGAATGTTTTGGAGGCAATGTATCTTTTGCATGGTGGCTAGCCATCAATCTGTTACTAGCTGTTACTGTGTGTTTATTGGAGAATGTACCCTAATGAATATATATTTCTAGAGTGGGGATTGATTGGATTGTTGCAAGTATATGAATATTTATATAGAGAGTGAATTTGAAATAAATGAATTCTAAAAAGTTGGTAAAATGATACGAGAGGTTATATGTTGACTAATTATATATACGAAAGAAGAATACAAGAATTATTAAGGGTAGGGAGGCAATTTTACAATCAGTCATATTAATAAGTGTCCTTGATTCATATTAACTAGAGAATGTATGACGTGTGTTGCTGTGTTTATGCATGCATAGTTTATAATTAACTAGGCGAATACCCGTGTGTTGTTCAGGAACAAAATTATGTAGTTAAAATAATAACAAATGTGTTTTGTTAAAAAATTTATAAGTCATTGTCATTAACTATGAAATAACAATTTTATATAAGAAATCAAAAGTCGATGTATCATCAATATATTATCTTATATCAAGACGTTCGTTCAAAAAACATTAAAAAATAAATATAGAAATTTTTTAATTTATATTATAATAAATAATCAATATGAAAATTTCATTAGGTGATAGTCAAAATAAAAAATAAATTTATAGTATAGTTGGAATCTTTATTGTGAAAATTTTAAGACTTATTGGTAATGAGCAAACATAAGTAAAAAGTTTTCAGTTACAAAGAATTATTGTTGGTTAATTATATTAAAATATTTTTTTAGTGTCAAATTTCCTCAATTTCATCTGAAAGTTATTAACTATTATATTTCAATAGACTTTATGAGTTATGTTACACAATTGTTACTTATAATAGTTATTATTACTATTCTTTAACATCATGTCTTAATATATGAGAAAAGAATTATTCGATTTGTAAAATAATAAGAGTGGTTATGAAAGAATATATTGTAACATTAAAGATTACAAAGATAACTTGGTTTAATATTTTTAATTTAACAGCTCGTAAATTAAAATAAGTAAAAATTGTTAATATACATTACTGTTAAAGATGAATGAACTACCTTAAATGAGTAAAAAAATTGTTAACTCTAATGAATTATTATTTAATATTTCTACATGAAAACGTACGTGAGTAGCAAAGGGAAAACTCTATTTAACTAATTAGTTTTATTAATCTTCATAGTCTTAAATTATTGGTCATGTATCTCATTTAATTGATAATTTTTATCTTCATGGTTTTAAAGTATTGGTCATGTATCTCATTTAATTGATAATTTTATGGAACATTTTAAGTTATGTCAAACGTTGTTTCCGTCCTAAATAAACTATGATATCCATTTTTCTTTATTCAAAATTAACTTCATCATAAATAACCTATGCAGTGTTTAGTTAAAACGACCAAAAATTTTATTGTTCTTTATGTTTTCCAATAAGGAATATGATTAAAACTTTACATTTGTTTCGTTTCTTAATCTAACGAATAACAAATAGTATAAAAATAAATATTACGCCTTTTAATAACATAATATCATCGAAATATCTGTTATAACATATTTATTCGAAAAACAAACCAAACATTCGTAAATAATACACAAAATTCATAGAAATAAAGGAATAACAAAAAGTATAAAAAAATTAATAACATATAAGCATTGAAACATCTTTTATAACATTATATTCATAAACCACATCAAACCCTCCATAATCATAAGAAAATTTGTAGAAATAATTTCATGATTTTATATATCATAATCTTACAAATAACAAATACAATAGAAAATTTTAAAACAACAACTTTAAATATCATAAAAGTGCCAAAATAACTATTATAGTGTTTGTATTAAAAGTACATCAAACGCTCCAAAATAATACAAAGAATATAAAAAAAATTAAAGTATATAGAAAAATCAACATACATTTGGCGTATTTTTCCAATTTCTTCTAGTCTTCATATTTTAACACAAACACTTGAAAGACATGAATATTTTTTATGAGAAAATTCAACTCATATATCAACATGTATAAATAAGAGGAATATAAAAAGTTATTAGTACAGGCTATTAATTTAAGAAATATAAAAAGTCATTTAGGTTTCAAATTAACCAATTAATACATAAATGCAATTATTATTATTTTAATAAATAGAAAACTACCTCTTTTAAGAATTTTCATTATTAGAAAAAAACAGTTTTGATCAAAGTTTTTGTTAATTTCATATTTCAATTTAGATTTTTCATTGAACATTATGTTATATTTTTTAATCATTTATAAAGTAGTATTTTAACAAAATTTTCCAACTTTATTTGATATTTTGTTTTCGTTTTGAATGAAAAAAATAAGTATATTAGATTGATAACTATGTACTGATAGAATTAAAATGATAATATTTACAACTGAATAACAAATTAAGTATATTGTGTTAAAAATTACAGAATTAACATGGAAATTAGAGTTATAGATGAGTTTATTTTTCATCGAACATTATGTTGTTTTTTTTAATAATTTTAAAAGTAGTATTTGAATATATTTTATCAACTTCATATGAATATATTTTTTTGATTTGAATGAAAAAAGTAAGTATATTAGATTGATAACTATATACCGCTACAATTAAAAAGATAATATTTACAACCAACTAAAGTAATAAATTAAATATATTATGTTTAAAATCATAGAATTAATATTGAAAATATAATTATAGATGAGTTAAGTGTGTAATTAAGAGAAAAAATCAGAAGTTTTATTAATGATTATAGTTGAAGTATTAAAAAAATTAAAAAATCAATGGAAATATGAAAAGACATAGGAGTTTCAAATAACTATGGTGCTTTGAAATATGCTTCTATTATAAGATATATAGATACATATTTTGCAACAAAAATCATGTTTAATTATGCACTTTTAGTTTGTAAATATGAATATAAAAAAACTAAAAAATTATATATATTTACAATCCTATATGCATAAAAATGAATACCTAACATTTTGAAAAAGTAAATTGTGACAAGAAAATGTCAAAAGAAATGACAACATCTTGAATAAAAACACATGCAAAACACCAATATTTAGAAATAGAAAAATCTTTAAAAACATATATAGAAACCAAGACGTATGAAAGTTTAAAGAAACTAATGTTGTAAAACACAATGTTATAAAAAAAAAGATGTAATAAAGTTGCATTTCTTTTGAATTAAAATCTATAAAAAAACATTTTGTAAAAAATAGGTTTAGAAAGAAGGGTTAATTATGAAAAAACACTATATTTTGCCAAAAGTTCGGTTTAACCACCAATTTTTAAAAGACTTGAAAAAAACCACCATTTTTTGGAAAGAGATTCATCAAAGCCATTATTAGCAGTTCTTCCGGTCATAATGGTTGAGCTAAAACATTTTCTAAAAACTGGATGTTTATTAGAACACATGAAAAATTGATGATTAAACTAGAAAAATTTATGAAATACAGTTTTTTTTACTTATGTAAATTAAAGTATAAACATTATCTAGGACTAATTACAAAAGAAAACACTATATTTTGCAACAAAATCGTTTTAACCACCAATTTTTAAGATTCGAAAAAATCACCATTGTTTTGTAAAAAGTTTCATCAAAGCCATTGTTACCGGCTTCTTCATGTCATAATGATCGCGTTGAAATTTTTTCCAAAAGTTGGTGGTTTTGTTAGAGCAAATGAAAATTTGATGGTTAAACCGGAAAAATCTTAAAATACAGTGTTTTTTTCGTAATTTGCCTTAGAAAGAATATAAAAACAAAATTACTAAAAAAACTTGGGCTTTTTAACAGTTTGTAAACAATAAAAATAGAATAGGAATTAACTATCTAATAAATATTAAAAGATGAGATAATGTAATAAGATCTAAAAATAGAACCGTAAATTTGCCACTAAAAATTACAACTGATGATACAAAATAAATTTACGATTTGGAAATGGTTCAAATGTTGATACAGAGTTTAAACGATTTGGGAAAATAATGGCCAACCCCAATAATATAAGAAAATTTACCCATTTTTTAATATTTATTATGAATATGATTCCCATTCTATTTTTATTTTTTACAAACTTTAAAAAACTTGTCTAAAGTTTTTTAGTAATTTTACTTTTATATTTGGTACACCTACGTTTTTTAAAATTTGATTCAGAATTTCCCATTCTATTTTCTTATTAGCTTTAGAATGTTTCTTTTAGTTTTTTAGCATTTTTGTTTTTGTATTCTTTCTAAACCTACTTTTTTTGCGGAAAAAAATTGTAAATTCTAAAATATATATTTAAAAGAAACAAACATTTTATGCATCTTTCTCAATAATGTATGGCACATGGACTATGCTATCATGTCTCAACTATAGATAAAATAAACTTATTGTTGAAATGTTGCAAAAGCTCTTGTAATCCGGCAGGTATTTTCGACCCCGAGACATATTAAATATTTTGAGAAGCACTTAAACACATATTTGTACTTTAGATTGCAAATATGTATTTTTAAAAAACTAAAAACGATGCACTTAAACATATCTTTGCATTTTTCATTGGTTACAGGTTTTGTGTTTTCCCCGTTAATGATGTACCAAATCATGTGTTTCTCATTGCTAGCCGATTGTTAACTTTTAATGCATTCTTTTAGCTTGTGGTTCAAAAATATAATAAATAAATAGTAAGTATAATTTACAATCGATCATATTAATAATTATTGTTAATTAATAACTATTTTAACGATAAATCTATCATATTTTACTTTTACATATAGCTCTTGCGAGACTTGAACCATCAACTTCAAAAATAAAAGACAATGTATTTACTTTATTTTTTTTAACCGGAAAATATAATTAAATAAAACATCAAGCCACATCTAAAAAGATTGTAGATGGGCAAAGTACAATCAGAGAAAAAATAAATATCCAAATAAAACAAATTATAGGGGCAACATGGACCAATCTAACCAATTGAGAGATTTAAATCAACCTCTATACTTGAGCCAACTAAACGTTGAAGATTTAACACATTCCACCGATCTCACTGTTGAGGAAGGGGCAGCTTTAAATCTCCGATCACATCTGAACCTCCATAACCACCAACACGTACCATAACAAATACCGGTAATCGATTTCTTTTTCTTTGGACAGTTCCCCAAATTTTTTGCAAAATTCACCAAATCCACAATGGATGACGGGGGTAGGGTAGAAATCTCACACCAGTCAAATACCATCCACCAGACCCTGCAAGCACAAGGGCATTAGAAAAGGATATGACCAATTTCATCCAAACCATTTATACACTACCCACAATTTAAGTTATCGACCAGGACTCCACGCTTCACGAGCTTGCAAGAAGATGGTAGTCTGCCTAAACTTGCCTTCTAGATACAACACAACACCATGATTGGAATCACATGCTGCCAGTTGATGATCGAAGACCAGGGGGATGGGCTAGTGCATAATCTAAGAGTTTTCTTACAGTGTGAACATAGTAAGACCCATCAGGAGAAAGATGATAGAACCACCTATCACCGCCAGGAGTACTCACATGCTGGTTTAGAAGAACGGTGAGATTGCTTAGCTCGACACCAAGCCCAACAGATACCGGATTAGCTGACTAATCCCAAACATGCCCATAAAGCAATAAATGATAACTAATTCTACATCCTTTTTTCTTTTCCAAACGATATAATTCCGGAAATGTTGCTTTTAGAGGTGCACCCCTGATCCACTTACCACCAGAAAAAAGTACTAGCACTATCTTTTACGTGTTTAATAAAACTTTCATCTATTCCCACTTCATAATGTTCCACTTGAGCCTCCATACAAGCAATATTATACCACGTACTGTGATTGTATTCTTAGCCAAGCAATTTGCCGGTTTCCGATGTAAATTGTGAATCCCTTGAATGACTCGGATCCAGAGCAGGGATTTTTCTGTTCTATATCTCAACCACCATTTGATTAGGAGAGCCTCGGCTATGACTTTGTCCCACGAAACCCAATTAATTTTACGCTTCTCGTCACATCCCCCCCAAAGGAAACGCCTCTTGATCTTTTCGAGCATATCCAACACACAGTTTGGCGCAAAGAAATAAAGAGAAGTAGTAAGTAGGAAGCCTACCCAAAACAACCTTAATCAACGTTAGTCTATCCCCAAACAAGAGTGATTTTGCTTTCCACTTGGAAAGCTTTACTTGAAACCTATCCACAATCGGCTTCCAGCTTTTTTTGAGACACATGTTTGCAACAATCGGAACGCCAAGATATACAAACGGAAGAGAAGCATGCACACATCCGAGAGGAGTCGCCCATCTCTCAACCGCTAGCGGATCGACTCCAGTTTCGAAAATATTGGATTTATCGAAATTGACTTTGAGCCCTGACGTAATAAAAAAACATCTCAATATTCGCACAAGATTCTTGAAATTCAAGATACTCCAATCTCCAATAAAGAGTGCGTCATCCGCCTAGAAGAGATGGGAAATATACGAGTCTGAACGAGGGATATTAATGCCTTTGAAAATCCCAGTATCACAGGCCGATCTCATCATTGCATTTAGCCCCTCTATGGGTATGATAAACAAAAAGGAGAGGGGGGTCCTCCTGCCTAACCCCTCTTTCCAACGGGATTTCTTTCGAGGGGGATCCGTTAACAAGGACGAAAGCCCTTGCAGATGGGAGACATCCCAAAATCCAAATCCTCCATGTACAACCGAAGCCCATCTGCATCATAACTGAGTACATCCAGTTGACCCTGTCGAAAGCTTTCTCAAAATCAGCCTTGAACAGCAACATTTCCTTCTTTTCCTTCTTTGTCCATGAACATAATTCATTAACTATTAGAGGACCTTCCAAAATGTTTCTACCTTCTACAAATGCGGATTGAACTTCATCTATAACTTTGTCAATGACCGATTTCTACCGGATAACAAGGTTTTTTGCAATAACCTTGTAGATACAACCAATAAGGCTAATTGGTCGAAAATCACAATGCTTTAATGGATCACGAACTTTTGGAACTAGTGTAATGAAGGATGAATTGCAACCAATCTCAATTTTACCAAATTTCTCAAAATGTTTCACAACCTCAAAAAAATCGTTTTTAACTAAGTCCCGGTTCTTTTTAATGAACATGAAGCAGGGCCGGCCATGAGGGTGAGCGAGGTGTGCAACCGCACAGGGCCCCGAAAAAAATAGGGCCCGATTTTAGCCAATAAAATCTAGTTTAGTTATATTATATATGATTTTGTTCAAACGATGATAAAATGTTTGTGCATCTCAACTGGAATGAGCGCTCGTAATTCTTCCAACAGACGAGGGTTCGAATCCTTCCGCTCATTGGCCTTTAATTTTTGGTCTTAATTCAGCTTTTAAAAGTTACGTATTCGGCCCCTCAACTTCATAGGTTAATTTCTTTTAGTATGTGTGGTTTTGAATCCCAAATTCTTACCCTTAATTTCTTCCATATTTATTCCAATTAAAACAACCTCGATCTCCTATTACATCTTTTACATTTTCTCCATTGTGAACCTTAAAAACCACTCAAACGATAAACCATTAAAACCATACAAAAAATGCAAATTCCCTCCAAGCATTTTCTCATCTATATATATATATATATATATATATATATATATATATATATATATATATATATATATATATATATATATATATATATATATATATATATATATATATATATGAAATTCTTATAACTATATGTTAAAACTTAAAGACAACTTGATAATTTTACAATCATGTTATCTCATGTAGTAACCACACCAAACATTTTAACATTGTCTCGTTATCAAATACTACCTTACAAAACTGAGTCCATTAAACATTTACATCCAATAGTCATAGGATAATACCGATTTGAACAGATTAAACATTTAAACCCAACACTGATCAATGTCATTAGTTACTATTTAACGCAAATTAATAAATTCTCTTCAGTAATATGCACTTGTGACTTTATCATAGCATAAATGAATTTTCCTTATATAAAAAAAGGTAGGGGCCCATTTTACATTTTTGCACAGGGCCTTCAAAATCAGTGGGCCGGCCTTGACATGAAGGTAAAACCGTCAGGGCCCGGAGCCTTTTCAGCCCCACAGCTCCATACCGCTGTTTTAACCTCATCCAAGGAGAACGATGACTGAAGGAAAGAACTATCGAGGGAGCTTAATTTGCGAAAGTGCGGATTACACAATTTGGGGCGGTTAACCCACTTTTCTTTAAATTTGAGAATAATGATTTCTCGGTTTCTCGCTATCTTCTCCATCCATCCAAGTGTCTATGATACCTCCATCTTCACACAATGGGATTAAATCATTAATAAAATAAAATGTGTTACATACTTCACTTCCATAAATATAATCGAAAAATATGTTGCTGTTTTGCTGAGTTTGTATACATGTTTAATTGGATTTAAGTGTATTAAACAATTGAGAATTCAAGATCACGGTCACCTATTATTTCTATATACAGTTATAACCAAAATGACAAGTTTGTAATTATTAATTAATTTAAATCCAATGAATATAAAATATTGATAAAATGGAGGTATTAGGTAATTATTCACCACACTATATTTGGGAACTCCTATAATCAAAGCCTATTAAATCTCCCTGATCATAAACAAAATATCGAAGTCATCAAATTGTTCTTTTTATAGCACCATCTATTTAATTTCTAGAACTAGAAGGGAAAATTTTCGTCTTTTATATTCTTTTATTGGTATACAAGCTAACAAATTTTGGTTTTTATATGTGATATTCATTCTCGATACCTCCATCTTCAACGGGCAGCTCTTAGGTAATATATGAATGTTCATTATTTGTGTTGAAACACATTGATGAATACTGAAGCAAGAGGATACAACTTTTCGTTTTTAAAAATTTTCTTGGTATACAAACTAATAAAATGTGTATTTTTTATTTGTGATGTACATTCGTAATGCCTCCATCTTCTACAGCACTCGTCACGCAATGCATTGACATTCGTCATTTTTGTTTAGTTTCTTTTACAATTTGATCCTTTATTATTATAATTATTTTAAATTTTGCGATATCAATTAATCTCGTATATGCTGGCTTTCTCAAATTTGAACATACAGTTAATCGCAATAGTTGGAATTGGGTTGTCTTTGTGAACGGATAGAAGTAGTCCAATCACGGAGGATATATACAGGTAGGGCTGTAAACGAACCGAACGAACATGAACGAGAGGTTGTTCATGTTCGTTCGTTTAAGTTAGCCGAACAAACAAACGAACATGAACGGATAAACGATCGTTTGTTTATGTTCGTGAACATACTAAACGAACAAACATAATCGAACAGAGATAAATAAACACAATTAAATATATATAACATTAAAAACGTATAATATTGTACTGTAATTAACACAACTAACAACTATTTCAATATAAAGGGTAGTGCTATTGCTACCCCATTTCTTACTATACCCTGATTTGACATACTGATTTGTTTTATCTCAATTTCGTTTTTTATTGTCTTTTTCTTTATTATTATTATTATTATTATTAAATTAAATTAAATTTATTATTATTATTATTATTATTATTATTACGGTGATCTTTTAAACCACATAAGTCACTCGTTGAGTTTCTCTGGATCGGGTTTTGCAGGACGTGAATATTGGTTGCAAATGCCCGACACTGCTATTCTCATCGCTAATAGATATCATGTTATCGTTATTTTCCTAATCAATAATGGTTCATCAACGTGGTTCCCACTTCGGTATGGCCCGCAACACATCCCAAATCCTGCATATGTCGTTATCGACCACGTTTACGGTAACCATTATGTGAAAGTTGATTTACAATGAGCGTATCCAATGCCTCCTATTTTGTCCAGACTTGTACGTGCATACATATCAGAACATTCTGTTGAATGGAAAACATTGTATGCTGCTCGAATAAATGTTTATGCTCGTTATCCAGATAACGCACCATGCAATTGTAATACTGGACCATTTACTATCTCTGATTAATAAGACAAACTTTGCTTTAGTATTATTATTTATTTTGTATTCTTTTATACAATCGTTCGAATATGACATAACCGTTTTGATATAGTTTTATAAATTTATAAACGTCGTTCTTTGTGTCGTAATTGATAAAAAACTGTTGTTTTATTGTTATTAAAACATAAAAATTATAAAAGGTAAATTTATTATTATTGTTTTTCTAATAATAATAATAATAATAATAAAACAAATCAAATATTATTTTTAAAAAGAAAAAAAAAAGAAAAAAACAACAAAAAGACAAAATAGTTAAAAAAACAAAAAAAAAAAACACAACAAAAAAACAAAATTTCACATCAGAGGGGTATAAACAGACTATAGAGAGGGTATGTATAGAATGACCCTAAAATTAATTGTCATAACAGTATCATCTTTTTGGAGAGTGCTCATAGCACTTATGACTTATCTTGCCTAGGTTACTGTGCATGGAAAAATTTCACGGATTTACAGAAATTTCACGGATTTACAGCCACCTGTCACTTTTTAACTTACATTTATCACTTCCCAATTTTTAGTGTGATTTTGAGCGACAGAGCGAGAGAAGGTATGCACCTGCAAACGCATAGAAGGTAGGAGAGTTAGAGAGAGTACGGAGATAAAACGTATGTCTGGTTCAACGAGGATAGAAAGAGTCCAGGAAGGCGACAGAAAGGAGGACAACCGAATCCGGTGAAACGGAAAACAATAATTACAAGAACACTGATGCGAGAAGTAGAGCAATATGTTCATGTTCATGTTTATGCCCTGGGTATTTGCTAGAATCTTGACAACCCATTTGCGAAGAACCAAAGAGTTAACTCACGAAAGAAGTAGCACATATATTCTGATTTACTCGGATCTAAATCTCCAACTTCTGTAATTATTTTACAGCGACATTTATTACCTTTAGGGTTTTTTATGTTTTAAAGATTTGAATAAATAACTCATCGATTCGATTGATTTGGTTATTTTTGTAGAGTTAGTTTGTTATCTAATTTCCTGATTACTCGGTTTCCTATCTGCAAAGAATTTCCTAACGAAACAACATTATCTCTTACTGTTTTTCAAAAACATAATTATATTAGGAGCAGTAGTATTAGACTATTAGTACAGTAAAACGTAAAAACCAGGAAGGCCATGGCCTTCCCTGGCCCCTTAAAGATGAAAACACTAAAATCTAGATTCTGTTATCAAAATTTTAAAATCAGGAAAATTTTGAATGATCGGCCGAGTTGTACTGTGATATTAGATCCCCCAAAATGTTGATAGGGACTTTGATATTTTGAGAAAATCTTCTTGGTCATGAAATTTCATTGGATAGTAGTGAATCGTGTCATATGTTCGAAAATTTTGAAAAATTACAATTTGATGAAAATTTTCAAAATTTCTTGCTGCTGATATGTTGTTGCTGTGTTGAATGAGCTGTTGTTGCTTTGATTTCAATGATAGAAAATATGAAGTTACCAGTGACAACGCCTAGTAATATCACATATTTTAGTCGTTGTTGAGCCCTGTTCTTAGTGGAATTATATCATATATATCGTGGTATTCTCACTTTTTGTGCCGGCACTTGTTTGGAAAGAAATAATAAAAACAGGGACCAAAAGCGTGCAATTTGGAAGAAGTTTAAAGATCAAGGCAAAATCAGGCAAAGACGTACGCGCGCCGTGGAATTCATCAATGCGCGACGCGGTTATGAGGCTGTGGAAAGAATTTAAATTCCGATAAAACGGGGATAAACCCCTACGTGCGACGCGGGATCCACTTATGTGCGGCGCGGCTTCGAGAGTTTTGCAACTATAAATAGAGGCTTTTAGGTCGAAAAAAGGAGTGAAGACCTAGTTTGAAATCGACCCCCAAGGCTCTTTGACTCCGAGATTTAGCTTCAGCAACCATCTTTTGGTATTTTCATGTTTTTATCTTTAATTTTCAATTAGTTTAATAGTTAGTGATAGTTGGCTAGTGTCTTTGGGAGTGACAACCATTGACATTGAGTCTTTGTTTCTGTTTTTAATAAGTTTAGTTACTGTTTTGAACCTGTTGGATCTGATTTGGTTAATGGTAATCATTTGGTTTCTGTTAATTGCTCAGTTTTTCGGTGTTTATGCTTGTGAATGAAAGTTTGATTGATTGGATTGTGTTTGATGCTTGGTTTGCCTTTGATTGCTTCTGAGTTGGAGATGTACTTCTGATTTCAGTAGGTAACAAGGTTTAGTTAGTGGATTTTAGTTTAATGCATGCTTGTTTGGAATTATTTTAGTTTATGATTCTTGGGATTGTTTGGCAATAGTTAGGAACTAGGTCCTCTGACTGTAGCGTGACACTGCAGTTGGTAATCTATCACCTGTCTCGACCACGTAACTCCTGTGGATTGACCCTGACTTCCATTGTGCTAAGTGTGTGTGTTAGGTATTTTCTTATTTTTGACCGCATGACGACCGCTGCGATGTCAAATTTTGGCGCCGTTGCCAGGGAGTTGTGAGCTTGAGAATAGGTGATCTTTAGGACTTTTAGTTTTTAAATTTTGGTTTTGATTTTTAGATTTCCGTTAGTTAGTAATTTTTGCTTTTTGATTTCTTGGGCGTGTTGCATTAGTGCATGCGTACCCGTAGGGGTGACCAATTATCCCCTTTGCGTTTTGACTTAGAGATTAAGCGAACTACGCGCAAGATCCGTGCATGTAGGCATTTAAATACAATGAGTTTTAGTAATGTCAGTAGTAGTATAGTAAGTGTTGCCCAGGAACCCACGGGTGAGGCAACGGGGATGTCATTTATTCCCCTAAGTTCAGAATTTCATTTTGGGAGCACGAGTGCTATTGGTGGTGCAGCTTCAGCCCCTGCATCTATACCATCATGCACTCCGCTATCGATTCCACCATTTCAACCTTTATCCCAACCAAAATCTACAAACCCATTTACATCTGCCATGTCTTGGGGAGAGCCAACCCGTGATGGCACCCCAGTATCTGGACTGCAGACACTGACACGCCTAGGTCGTCGTGCGGTCAAAAATAAGAGAAAACCTAACACACACACTAGCACAGTGGTAGTGAGGGTCGATCCGCAAGAGCTACGTGGTCAGATCAGATGACAGATTACCAACTATAGTGTCACGCTATAGTCAGAGGACCTAGTTTCTAAACTTTTGCCTATTGAACCCAAACTGAACAAACTCAAATCAAGCATAGACTAAGCTAAGCTCAAACCAAAACCTAGTTACGTTCTGAAATCAGAAGTGCATCTCTAATCCAGAAGTAAACAAAGGCATACAAACAATCCCACATAAACCAAAACAAGGCATAAACCGAACGAATAATCACAATTCACTTGAACACTCACTGGCTCTAGCTCAAACCTAAAAACTAACCTAATTGGCTACTGAAATCAGCAATGGAAAACAGTCCAACAAAGTCCAAACAAACATCCAAACACAATCCAAACATACAAAACCAATAACAATCATCAAAACACCGAAAAACCAAGATTACTTATAACCAAATGATTTTCATTAACCAAAAACGAATTCCACAGATCCAATACAGTAACTAATGATGAAAAACAGTAAACTAAAGTGTTCAAAGTCAGTGGTTGTCACTCCCAAAGACCTTAGCCACTATTGCTAACTAATACTAAAATGAAATTAAATTCTAAAACATAAAATGCCAATTGAGAAGTTTCTGGTGCTTAATCATGGAGTCAAAGAGCCTTCAGGTCGATTTTTCACCGGGTCTTTGCTAGGGTTTTCGGCTATAAATGACTCTATTTATAGTTGCAAAATTCCCGCAACCGCGCCGCGCAATTACGTAAACCGCAGCGCGCATAGTGATCTGATCCCGTTTTCTCAGCATTTGAATTTGTTCCACCGCCTCAAAGCCGCGTCGCGCCTTCTTGATACCGCGGCACGCGTACTTATTTTCCTGATTTTTTATCTTCTTCTCTAACTTTCTCCAATTTGCATGCTTTTGGTCCCTGTTTTCATTATTTTCTTCCAAACAAGTACTGGCACGAAAAGTGAGAATACCACGAGATATATGATATAATTTCACTAAGAATAGGGCTCAACAACGCCTAAAATACTTGATATCACTAGGCGTTGTAAAACACCCCACACTTGTGCCTTGCTTGTCCCCAAGCAAAAGAGTTTTTAATAAATTCTAACTAAGACTCAAACAATTTTTGATTGTGTTCAGTTTCAAAGCTTATTGCCCTATGAGTTAGAGTGAAATAGTTTATGAAAACCTAATTAGAATGTTCTTTGTAATTCATGGCTTTCTAGAGAACCCTTGATTACAAATTTTCTGTCCACAATGAAGTGTACTTACTCATTCAGATTCTAAAGGCCATTAAGGAGTTGTCCATGACTTTCGATGCTGTCCGTGTAACGAGCTTTCGGAAATACCATCCCAGACCAGACGATCTTAGGTAGCAAGGTGCATAAGCCCCACCCATTTTAGTCCTACGGGCTCAAACAACAAAGACCACACATTGACATTTCCTTCCTAAATTCCAATCTTAAAACACACTAATCGTCTAAACTCATAAAACTCAACTTGTTTGACTAACTAATAGCATGATCACAACTAAATAGTATCTCTTGAAAGATACCACTGCTATCACAATCACAAACCATTCATTTCAAAATTACAATTTATTAAAAATTTTGAAAAAGTTGCAAAAAATTTTGAAAATTAGTCTTTTCCCGCAAAAATTTCAAAAAAACTACTCTTTCGACCGTCCACACCCCACACTTAAAACAGTACAATGTCCCTGTTGTACAAAAATTATTATTTAGGACAAGGGAGAAAGTGTTACCCTTTATGGACGGTAGATTGCTTGGTTGGTACTCGGTATCACAGGTACAAATTCGAACAAAAAGTCCTTGATTTCACATTCTGGAGTTGTAGCGCAACAGTGAACACGCTGGTGGTCAAGACAAGTGGAGGGGGCACGGTGACCCCACACTTGTCTGAGACAACTCCTTTCCCATTTGGTATAACATGCATGACTCAACAAAACATTAAAAGCAAACATAACAAATAATATAAACCGACAAAAGATAAAAGTGTGTTATAGGTACAGTACATATATCTAAAAAATATAAAAAGTAAAATAAAAATACATCAACTACCACCTGGTGGCCTGGAAGATCCAACCTCGTGATCATGGGCTCTGGCTGGGAATGGTCGGGGGTGCTGACCCTGCTGGGTAGCGAGATCCAAAAGTAACTCCCTGATCCACTCGAGCTGGTCCTCCATCCTAGCGACCCTGGCTGCCAATCGGTGGATGGCCGACGGGTCCTCCTGCTGCTATGGCTGTGGCTGAGGCTGAGGAGCTGGCTCTGCAGGTGCTACATGCCTCCGTCTCGTCCTGCCAGGCTGGGGGTACGCTGGCTGGTGGTCCTGGGGTGGCTCTGTCTCTGCCCTGATAAACTATCCCGGGTGCTGTATCTGAATCAGCCCCATGCTCTCCAATGCTCGCGCCGTGGTGCAAGAAGGAGGTAAAGCGGTCAGGGTGGCGATGGTGCGGGCAGTGAAAATCCGGTATGATCGAGCTAGGCGGGTGATGAAGTATCCTCGGCCCAATGGACTGCTAGCGGAGGCACCCGTCGCACGGGTGGATAGGGCAACAGCTAAAGCGTAGGGGAGGTGAAGAAACCTGGAGGGGTCGAGGAGAACCGATAAAAACGTCATGTCCTCCCCGGACACCTTCTCGCCTCCCTCTCGCTGCATGATGGAGGTGGAGACGATGCGGTGCATGAGGTGGTGGAGCGGGCCTCGAAGGTGGCTCTCCCGGAAGGTCCCCGCCTCGTAGAATATGTTGGACAATGGTGCCCAAACCTCCATGTTGGCAGGCCTCCCCGGCTGCCCCTGAATACATGCATCAAAGAACCGGGGAAAATGGCGGTGCTGAAAATCCGCCTCCACGTATATCCCAGTGCGCCTCGCGAACTCCCGAAGGCTGCACACCCTGTGCACGCCCCCCAGCCTGAATCGAATCAACCTCTCCCGTGGGTCTGTCTCCTTCGGCGTGTACTCAATCGTCGAAAGGAACTCCAGGAGGAGCTCCGTGTACACAACATCCTCGTCTGTGGCCATGAACCTGTCCCAGCCCCGGCAAGTAAAAGATGCATCCCCATGGGTCCAGGTGCGGTGTAGAAACGGCTCTATCTTGCCCCAGATCCCGGCCTCCCCGAGGATGGCCCTGTCAATAATGGTCGCCTCTAGAACCCGGCGACCTGTCAAAGCGTCCCTCCGTGATCGGTACTCAACAGAGGCTGCTGGCCCCTCTGGAAACTGAAGAAAGTCGTGGTCTAGTCTGAACATGATCTGCACAAACGAAATTTTTTTGCAAAATAAGTCCTTTTCTTTGCCACCGCACCGCGGCACGGCCCTTGAGCAAGGGCGCGGCACTCCGTGCGGCTGTTTCCAAAATCCAAACTCAAAATCGACTTTTAACCTGTTAAAATTCAATCCAAACACACCACAAGGTAGCCTAAGTGCCGACTAACTCATCTAGGGTATCTATTTGACAAAACAAACACCCTATGAGTCAGCATTAGCGATTTCTAAGTTTTGAACTTTTTGAACAAATCACTCAAATTAACTACCTAATCATTAGTTTAAACGAGTAATAGCTAGTTAGAATGACATACCATAGTAGTGGGAATGAAATGAGCAAGAAAAAACGCGAGAAATTTTTGTTGGTCAGAGCTCCGAGTCGTGGTGTGTGTGAATAATGTCGCGGGTTACCTTAATATGGAGGAAAACCGACTGATCGATACCCGTATCGCGCAAATTGCACAACCCGCGACGCACATGTCACCAAATCAACCGCTGCGCATCGGGTTGATTTACGATCCCGCGTCGCGCATATGAACAAACCGCGGCGCGGTCATCAAAAATTCCAAATTCTTCACACGACCCCACACTTTCCTTGGACCACTAACTTGTAATTAATGATAAGATTTTTCCTAATTATTTCTAAGAAATACAGAACCTAACCTATGACACGATGGGTTGCCTCCCAACAAGCGCTAAGTTTAACTTCTTCAGCCAGACGTACTGCTCCTAATCCTATTCTTCCTCTTCCTGAACTCCGGCTGACATCTGCTTGAATCCTGGTACGAAGTTACGAGCCATCGTCGATATTAAGGACGTGAGTTGAGTCATCTGATCACTCACTCCACTAATCCATTGTTGTTGCGATTCCAGAAGCTTGAAAACTTTTGCTTCCCTTTCTCTTGATTCTTTCTCATACTGCTGGTGTCTTGCTTCTAGCATCTCCATCATATCCAGCAATTGTTCCTTGTCAATGGTAGCCAACGGGTGATCCTTTGTTTCCTTTAAAATCTCTCCTTTTGCTCCTTCTTCCGTTCGCGTCCATATTTTCCCTTTATTCTTAATTCCAGGTTCCATTAACACACTTTTATCCAGTTGCTTATCATCATTCCCTAGAGGTAAAGACACAGGGCTTCCAAACATATTTAGTCTCCTTTTCCTCGTTCCAAAGGAGATGTCCATATCACCCGTCTTGCAGTCAATCACAGCGCCAGCCGTAGCTAAAAATGGGCGTCCTAAAATGAGTGCAGGCGCATCTTCCAAACTTTCATACTCCATGACCACGAAATCTACAGGATAAAAGAAGTCCCCAACCTTGACTATAACATTGGTCAGCCAGCTGCAACACGATCTTTGCTGGCTCTAATTCTTCATTCTTGTACTTATCATACAGGTACCCCGGTAGCACATTTACACTGGCTCCCAAATCCAGTAAAGTGTTCCGAATAACCACGTCTCCTATAGTAGTGGTGATCAATGGTGATCCAGGGTCCTTCTCCTTCTTGGGCAATGTTCCCAACAGTGCCTCGCTTGCCTTAATTGTCAATCTGATAGTGTCTGGTGTGGGAATCTTACTTTTTCCATTCCTTTCGCACATCTCCTGAAGAATTCTTGTATCTTCAGGAGCGTCCTTAAGTTCCTCCCATAGATGTTGGTTTATCAATGGCCCTATTGGTTTAGGTGCTTCCTGTTTCTTCTTTCCTTTCTTGTCTTTCTTTTTCTGTTTAATTCCTGCTATCACTGACTGTTTTTCTTCCTTAACCTCCTTATCAATCTTGGGTTGAGTTCCCTCCTCAACAGGAGTTTCATTTTCTTCCTTACCTTCCTCTTTACTCTCCACTTTCTCCTGTTCCTTTTCTTCTTTCCCAGATTCTACCTCACTTCCTGAATGTAATAGATCCACCAAAGTGACCTTTCTCCAATCAGTTTCAACAGTGTTCACGTGCTCTTTCCCAGATCGTTGATTATGGGTTGGATTAACCTCCGTCGCACTAGGCAACTTTCCATTGTCCCTTTTTTGCTGATCCTGTGCCATTTGTCCTATTTGTCTTTCCATGTTCGCGATATCTTTTGCATTAGCTTGGGACTGCTGCTGAGTAGCACTGAACATTTCGTACATTTTTGCAATCATCTCTTCTTGAGTCCCTGGGGCATTGTTGACAGCAGTGTTGGGCCCCCGATTATTAGTGTTGCTACCACTCCTGCTCGCATTTCCATTATTGTTTTGTGGGCTGGTATGACCTAGGCTGATTAGACTATTGACCTTGGTAATTATTTTGCCTCTGGTTGTTGAAGTTCTGTTGCTGCCCTTGATTATATGGTCTGTAGGGTCGTCCATTGTTGTACTGACCTTGACCCTGGGCATAAACTTGGTTTGCTTCCTGAATTTTTGGTCCTCCTTGTGATTGACCCGGAGGTCCATCCTGTAGCGTTGACGTAAGCCTGTCAAACTTCTTATTTAATTCACTTATTTCCTTTTTTACCTCTTTCTTCCAATCAGCATCAGCTCCCACTACTGCTGCTGTACCCACAGTCTTTCTTGTAGGAAAATTTGCTTTAGAGCCATTGCTTAATTCTTCCAAGAACTACCAGGCTTCTTCTGGATCCTGCCACATAAATGTCCCACTTGACGAGGCATTTATCATAGCTTGATGTGTTTCGCTGACTCCTTCAAAGAACAATTTCACTAACTGTCATTTGGGAACTTCATGGTGGGGGCAGGATCTCAATAGCTCCTTCAACCGATCAAATGCTTTATGGAAAGCCTCTCCAGGCTTTTGCTGGAAGTCTTGAATAACCCTTCTAATCTCTGTTGTCTTCTTGATGGATAGAATTCTTGTAGGAACTTGGCCTTGAGTTGATCCCACGTAGTGATGCTATTTGATGGTAAGGATGTAAACCAGTATTTGGCTTTGTCCTTAAGAGTGAATGGGAATAACCTAAGCCTAAAGATGTTCCTATTAGTATTTCTGGGGGTATTAGCATTGGCAATCGCTATAAATTCATATAAATGATTGTACGGGTCATCCTACTTGTACCCCTAAAATCTGGTAATATCCCTAACAATTGAGGTCTTATTTCTACTTGAGAGTCAATATTGTCAGGAATATAAATTGGCGACAAGTCATCATATTCCCGAGGCTGGAAATGTGATGCAACCGATTGCCTTCTCGGTTGTGCAAAATGTAAAGGTTGAGTAGGGTTACCGTAGAAGTGTTGATCGTTATACTCCTGCTGACCTGGTGGTTGTTGATGCTGCTGTGTTCTCCTGGGAGGTCCTCGACCTCGGTTCCACGGTTGCTGAGGTGCCGGTGGAACCCACCCTTCATCTTCTTCATCGTATCTCTCCTCTATCTCTGGATACTGTTGCTGAGGAGGTGGCTGATATTGTTATGGTTGTGTGATTTGAGGTTTGAAAAATACGGCTTGTGGTTGAGAAAATGGTTGGGAAGTAGGTCTCTGCTGTCTAGAGACTGGGGTGCCATCGCGGGTCGGCGCTCCCCAAGACATTGTAGAGGTGAATGGATTGGTGGATTGTGGTTGTGATACCGGTGGAAATGGTGGAATCGATGGCAGAGTGCATCATGGTATGGGTACAGGGGCTAAAACTGCACCACCAAAAGCACTCGTGCTCCCGAATTGAAACTCCGAAACCGGGGGAATAAAAGACATCCCCGTTGCCTCACCCGAAGGTTCCTGGGCAACATACTCTGGACTACTACTAACTTGACTAAAACTCATGATATTGGAACGCTGACACGCCTAGGTCGTCGTGCGGTCAAAAATGAAGAAAAACCTAACACACACTAGTACAGTGGTAGTCAGGGTCGATCCGCAGGAGCTTCGTGGTTAGACTAAATGACAGATTACCAACTAGTAGTGTCACGCTACAGTCGGAGGATCTAGTTTCTACTTTCCTAATTACTAACAACCTAAAGTGATGATCGAAACAAACTCAAGCTAAGCAAAGCTAAGCTCAAATGAACCTAGTCACTTTCTGAAATCAGAAGTGCATCTCTGAATCAGAAGCAAACAAAGGCATCCAAACTAAGCAAAACTAAGCAAAGCATAAAACTAGCCACTAACTAAAGTTCTGCTGAACAGTTACTAGCCAATGTTTAATGCCTAAAAACTAACCTAATTAGCTACTGATTTCAGCAAGAGAAAACAATCCCAACAAGGCCAAAGCAAGATCCAAACACAATCAAAACACAATCAAACATCCAAAACACCGAAATACCAATATTAAATGTAACCAAATGATTTTCATTCACCAAATCCGAATCCAAACATCAAAACAGTAACTAATTGAGACTAAAACAGAAGCCAAAGCTTAATATCAATGGTTGTCACTCCCAAAGATACAAAACAAAGCTTAATCCAAACTAATTAATTACAAATAAAATCCAAAACGTGAAAATACCACTTGAGAAGTTGCTGAAACGAAATCTTGGAGTCAAAGAGCTTCAGGTGCTCGAATGAACTGCCCCGGGCGCTGCTGCTCAATGAGCCGCATCCTCTCCAAAGTGCATGTTGTCGTGCGAGATGGAGGCAGCGCGGTCAAAGAAGCTGCCACGGAGGCAGTAAGGATCCCATAGGAACGGGCCAGGCGGGTAATAAAATACCCCCGGGCCAATGGACTGCTGGTAGAAGCTCCCGTCGAGTGAGTGGAGAGGGCAACTGCGAGGGCGAAGGGGAGATGGAGGAATTGGGACGGATCAAGGAGAGCCCAAAAGAATGTCATGTCCACCCCAGACACCTTCTCGCCCCCCTCTCGCTGCATGATGGGGGTGGAGACGATACGGTGCATGAGGCGGTGAAGTGGGTCGCGGAGGTGGCTCTCCCTCGAGGTCCCTGCCTCGTACATAACGTTGGACAGTGGTGTCCAAATCTCTATGTTGGCAGCTCGGTCCGGCTGCCCCTGGATGCACGCCCCGAAGAACTGCGTGAAATGGCGATGCTGGAGGTCCGCTGGAGTGTATAGCCCAACTCTCCTCCAAAACTCCCGGAGGTTGCACTCCCTCTGTGCACCTCCCAGTCGAAATCGGATGATCCTGGATCGTGGGTCCGATGCCCGAGGAGCAAAATGGATCGTGGAGAGAAACTCCAATAGTAGCTCGGTGTAGACCACGTCCTCGTCCGTGGCCATGATCCTATCCCAGCCACGGCAAGTAAATGAAGCATCCTCGTGAGTCCAAGTGCGATGTAAGAATGGCTCGATCGCGTCTCATAGTCCCGCATCCCTCAGTATATCCCTGTCAATGACCGTCGCCTTGAGAACCCGGCGACCAGTCAACGCATCCCTCCGCGAAATGTACTCCGCGGAGCTAGCCAGTCCCTCGGGGAACTGGAGGAAAGCGTGCTCTAATCTGAACATCATCTGCAAAAAGACACATAGCCACCAAACAAAAAAAATTTCTGCAAAATTAGTCCCTCTTCCCCACCGCACCGCGGCGCGGCCCAAGAGCAGGGGGCGTCGCGGCGAGCGGCTGTTTGCAAAACCCCGAATCAAACTCGCAATTTAACCTGCTAAAACTCGATCCAATCATACCACTAGGTAGCCTAAGTGCCGCCTAACTCATCTAGGGTCTCTATTTGGCAAAACAAACACCCTATGAGTTAGCATTGGCGATTCTAAGTTTTGAACTATTTTGGGCAAATCGCTAAAATTAACTACCTAATCACTAGTTTTAACGAGTAATAAGTAGTTAGAATAGCGTACATTGGTAGTAGAAACAAAATGAGCAAGAAAAAGTACGAGAGAAATTTGTCGATCAGAGCTCCGAGTCGTGTGAGGGCTAGTTGAGCCGCTGCTTACCTTAATATAGGAGAAAACCGACTGATCGTTTACCGCGTCGCGCATTTTCCCTTTGCGCGTCGCGCGTGTCACCAAATCAACCCCTGCGCATCGGGTTAGTTTACGTCCCCGCGTCGCGTAATTCAAAAACCCACGGCGCGGTCTTCAAAAATTTCAAAACTTCTCACATGACCCCACACTTATTTTAGACCACGAATACCTGCAAAGATTGATGTATTTTCCTAATTAAATCAAAGAAATATAGATCCTAACTTATGACATGATGGGTTGCCTCCCAACAAGCGCTGAGTTTAACGTCTTCAGCCAGACGTGTTGTTCTTGCTACGGCTACAGTGGATCGTATGCCTTCTTTCCTTGCTGCTTTTCTGCTTCCACCGTCCCTTCGCTGACCCACTGCCCTTCAAACTTTCCCGGGTCGAATGGCTTGCTAGTTCTCCTGTTGCTGCCCAGTTGCCATCTCCCGATGAAGCGCGCAGTTACCTTTGAACCTCCAAGCTCGGTCTTTCCTTCTATATCTCTTCAAAATCACTAGCTTGACGTGAAGCGCTCCCAGGGCCGCTTCTAGTAGTTGTTTCACACCTCGGTTGCTAGTGTCTCGCATGCTATCTTCAGGTTGCAATTTTGGTTTGCAGTACCAATAAAAATTTTCCAATCGAATGGAAGCGGAAGGCAACATATCAGGATGCTTCCATATGTCCTCATCGATAGTATTGATTACATCTAATTTTCCATTCATGAATGGATCATGAGTGGCGATAAAATAATGTTTATTACTTTCAAATATCAATTCGTCAGCGTCAACTTCTTGGTCATCGTCCAACAGGTGGATTGGAACCAAGAGCGAGCGACTAGTTTGATCCGATGGTGGTACAAAGTCACCCATCACCAGATCCTTGCTTTCAAACTTCTCAAAATTTTCAAAAATCATAGGTTCGGGGGGAGTATTGTCATCTACACCCCCTTTCCCAATAGTATCAAAAATTTCAACAATTTCGGGAATTGTTGGACTGGGGTCTGCACTGTCACTTACAGCCCCTCCACAACATCCACATCGACCAAATTATCTGGTGATGGTATGGATTCACTCTTCACTAGCTCCACATTATCAATATTTTCAAAAACATAAAAAACATCAAAAGCTGTTGAGTTAGAGGTAGCATTGTCACCTACAACCTCTTCCTCAACAACATTTTCGACCCTCTCTGTGGTCTCTTGACTTTTCCACGGTGTATGCCCTTCCATCACATATTCAGGTGATGCAAGTTCACACACATTATTATTGGTATAAAAATCACTCGCCTCCGGTTCTTGCAAAGGTGGTGAACATTTCCAACTTTCCTCTAACCAATCTAAAGAAGCTTGCAAACTTAAAAGAGCATCGGCCTGGTCCTTCTGTTCTTGGTGAGTGTTATACCAGAGTACCCAAAGTTGGGCCCAAGTTACAGAATTTTTAGGTTGAGATGACTCCTCGGTCCGCCATCCATTGTCATCGGGTGATCCATTGTAGCAATCATCCTCGTAATAGGTGTCGGCCGGACTAACTAAAGTTCTGCTGAACAGTTACTAGCCAATGTTTAATGCCTAAAAACTAACCTAATTAGCTACTGATTTCAGCAAGAGAAAACAGTCCCAACAAGGCCAAAGCAAGATCCAAACACAATCAAAACACAATCAAACATCCAAAACACCGAAATACCAATATTAAATGTAACCAAATGATTTTCATTCACCAAATCCGAATCCAAACATCAAAACAGTAACTAATTGAGACTAAAACAGAAGCCAAAGCTTAATATCAATGGTTGTCACTCCCAAAGATACAAAACAAAGCTTAATCCAAACTAATTAATTACAAATAAAATCCAAAACGTGAAAATACCACTTGAGAACTTGCTGAAACGAAATCTTGGAGTCAAAGAGCTTCAAGGTCGATTTTACACCCGGTCTTTGCTACGGTTTTCGCCTGAAATTGCATCTATTTATATTTGCAAATTTCCAGCAGCCGCGCCACGCAGATGAAGAATCCGCGGCGCGCGTACTAATCTTTTCCCGTTTCTTCGGCATTTGAATGTGTTCCTCCGCCTTAAGCCTGCGTCGCGTGTATCATATATCCACGGCGCGCATACGTTTTTCCTTGATTTTTTTATTCTTTTCCAAACTTATTTCTTTTGCACGCTTTTAGTCCCTGTTCCCATTCTTTTTCTCCAAACAAGTCCTGGCACGAAAAGTGAGAATACCAAGATATATCTGATATAATTTCATCAAGAATAGGGCTCAACAATGCCTAAAATATTTGATATTACTAGGCGTTGTCAAATGCCTACGGGCATGGATTTTTTGCGCAGTACGCTCAATCTCCGGGTCAACTTGCAAAGGGGATACTTGCTCACCCCTGCGGGTATGCATGCACTAGTGCAACACGCCCGCAAAACAAAAACAAAAAGACTAACCAAATGAAACTCAAAGAAAATCAAGAAACTAAAGTTCCTACTAATCACCTAATCTAAGCTCACAGCTCAACGGCGCCAAAAATTGACACGCCTAGGTCGTCGTGCGGTCAAAAATAAGAGAAAACCTAACACACACACTAGCACAATGGTAGTGAGGGTCGATCCGCAGGAGCTACGTGGTCAGATCAGATGACAGATTACCAACTATAGTGTCACGCTATAGTCAGAGGACCTAGTTTCTAAACTTTTGCCTATTGAACCCAAACTGAACAAACTCAAATCAAGCATAGACTAAGCTAAGCTCAAACCAAAACCTAGTTACTTTCTGAAATCAGAAGTGCATCTCTAATCCAGAAGTAAACAAAGGCATACAAACAATCCCACATAAACCAAAACAAGGCATAAGCCGAACCAATAATCACAATTCACTTGAACAGTCACTGGCTCTAGCTCAAACCTAAAAACTAACCTAATTGGCTACTGAAATCAGCAAAGGAAAACAGTCCAACAAGATCCAAACAAACATCCAAACACAATCCAAACATACAAAACCAATAACAATCATCAAAACACCGAAAAACCAAGATTACTTATAACTAAATGATTTTCATTAACCAAAAACGAATTCCACAGATCCAATACAGTAACTAATGATGAAAAACAGTAAATTAAAGTGTTCAAAGTTAGTGGTTGTGACTCCCAAAGACCTTAGCCACTATTGCTAACTAATACTAAAATGAAATTAAATTCTAAAACATAAAATACCAATTGAGAAGTTTCTGGTGCTTTATCACGGAGTCAAAGAGCCTTCAGGTCGATTTTTCACCGGGTCTTTGCTAAGTTTTTCGGCTGTAAATGGCTCTATTTATAGTTTCAAAATACCCGCAACCGCGCCGCGTAATTAAGTAAACCGCGGCGCGCATAGTGATCTGATCCCGTTTTCTCGACATTTGAATTTGTTCCACCGCCTCAAAGTCGCGTAGCGCCTTCTTGATACCGCGGCACACGTACGCATTTCCTGATTTTTTATCTTCTTCTCTAACTTTCTCCAATTTGCACGCTTTTGGTCTCTGTTTTCATTATTTTCTTCCAAAAAAGTACTGGCACGAAAAATGAAAATACCACGAGATATATGATATAATTTCACTAAGAATAGGGCTCAACAACGCCTAAAATACTTGATATCACTAGGCGTTGTCAGACACCCATTTCTCAACCCATTTCACAACCACCACCAGTACTTTTTAAACCACAAACCACATTCCAACCTATACCACCGCAACAACAATACTAACAACCACCTCAGCAACAGTACCAGTATAAAGAGGCTGAGGAGAGGTATGATGATGAAGACGAAGGATGGGTTCCACCAGAACCACAGTAACCACGAAACTGAGGTCAGGGAATTCCAAGAAGAGCACAGCAGCACCAACCATTGCAAGGTAAGCAGAGATACAATGATCATCACTTTTACGGTAATCCTGCTCAACCCTTGTATATTGCACAACCGAGGGGGCAATCGGTTGCATCGCACTTCCAGCCACGGGAGTACGATGACTCGTCACCCATTTACATTCATGATGATATAGAATCTCAAGTATAAATTAGGCCTCAGTTGTTAGGAATATTACCGGAATTTAGGGGGTACAAACAGGATGACCCATACAATCACTTGTATGAGTTTATAGCCATAGCCAACGCTAACACCCCTAGGAACACTAATAAGAATATTTTTAAATTAAGAGTGTTCCCATTCACTCTGAAAGACAAAGCCAAATATTGGTTTACGTCTTTGGCATCGAATAGCATCACTACATGGGACCAACTCAAAGCTAAGTTCTTACAAGAGTTTT
Source organism: Cichorium intybus (assembly GCA_023525715.1). Lineage (NCBI taxonomy): Eukaryota > Viridiplantae > Streptophyta > Magnoliopsida > Asterales > Asteraceae > Cichorium > Cichorium intybus. Next base: position 98,861,769 of record CM042014.1, read on the forward strand.
ATCCGGCAAGCAAGACAACGGAAATCAGGAGGGCCATTCAGGATTTTCAGCAGAAGCCTAGAGAAGCTTTTCATGAAGCATGGGATCGTCTAAAAGAGTTGATGAGGTCGTGCCCTCATCACGATATTCCAAAGTGGCAACTAGTCAAGATATTCTTTGAAGGAGCAAGTGAGACGAACCAAGCCATGATTAACGCATCATCTAGTGGCACTATTATGATGCAAGACCCGGAGGAGGCTTGGCGGTTTTTGGAACAGTTAAGTAATGGCTCCAAGGCGAATTTCTCCACAAGAAAGATGGTAGGCACAGCTGCAGCAGTAGGAGCCGATGCCGACTGGAAAAAGGATGTAAAGAAGGAGATAAGCGAGCTTAATAAGAAATTCGATAGACTTGTGTCTACTTTGCAGAATGGTCCTCAGAGTCAGCCACAAGGAGGTCAAGGAGGACCAAAAACTCACGAAGCGAATCAAGTCTATGGTCAGGGTCAAGGTCAATATAACAATGGACGACCCTATAGACCATATAATCAAGGTCAATAAAATTTCAATAACCAGAGGCAGAACAACTATCAAGGCCAATCATCTAATCAGCCCAGGCAGTATCAACCGGCGAACAATAATGGTAATGGAAATGGTAACAGCAACAATAGGGGGCCCAATAATTCCATCAACAAAGCCCCAGGGACTCAAGAGGATCTGGTTGCGAAAATGTATGAGATGTTCAACGCAACACAACAGCAGTCGCAGGCCAATGCGAAAGCCATCGTCAATATGGAGAGGCAAATTGCCCAAATGGCTGAAGACCAACGAAAAATAGATAATGGGAAGCTTCCAAGTACCACAGAAGTCAATCCGACCCATGGTCAGCGGGCCAGAAAGGAACATGTCAACACTGTCGAGGCTGAATGGAGGAAGGTCACCCTGGAAGATCTGCTAGAATCGGGAAATGAGGCTGAGAGTGAGAAGGAAGAAGAAGTTAAGGAAAAGGTGGAAATTGAGAAGGAGAATAGGAAAGACACGGAATTAAAGGAAATTCCCGTTGAGAATGAGCCTCAACCAAAGGAGGACAAGGATGTCCAAGAGGAAAAGCAGCCGATAATAGCCGGAATTAAACAAAGGAAGAAGGATAAGCAGGGAAAGAAAACGCAGGAAGCGCCCCAAATCAACTGGGCCATCGATGAATCAACCCTTGTGGGATGAACTTAAGAACGCTCCTGAGGATACAAGAATTCTTCAGGAGATGTGCGAAAAAAAGGAAAAAAGCAAGACTCCCACACCTGACACTATGAGGTTAACAATTAAAGCTAGTGAGGCACTGTTGGGAACACTGCCCAAGAAAGAAAAGGATCCTGGGTCACCACTGATTACTACTACTGTAGGAGATGTGGTCATTAGGAACACCTTGCTGGATTTGGGAGCAAGCGTGAATGTGCTACCGGGATATTTGTAAGATAAATACAAAAATGAGGAATTAGAGCCGGCAAAGACTGTGTTACAGTTGGCTGACCAGTCAACCAAAGTATCCCGAGGTAAGCTTACAAATGTCATAGTGAAAGTTGGGGATTTCTTTTACCCAGTGGACTTTTTAGTTATGGAGTACGAGAGTCAGGAGGATGCACCTTTGTTAATATTAGGACGTCCGTTTTTGGCTACGGCCGGTGCTATTATTGATTGCAAAACAGGAGATTGGGATATCTTCTTTGGGTCGAGAAAAAGAAGGTTGAATATGTTCGGAAGTCCCATATCTCTGCCTCAAGGGTATGATGATAAGAATTTGGATAACAATTTGCTGATGGAACCTGGGGTTAGGGACAAAAGAAAAATATGGATCCGAATAGGAGAAGGAGGAAAAGAGGAAGTCTTGAAGAAAATAAAGGAGCATCCGTTGTCCACCATTGACAAGGAACAACTGCTGGACATGATGGAGATGTTAGAGGCAAGGCACCATCAATACGATAAAGATGCAAGGGAAAGAGAAGCAAAGGTCTTTCAGCTTCTAGAAGCCCAGCAACAATGGATTAGCGGGGTTAGTGACAGGATGACTCAACTCACTTCATTGATGTCAATGATGGCCCATAATTTCGCACCAGATCGCAACAAGATGCCATCAGGAATTCAAGAAGAGTAGGAGTAGGAATGGCACATCTGGCTGAAGACGTTAAACTTAGCGCTTGTTGGGAGGCAACCCATCTTTCATAAGTAGATACTGTATCTCTTAGGAGTAATTAGGAAGATTATATCATCGTCATTGCAGGTATTATTGGTCCAATGCAAGTGTGGGGTTGATTTGAAGAAAAATTTAACTTTTGAAGACCGTGCCGCGGTCACGCAATTTGCACGTCGTGGGAGACGATCGATCGGATTCCTTCATTAAAAAGGTAAGCCGCGACACTGTTCACACACACCCACACCGTAGAGCTCCGATCATCGAAAATTTTCTCACATTTTTCTTGTTTATTTCATTCCTACAATCAAGGTACGTTATTCTAACTTATTTCTACTGAGTATTACAAGCATTTAAGCCTAGAAATTGGTTGATTTCTCCAAAATTGAAAAAACTTAGAAATCGAAAATGCCAACTCATAGGGTGTTTATTTTGCCAAATAATGACCCTAGATGAGTTAGTCGGTACTTAGGCTACCTTGTAGTGTATTTGGATTGATTTTAAACAGGGTAAATCGCGATTTGGGATTTGGAATTGGGAACAGCCACTCGCCGTACCGCGCCATGGTTCCTGGGCCGCGCCGCGGTGCGGTGGTGAAGAAAAGGACTTAAATTGCAAAAAAAATTCATTTGTGCAGATGTCGTTCAGACTTGACCACCAGTTTCTCCAATTCCTTGAGGGATTGGATAGCTCTGTGGAGTTTGCTAGCAGCTGTCGTTCAGACTTGACCACCAGTTTCTCCAGTTCCCTGAGGGATTGGATAGCTTTGTGGAGTTTGCTAGCAGGAGGGATGCACTCGTAGGTCGCCGGGTTCTCGAGGCGACGATCATTGACAGGGATATCCTCAGAGATGCGGGACTTTGGGGCGACATCGAGCCATTCCTCCACCGCACAAGGACCCACAGGGATGCTTCATTCATGTGTCGAGACTGGGACAGGCTCATGGCCAACCAGGAGGACACAGTATACACCGAGCTTCTTTTGGAGTTCCTATCTACTGTCCGTTTTTCACCGGGGTCGACAGAGGCCCGTTCCAGACTGGTACGATTCAGGTTGGGGGGAGTGCACAGGGAGTGCAACCTCTAGGAGTTTGGGAGGCGCACTGGCATCTATACAGAGGCGGACCTCCAACACCGCCATTTCACGCAGTTTCTCCAGGCGTGCACTCAGGGGCAGCCCGCTAGGGATGCCAATGCAGATATTTGGACACCATTGTCCAACGTGTTCTATGAGGCGGGGACATCCAGGGAGAGCCATCTTTGTGATCCGCTTCACCAGCTCATGCACCGCATCGTCTCCACCACCATCATGTACAGGGAGGGGGGCGACAAGGTGTCCGGTGAGGACATGACATATCTCTGGGTCCTCCTTGACCCCTCTAGGTTCCTTCACCTCCCGTTCGCTCTAGCCGTTTCCCTATCCACCCGTACGACGGGTGCATCATCCAGCAGTCCTCTGGCCCGCGGGCATTACATCACCCGCCTGGCCCGTTCGTACCGGATCCTTACTGCTCTTGTCGTGGCCTCCTTGACTGCTTTACCTCCAGCTCGCACTACGGCGCGAGCCCTGGAGAATATGGGGCTTATAGAGCAGCAGCGCCCAAGCCAGTTTGTGAAGGTGGCGACCGAGGCACCCCAGGATCCCCGGCCAGCTTACGCTCAGCCGGGCAGGAGACGCCGGAGACCGGTAGCACTAGCAGAGCCAGCGCCACAGCCACAGCAGGAGGAGGCGACGGAGCTTAGGCGATTGGAGGCCAGGGTGGCGAGGATGGAGGAGCAGTTGGAGTGGACCGGGGAGGTACTTTTGGATTTAGCTACACAGCGGGGACACCGCCCCTGACCATTTCCAGCTCGGGCCCACGATCATGCGGCTGGTTCTTCCAGGCCACTAGGTGGCGATTGATGTATTTTTTCTTATTTTCTTTTTGGGATATATGTACTGTACTTATGACACTTTTTATCTTTTTGTCTGTCTATATTTTATTTGTTTGTTTGTTTGCATTTAATCGTTTTGTGAGTTATGCATGTGATACCAAGTTAGAGGAGTTGTTTCAAGCAAGTGTGGGGTCACTGTGCCCCCTCCACTTGTCTTGACCACTAGCGTGTTCACTGTTGCGCTACAACTCCAGAATGCTAAATTGAGGTCCTTTTTGTTCGTATTTGTACATGTAACACCGAGTACCAATCAAGCGATCTGATGGGTTTTGATAAATAAAAGAGCGTTTTACGCTTAAACGGCAACGTAAGCTTTTTAAAATAACTAGTTTATTTTAGACCATTTTAAACAAAACCATCAAGGATCCATTTACATGGGTTAGAATGATATCTAAACATACATAGGATGTTTTAAAGAAATAACCTTTGAAGCCTTTGAACCCTCTTGGTATTGGGGTGTTGAAGTAGATGGCAAAAATCAAGAAGCTTGATCTCTCTACAAGTGTCCACCACCAAGGTAAAGGCACTTTAAATGCTAGTTCCTTCTTGTAAAATGAACTTCTTAAGCCTTTAAGTACTTAACAAATTAAACATTAAAGGAGAAGTGCTTCTACACTCTCAAACTTGGAACAAACTTCACAAAAGGATGAGAGTAGATGGAGAGAAAGAGTTCCCACGTTTTTTAGACTATATGAGAGAAAAACTTAATGCAAACTTTGCATCTCACTCTCTTTTATACTAAAAAAGTGAGTACCATGACCCATACCATCATTAAATGCAAAAGATATGATCTTACACAAGGTATGGGTGTGTAATTATGGTGAAAAATGACAAGAGTGTCCAACACTCTTCCTTTAGAAACTAAGTCTAGTTACATCTTAATGTAACCAAAGTGTCCAAAACTTTGTACATGACTTAATATATTATACCATATGATATAATTATTAGTTTAACTCATTATAATTATTATTTTCACAAAACAATAATTATTCTCTAATTAAATACAAGAGTTGAATTTATTTATTAATTATCAAATACTTAATAAATATTCAATAAGTACCAACTTGATAACGGTGTGACCCTATAGGATCATACGTAATTAGCAATATCATTTCATAATGATTCTTGAGCATATAGATCCAACACGATCTACCGTCCAAAAGGGTAACTCTTTCTCCCTTGTTCTAAATATTTTTTGTACAACGGGGACGTTGTACGGGTTTAAGTGTGGGGTGTGGACGGTCGAAAGAGTTGTTTTTGAAATTATTGCGGAAAATGACAGATTTTCAAAATTTTAGCAACTTTTTCAAAATTTTTACTAGATTGTAATTTTGAAACGGATAGTTTGTGATTGTTTATAGCATTGGTATTTTTCGAGAAATACTATGTAGTTGTAATCATGCTATTAGTTTAGTCAAATAAGTTGAGTTTTATGAGTTTAGACGATTGGGATATTTTAGGATTGGAATTTAGGAAGGAACTGTCAATCAGTGGACTTTGTTGTTCGAGCTGGTAAGTCCAAAATGGGTGGACCTTACGCACCTTACCACCTAAGATCGTCTGGTCTGGGATGGTATTTCTGAAAGCTCGTTACACGGACAGCATCGAAAGTCATGAACAATTCCTTAATGGCCTTTAGAATCTGAATGAGTATGTACACTTCATCGTGGACAGAAAATTTGTAATCAAGGGTTCTTTAGAAAGCCATGAATTCCAAAGAACATTCCGATTATGTTTTTACGAACTATTTCACTCTAACTCATAAGGTAATAAGCTTTGAAACTGAACACAGTCAAAAAAATTGTTTGAGTCTTAGTTAAAATCTATTAAAAACTCTCTTGCTTGGGGACAAGTAAGGCACAAGTGTCGGGTGTTAGACAACGCCTAGTAATATCACATATTTTAGTCGTTGTTGAGCCCTATTCTTAGTGGAATTATATCATATATATCGTCGTATTCTCACATTTTGTGCCAGCACTTGTTTGGAAAGAAATAATGAAAACAGGGACCAAAAGCGTGCAATTTGGAAGACGTTTAAAGATCAAGGCAAAATCAGGCAAAGACTTACGCACGCCGCGGAATTCATCAATGCGCGACGCGGTTATGAGGCGGTGGAAATAATTTAAATTCTGATAAAACAGGGATAAACCCCTACGCGCGACGCGGGATCCACTTATGCGCGGCCCAGCTTCGAGATTTTTGCAACTATAAATAAAGGCTCTTAGGTCGAAAAAATGAGCGAATACCTGGTGTGAAATCGACCCCCAAGGCTCTTTGACTCCGAGATTTAGCTTCAGCAACCATCTTTTGGTATTTTCATGTTTTTATCTTTAATTTTCAATTAGTTTAATAGTTAGTGATAGTTGGCTAGTGTCTTTGGGAGTTACAACCATTGACATTGAGTCTTTGTTTCTGTTTTTAATAAGTTTAGTTACTGTTTTGAACCTGTTGGATCTGATTTGGTTAATGGTAATCATTTGGTTTCTGTTAATTGCTCAGTTTTTCGGTGTTTATGCTTGTGAATGAAAGTTTGATTGATTGGATTGTGTTTGATGCTTGGTTTGCCTTTGATTGCTTCTGAGTTGGAGATGTACTTCTGATTTCAGTAGGTAACAAGGTTTAGTTAGTGGATTTTAATTTAATGCATGCTTGTTTGGAATTATTTTAGTTTATGATTCTTGGGATTGTTTGGCAAGAGTTATGAAGTAGGTCCTCTGACTGCAGTTGGTAATCTGCCACCTGTCTCGACCACGTAACTCTTGTGGATCGACCCTGACTTCCACTGTGCTAAGTGTGTGTGTTAGGTATTTTCTTATTTTTGACTGCATGACTACCGCTGCGATGTCAACCAGCTCTTCCCAAAAATTCTTAGTGCCACGAGATGTGCAAACCTTCTCCATAGAGCGCATTTAAACTTCTGTAGCCTTGACATTCGAATGCGACTTGGCACGCACCTACGTCACCGCAAGAACTGAATCGTTACAGCCCCCACTAAGAAATTGCTTTCTTCGAGAAACGAACCGTTGGCTTTAGCTTTGAAATCACTTGTTGGATCTGGATGCGGCCATTGTGCTGATACCAACTGCTGGGTCTTGAAGTGATATGCAATTTGCTTTCGTTGTCAACAGTCACCTTGTTGAGTCTTGGCTTGCCGAAAGTTCTTATTTTCACTCAACAAAGGTGATACCTCAATTTCAACTTCTCTTCATCACAATCTTCTGATAAATCATTAGAAGTTGAACTTGTCTCTCTTTCTTTTGATTTTGGGTTCATGGACGGTCATCTCTCCTTCCCTTTTTTTATTTTTAAAAATTTTTATGTAATTTTCGGATATGATTTTCTGATCAGAAATTTCTGATGAGATTTTTTGATCAGAAATTTCTGATAGAGAACAGCAACTGACTTCTTTAGGCAAAAAGTAGAATTTCTCAACTTAGGTGTTACTATGCATCTAAGTCTTCAAGAATGTAGAAGGTTGATGTATGGTTAGACTTTGGTATTATGAAGCACCAAAGCTTGATACAGAAATTCAATCTTATGTGGAGAAAAAAAAAGTGATGTCACTGATGAAAAAGGTGATGATGTCACTTATAGAAAAAGGATGATGTCCTAGAAAAAAAGTATGTGTAAATTAATGGGTGTGGGAGATAGTAAAATGATGTTCCCAAGGTATCACTGTTCGTTAAAAGGAGACATGAAAGAGATGTGTGAGCTGATGGATTTTTTTGATAAACATTTAATTTACATTCCCCCCAAATTAATAAATATTTAAAAAGTTCAACGACAATGTAAATTTAATTAACATTTTTACAGCAAAATTTTAACCTTTTTTATAGAAATTTACAATAAAACATTTTCGAACAAAGATAGCCAAAACTTGAATCACAATTGTAGATTTTACGATTTGCGTCTATAAACATATTAATTTTTAAACTACGGAAAATGTTCTGTTTTGCCTGTCTTTACATATTTTAGTCATTTACGTCATTTACCATTTGGTTTTTGTTTTTGCGGAAACGAAGATGAGAAAATTAGCATCCATCGGACCGATAGCGGGTTTTCAAAGTTCATAAAAACTGTATGACCAACTATTATAGCTCTGATACAAATTGTTGAAAATTAAAAATATACAAAAACTCGGGGGTTTTTGAGTCCAAGATCTTTCGTTCAACAACAAACGAAGATATATAAATAAATTAAGTGCTAAAATGTAAAGAAACGATGCGGAAAATATAAATGAATTGAAATATAAAGTTGCAAAACATTAAATAAGATGTAAAGAACAAGTGCAGAAATTAAAAGACAATAATTAAACGATATGATGTAATTCGTATTTTTCATTGATAAACGAAAGGTGTTACAGATTGAAAAGTTAAGCTCAAACACACTTTCTAGTCTAAAATGAATTACATGGAGATCTAGAGTAGACAAAACAAGAGGATATATGATGTTCTTGATGTTCTTGAGGTGGCTTGAGAGAATTCTTCAGCCCCTCCTCCAATTCCTTGAGACTACATTGGAGTGATAGTTTCCTCACAATCTCTCCAGAATCTCTCTACATCTCTCCTAGTCTCTAAACTTTCTTCATGACTCAAGGCTCCTATTTATAGGAGGAGAATATCTCTATCAGATCCCAAGTACAACTAATATTAACAAAATATTACAAAAGTACATGCCTATCACTAGCCTACTAAGTCTTGAACTTCTGATCATCAATTGCTGGTTGACTTTCGTTGCTGATTCACCATCTCAACTTCTTAGTCCAGCTCCAATACTTCAACTTAACTTCTGTTCAAGCTTCACCTCGTCAATTCTTGTTCAACTTCTGCCATGTGCTCTAAATTAGGTTGTGCTTCTATGTTTGGTTCCCTCCAAAACCAAACTTAGTGTAGATTCTCTCATTGATGTTCCAACCATAAGTTTGGTGTATATAGAAGTTTAGTTAAGAACTTTCTTGGTTTATTTCAACTTCTGTTCAGCTCAACGTTCGTTGCTGTGTCAATCAGAGATTTGGTGATACAGTGGTTGCTGGTCTAGCTCAAGCCTTTCTGCTTATGATTTCCTGCATCCTTAAATGATGTTAGTGTGACCATCAAGATATTCGGATCCTCATGATATTCGGTACTAGTGAATTTTAGGTGCAGCTTATAATCTTCGGTATGGCTTAGCTTCGGTATGATTGAATTTTGGTTCAAGGTCGACAGATGCATGATGTTCGGTCCTTTTAGATATTCGGTATAGCTACATTCACTCCGACATTCTTCATTTCGGTATGCATGCATGATGATTTTCGGATGGAAAAATATTCGGTATAGCCTCAACTAAGCTAGATCTTCAGTACATGCATGAACTTTTGTTCATGCATGATCTTCGGTATCGGTTTGTGATCTTCGGCAAGTCAGCTGACTTCAATACAGCAACAGGCTTCGACACCAGGACCTTGAATTTCGTTATGGTCCATGGGATTTTTGGTATGACATTTTCGGACCCAAACTTGGATTTACCAAGTTTGGTCCTTATTTGCTGGAAGATACCCTAGCTTCTGTTTGTTCCTCGATTCATGACTATACCTCAATTATTCAACATTTCAGCATTTAGACTAACACTTGCAGTTTTGGTCCCTTGGTGTAATGCCCCGTTTTTCGGTACGTTATTTTCGTATTAGTTATTTCATTTAATAAATAATAATAATAATAATAAACATAATAACGAAAATAATAATAATAATAATCTTAAATTAATTGTTGGGGATAAGTGTCAATGTTAGAAACTTAACATGTGAGTTTAATTAAAAAATGTGCTAAACAAAAATCACACTCCAAACTCTAGGGGCCAAATATGTCAAAACACCAAAGTTGTGCAATTAAGTGGGCTTCTTTCATGTTGAGCGACGGGAAGGTTTGGAGCAGCCCTAGGATCGACTTCTAAGGGGCCTTTTATGCGACACAAGTCCAACCAATCCTTGCTTGGATAGATACGTAAACCTAGTACTGCTCCTAGCCTTTTACGTGAACCCTATTGTTATCGTACACCATGATCTTATGTTGTCTTGAGGGATTATTGTTGTCATGGTAAAGAAGAAGGAGGAAGGCTGTCCAAGAAGTTTAGGTGGATCAAGGAAGATTGTAAGTGATCGATTTCTTGCTTGGAAGTGAAAGGTGCCTTGTTGTGAACTCTCTCTCTTGGTCTTTGTTCTTCTTCTAGCTAAGAACCACCAACACCCTCACCATGTATCCACCATGGGGTGGGTGGGTATGTGTATGGTGTGTTTCTCATTCTTGATTCCAACCTTGATGTCTAGATGCTATGGCTTTAAGTTCCTCCATGGTGTCTTGAGGTTTCTTATGGCTATATTTTAATGAATTGTTGCATTCATGCATGTCATGGTGTAATTGTAGATGTTCATGTTGTGTATGGTTCAAATATTTCTTATGCTACTTCTAAATTTCTATTGTTGGGAAGTTTTTGGAATTAATTTAGACTTTAGGGGTCTTAATCAATGTTCTATAGGTTTAGGAGTTGGAACCCTAGACCCTAATGTCATTTATGGGATTTTTGGATTTTCACTGTTTTGGTGCTGTTCTTATAAAACTCATATAAAATAGTGTATTTGGCCATTTGGGTTGCATCATACCATTTTGGAAAGGTCTAGGTGTGTAGATTTTTGGTCCATAAGACCTCGGACTAATTCGGACCCTAAGGTAAAAGTTGCAATCTTTACTGACTGGTTTAGGTGTGCACTGTACAGTGAGTTTTGTCTTGTAAAATTCATAAGTGATTGTAGAAGAATCATTTAGGGCAATATCTATGGGAAACATTCAATGTAATTGTCTAGTTTGTTCACACCGAATTTTAGAACCTAAGCCCTTCTAATTCTCATTCGTAGTTTATATCTTTGGGGGTAGGTTCTATGGTTGATCTTGTGAATTGTGGGTACTTGGTAGATGTTTAATTTGCAAATGGAAAATGAAAATGACTTGAGGTCACGCATTATGGTCTTGAACTTGGGTCTAGTTTCACCATGAGTTTTGTTAGATTTTATCTGTGAGTTTTCCTTAGCCATATATTGCAAATCTTGTTATGGGTCAAAAGTCAGCTTTGTTTTCAAACCCTTCTTTTTGTGGTTTTGAACCTTGATGGTGGGTTTAGGGATGGTGATGGGTGTCAGGACCTTCATAAACTTAATAAAGAGGATTAATAACCCCAATGATGTAATTATAAGGTAAAGGGAGGGTATTGTGGGACACGGTACGCGTCGGGTATCGGGAAAAAAACAAGTATGTACTTATAAAACTATAAGTAGTAATTATAAACGTAAACCCGTTTTAAGTAGTATCGTGTGGAATATAGGTCCGGGGAAGAAGGATACTTCTTGAGTATCACGTGGCTTGTGAGTGCAACCTACTTCTACTTATCAGATGAGTTTCACACTGCATTATATCAATGCCATTCATCCTCTGCTGTGTTGGGAGATGGCAAGGCGTGACGTGTACCCACTGTTGCGGATTCCTTGGAATTTATTTTAAAAATATTATCAATTAGACCTTGTTTTCCGCTGTAGATGGTTTGAAATTAATGATAAGGGTTTTGTATGAGTTGTGAACAAAAGGGAATTTAATTAATGTGTGTTTATTTAGTGAAAATGTTTTAAAATAAATTTTAAATTTACCCTAAAATTTTGGTATGTTACAAGGTTGTATCAGAGCATAGTTTGAGAGAATCAGGCTCACTTCAGTGAGTTCTAAACTCAAGTTAAGGCTAAAAAGTTTTCTTAAACCATTTTCTTTTACAAAAGAATGAAATTTGATGAACGATGATTTGAAGATGCAGTGTGTACCGCCAGTCGATGCCAGTGGGAAAGGTTTAAGTGTTTAATATTGTTGATGCTTTTTAGAACATATGGTATATGTATCCTGGATTTCCTAGTAAAGATCACACATTTTGTATTGTTTATATGTGATTTGATAATAGGAATATATGCTAGTGTCGATAGGTTGCTTAGGGAATGCCACTAAGTTGTATACAGTAGGGACTGAATAATCCTAGAATGCTTGTGTTGGCCTTATTGCATGTTCCTTGTTTGGTTGTTGCCTTAGGGTATGTTCTTTTATTCCAAAGCCTATTCAGTTTTACACTATATACGACCGTGCATTCAGAAGGCGACTTGTCATCACTAGAGGAAATTCCGTCTTAGTTAGAGTAGCAAGGTGGGAGCGGGAATCCTAGTGTTCTAGGAATGTGTAGGCATATGCTTGGTATGGGCATATGTGTTTGAATTCTCGGTAAGAAGCGAATTGGGGACTTTGGGACGGGTCTCAAAACGAACCTGATAGGTGTGGAAGATGGTAGTAGAGCTCCTACTATCAAAAGCACAGGATCCACGTTTGAGTCGAGAATTGGTCAAGACGAATCCAATGAGCTGAGGGTGTAAGTAATTAGCATATTAGATGTGGATGCTAATGAAATGTGTTAATATTTGTCCATTCTGTTGTTGAATGGTGATCATGGGGTTTAGTGGAAACAACTAGGGTGCTGGTTTGGGTGGCCAGGAGGTTCGGGATCTGATGGCGACAGAGGACTCATGTGCAATTAGGGAGGAATCCCTGTTATGTTACCGAGATTATGGATGAGCCAAGGGACACATTGGAGGAATGGGTTGTTACCAATCCAGTCGTCGCGGGAGGAAGACCTCATTATTTAGCCTACGTTGGATTTATGTCGTCGAGTGCATATTCCTTACTAGTAGTTCCATGGATGGTCGGGGGGTTCACTTCGCCATGCCTCTTTTGTGAGGGACGGCAAAGGATTGGTAGGGAGTTGAGGTCATATTTATGACAGTAGGGCAGGTCGAGGTGTTGACCTAGGAGGACTTTGTGATGCAATTTTAGAGTCAGTGAATGTCTTGAAGGGGAGATAGAGCAGAGTTCCTGCGAGTTTATGATATTGGAGTAGAAGACTTAGACCGCGACCGAGATGACACAGGAGTTCGTGGAGAGGTGCTCTTCTGTTCTTAGTAAGCAGCGTCGGATGCCGTGAAGCATATGTGTTGAGTATCGATATCTGGAGTTCTTGAGTGCCACCTTTTGGCTATTCTTGTTGTCATGATCGAGGCAACTAGGAGGCACAAGTTCAAGCTTGAGACCTAAGCTCAGGCTTAGAGGAGGAAAGTGGTGCAGGCTGTAGTACTGGTGTTGATGTTGGCTAGGACGATGAGAACTTCTGACTCGCATTTTGATAAGAAGGGTAGAGGATATCAGACTAAAGGGGAGGCGAATAATGGAGCGAATATATGTTTCAGGTGCGGTCGAACAGTGCACTAACTTCGTGACTGAAGGTCATCGATGGGAAATTGTTACCAGACTGGTTAGGCAGATATTGTTTAAAGTGATTACTGAGCTGGAAAACTATTGGAAGGGGAATGCCAAAATGCCCTTGTTGTCTCTCTTATTTGTGTGATTGATGGGCGCACGGGTCAGACAGGGATTGAGAAGGCGTGAAAGCGAGCTTTTCAGCTCACGGCTCAAGAGGTGCAAGTGACGCCTTGGGTAATAGCGGATATCATTCGAGGGAAACTTTGTACCTTCCTTAGCGTTGCATGGTGGTGGGGCTACCACTCTTTTATTAATCTTACTCGGGTGATCGACCAGGTCATGTGGGTCGAGAGTCTAGATCACCCACTCGCGGTAGTGGTGCCCGACTAGGGCGTTGCAGACTACAATCGGAAGCGGATGACTAGCATATGGTGGTTGATGTAAACGTTTTTACATCATTTAAACAAGCTTATTGAGATGGCAGTTGGCCTCGATGTGAGTTGTTGGCTTGGTAGAGTAGACATGTGGGTTGTTAAAGCTTTTTGACTGGAAGTTGTTAAAGCTTCATGGCAAGTATCTTGTTCGATATGAATGAAGGAGCTGATCAAGTCAACATGTGGGAATACGAGAAGCAGATTGAGCCTTTAGACATTTAGAATGGCTAGAATAAAGACGAGTGGTGCGACCGAAATTAAATGAGCTCCGGGGATTGCTGCAGGGGTATGTGTCATGTTGTTGAAGTGATCAATAGTAGGATCGAGATAGGACCCATGTGGGGAGAACTAATTGCTTATGGTGAAAGGAGACCCTTGAATGACGAGGGGTGGTATGAAGTATGTCTCTGGTTCAATTAAGAACCTGATTAAGGGGCTGAAGATAGTTCCATAGACCGTTTATTACATGAGTGGAGAGGCTAAAATCACTGGTGCCAGTATGTTTGGGATGACTATAGTAGGAGGTGTTACCGATAGTCGTCACAGACCGTGCAATGAATGGATACGAGAGAATCAGATAGGTGAATGCATTCTCGAACCTACAAACCTTAGATGGCAGATTTAGTCCCTTTGTTAACTGAGAAGAGATATTTGACACGCACTAGTCATGCACGTCTAGAACGTGTACATTCTTATGGAACTTTGGACTGTAGGGTGCGGTTCGGGCCATTTGAATTTTTAAGATATGCCTTATGATAAATTCGAAGTTTGAGTGGCTTTGCAAGTGAGGATGTTGATGCGAGCAGTTGGTGACAGCAGATCCAGGAGGATTTTTGGATTGGGACGAGGTACGACCTGAGGGTCCCTAGCTGATGTTAGGACGGGGTACTCGTTAGTCAATTGTTGGAAGGTGATCGTATGTTGTGATATGATGCGTATTATGTGATGGATCGTGTGGTGTGTGCATCAAGTGTTTTGATTTTACATTTAGGTTAGGATGATGCATGTGTTGATGGGGAGGAGTAAGTTGTTGCAGTGATATAGGGAAAGAGAGGATGCATGGAATAGCTCAACTTATCCTATTGGATTACCAGATGCTCCTTTTTAGGAAGTTGGATGACAACTGGAGAATGAAGAGTGTGTAAAAACGTGTGTAGATATGTTTCGATCAAGAAATTGGATTCTAAAGGAGTTGGGGCGGTATCTTCCTATTTGGGGGAGAAGCGTAGAATTCTGTCTGCAGTGATTAATCTGAAGGGGTATGTTAGCCTTATGTGTAAAATTATGTGATCATGTACACTGTATCAAGGTCGGGGGTTGTTAGACTATTGCAAGGCAATAGCATTCTGGTGGGTTATATATCTTGCTATGTTCTACATCAGGGATTAGATGTTATGCTCATGTAGTGCGGTAGGGTAATAACATACGCATCGTACTTGTAGCTATTTTAGATGTTATAGGGTGGCTCGACGCACTGAGCAATATAAGGTGTCTCGATGTACTGAGCAATATAGGGTGGCTCGACGTACTGAGCAATATATGGTGGCTCGATGCACTGAGTACTATAGGGATGCCCAGCAAGATGCACTGAACGGATACGCATGGCTCGACGTATAGAGTATGCGTGGCTCGGAGTGATGAGCAGAGAGGCATGACCCAATGTGTATACAAGGATAGACTATTGATTTCTGCGAATATAAATATGATAGAAGGTTACTACCAGTCAGGAATAAAGTTAGAGTAGCGAGTTGCATAAAGTAGAGTCTTGGACTTCAGGAGAGGGGGTACCCGGGATGTTTGCCATCCATTAGCAGAGTTTGCATTTGCTGATCGTTGCTAGCTATAGCATCGAATTGCCGTTTCACGGGAGGTTATACGGAAGAAGGCATGGTAACCCTCTTTGTTGGGGTAAGAAGGGAGAATTGTAGATGTGAGAGTCGTAAGTAAGATTGTGGCGTCTTGACCTAGAGGTGTTAAAGTTGAATTTTGGGGAAGAAATTATTATAAGTGGGGGAGAGTTGTAATGCCCCGTTTTTCAGTACGTTATTTTCGTATTAGTTATTTCATTTATTAAATAACAATAATAATAAACATAATAACAGAAATAATAATAATAATAATAATCTTAAATTAATTGTTGGGGTTAAAGTGTCAATGTTAGAAACTTAATATGCGAGTTTAATTAAAAAATGTGCTAAGCAAAAATCATACTCCAAACTCAAGGGGCCAAATATGTCAAAACACCAAAGTTGTGCAATTAAGTGGGCTTCTTTCATGTTGAGCGACGGGAAGGTTTGGAGCAGCCCTAGGATCGACTTCTAAGGTGCCTTTTATGTGACACAAGTCCAACCCATTCTAGCTTGGATAGATACATGAACCTAGTAGTCTAGTATTGCTCCTAGCCTTTTACGTGAACCCTATTGTTATTGTACACCATGATCTTACATTGTCTGGAGGGATTGTTGCTGTCGTGGTAAGGAAGAAGAAGGAAGGCTGTTCGAGAAGTTTAGTTGGATCAAGGAAGAGTGTAAGTGATCGAGTTCTTGCTTGGAAGTGAAAGGTACCTTATTGTGAACTCTCTATCTTGGTCTTTGTTCTTCTTCTAGCCGAGAACCACCAACACCCTCACCATGTCTCCACCATGGGGTGGGTGGGTGTGTGTATGGTTTGTTTCTCATTCTTGATTCCAACCTTGATGTCTATATGTTATGGCTTTAAGTTCATCCATGGTTTCTTGAGGTTTCTTATGGCTAGATTTTAATGACTTGTTGCATTCATGCATGTCATGGTGTAATTGTAGATGTCCATGTTGTGTATGGTTCAAAAATGTCTTATCTTACTTCTAAACTTCTGTTGTTGGGAAGTCTTTGGAGTTAATTTAGACTTTAGAGGTCTTAATCGATGTCTTAATGGGTTTAGGAGTTGGAACCCTAGACCCTAATGTCATTTATGGGATTTTTCGGATTTTCACTGTTTTGGTATTGTTCTTAGAAAATTCATATAAAATCGTGTATTTGGCCATTTGGGGTGAATCATACCTTTATGGAAAGGTCTAGGTGTGTAGTGTTTTGGTCCATAAGCCCTTGGACTAACTCGGACCCTAAGTTAGGTAAAAGTTGCAGTCTTAACTGACTGGTTCAGGTGTGCACTGTACAGTGACTTCTTTCTTGTAAAATTCATAAATGATTGTCGAAGAATCATTTAGGGGCAAGGCCTGTGGGAAACGTTCAATGTAATTGTCTTGTTTGTTTACACCAAATTCCAGAACCTAAGCCCTTCTATTTCTCATTCCTAGTTTATATCTTTGGGGGTAGGCTTTGTGGTTGATCTTGTGACCCGTGGTGACTTGGTAGATTTTTCATTTGCAAATGGAAAATGCAAACCACTTGAGGTAAGGCCCTCTGGTCTAGTTTCTACATGATGTTTTTTAGATTTTGTCCCTGAGTTTTCCTTGGCCATCTGTTGGAAATCTTGTTATGGGTCAAAAGTCAGCTTTGCTGTCAAACCCTTCCTTTTGTGGTTTTGAACATTGGTGGTGGGTTTAGGGATGGTGACGGGTGTCGGGACCTTCATAAACTTAATAAAGAGGATTAATAACCCCAATTATGTAATTATAAGGTAAAGGGAGGGTATTGTGGGACACGGTACGTGTCGGGTATCGGGAAAAAACAAGTATGTACTTATAAAACTATAAGTAGTAATTATAAATGTAAACCCGTTCTAAGTAGTACCGTGTGGAATGTAGGTCTGGGGAAGAAGGACAGTTCTTGAGTATCACGTGGCTTGTGAGTACAACCTACTTCTACTTATCAGGTGAGTTTCTCACTGCATTATATTGATGCCATTCATCCTCTGCTGAGTGGTATTATGAATATGGGTTGATATTTTATCTGTGTTTCATGATATATGTGATATGTGTGGATTGTGCTATACTATGTGCATTGTATTGAATATTGTAGTGACACTACTGCTGGGTTCTTAATGTAGTATTACCATTGTTGGGTGCATTATGTAACCATACCACTACTGGGTGCATTTATGTGGGTGGTCATGCCACTGTTGGGTACATTATATGGTGATACCACTGCTGGGTGCGTTATGTGGTGTTACCACTGCTGGGTGCATTATGTGGTAATCTATGTTGTTGGCAAGGCATGCTTGATTGATATATTGTGTATGTGTTGAAATTCACTAAGCTGTATGCTTACCCTTTCCTTATTAACTTACTGTTCCAGGTTCTTTAGATGTGCGAGATGGCAAGGCGTGGCGTGTACACACTGCTGTGGTTTCCTTGGAATTTATTTTAAAAATGTTATCAATTAGACCTTGTTTTCCTCTGTGGATGGTTTGAGATTAATGATAAGGGTTTTGTATGAGTTGTGAACAAAGAGGAATTTAATTAATGTGGGTTTATTTAGTGAAAATGTTTTAAAATAAATTTTAAATTTACCCTAAAATTTTGGGATGGTACACTTGATCAGGTAAAAAGACTAAACTACCGTTTTAAATTCCTTTTCCCTTTTTCTTTTAACATATTAATTATTTAGGAAATTAAAAAAAACCTAACCCCACCCCTACCCCATACCTGCCTCTTTTTCCCTTTTTCTTGTACAACAAATCTCAAGTTTTGTGTCCAAGTTGATCACCTTATGATAAACTTCTTCCAGTTTCATCCCTTCCAGCTTTATCCCTTCAAGAACTACGTCTTCCAGATTCATCCAAGAAAAAGAAAATATCCATACCAAGAACTTCCAGGCAAGCGCTCTTTACCAAGAGCCTCCACCCATCATTCCATTTCATAACTCATTAGAATCGCCATTCTGATCTCCAAACCTAAAAGTTGAGCCCTAGTTGTGATTACATTCAAGAGCTCTTGCTGTGATACCAGTCAAGAGCTCCAAAGTTGTACCCCTTCTTGTGATTCTAGTCAAGAGCTCTTGTTGTGATTTTATTTTCATTGTACCCCTTGTTGTGGTTCCACTCAGGAGCTCTAAAGCTGAAAGCTGACATGTTAAAACTTTCTGCATTGAAACTTCCTTTTTGAGATCCATATCACACACCCTTTGATCCTAAACCAACGAAAGCAACTTATTTCCCCGAGTTCGCCCTCTAAGTGTTTGACGAAATGCTTCTATGAGTAGATGACTTATGCGAGCTATCTGGGTTCTTTTCGTGTCATTGGGTTGAAGATTAACACTATTGCTTCCATCTGAATACATATAGGCGGTAGATGATGAATGATCAGAGGTCATGATCCGTACTTCACACACACAACCAGATAACCTGGTTCTACTACTGCTGGTGTTGGATGAAATTGAGATGTCTTGGCAGCACCGAGAAAGCATATATCAATTCTGAAACAGTTGATTATAAATCGACAAAATATAATTATTAATTCCTAAACATGTTTAAAACTATTTGTGATAATCAAAACCCATATAGAAGACTTTAAGAATAGCTTGTGTCAGACTTCTGAGACATAGGAGAGCTCTTACTTGGGAAAGATGCAAACCAATGGAGAACATATATTGTATATAATCTTGATAAGATCCAAAGTTGTTCATTAAGTACGCACCACGATCCATATGTGTAGAGGGTATAAGAGAGAGAGAGAGAGAGAGACAGAGAGAGAGACAGAGAGAAAGAGATAGAGAGAGAGAGGATAGTGGGTGGGGGAGGTGGGGGTAGGTTTGTTTCTTTTTTCTTTTAAAGTTGATTTGATAAATAAATCATTAAAAGAAAAAGAAAAAAGAAATTTGAAAAAGTACTTTAGTCTTTTTACCTGGTCAAGTGACCAAAACTGCAAACTAACTTAAACTTTGAGGACCATGAAAGCGAAATTACTAAAGTAAAACTGAAAGTAGTGGAAAACTACAGGGAGTATTAATTGATATAAAGGTTGTAGAAGTCCCTAGGCGGTCGCCTGGGGCCTACGACTAGTCGGTCTAGGCGAAGACTAATTGGGCGCCTAGGTGGGGAGTATTAATTGTAATAAAACTTATTTTTTTTAATTTAAATATTACCTATATCACTAAAAATTATAAATAAGCATAAAAATTGACACATCTAGGTGTTTAAATAGGTAAGTCATCAAACATCATAATGTTTAGACTATTTAATGATATTTTTAACAATTTTAATCATATATAATCATAACGTAGCCACCGATTCTAATATTTTATATACATAATAAAAATTTTGCAAATGTGGAAATTTTTGAAAGTTTTGAAAATTTTAAAATTTTAAATTTTGAAATTTTGAAATTTTGCCGCCTAGACCCGCCCTAACCCGCCTAAACCCGATTTTGACCGTTGTTTACCAAATCTGCCTAATTTGACCACCTATCACTAATCATAGGCAAAACACGTCCGCCTAGTGTCTAGGCCGACTTTTACAATATATATATATATATATATATATATATATATATATATATATATATATATATATATATATATATATATATATATATATATATATATATATATATATATATATATATATATATATATATGGGGTTGGGTTCTTGTGAGAACTCAAAAAACCATGAGATCTTCAGAACTTATTCTGATTGGTTAGATCATAAAAGGGCATGATTCATTTAGCAAATGTCATTTAATTCTGATTTTTTTTATTTTTGGCAACAATAATAACTATTCCTAAAATCAAGCATATTATTTTTGAATTTTCAAATTTAAAAAAAATCAAATTTTCGTTTTTTTAAATCAAATTTTTATGAAATTTGAGAAAACATAAAATTTTATTTATTTTAATTAGATTTTTGGAATTTAAAAGACATATAACTTTTTTTATCTGCATGTGCATATATACATGTTCGTAGGTGACTTTTTTTTTTAATAAAATGCGTATATGCATAATCAGATTTCTGAGTTGTGCATTTTTTTTAATAAAATACATAAATGAATATTTAACTTTTTACATTATATTTTCCAGGAATACATACATGCACATTTAATAACATTTCGTAAAAAACACACGAAAAACATACGTATTTCATAATATTCGGATATCATACTACCAATTTATTACAAACAATAATATAAAACTGTTTTGAACGTTACATACAAAAAATATACAAAATACAACGAGAATTCATGATATCTTTGTTTTTCTGTTTTCACTCCTTCAATTTGCTCGATAAATTCTTCAAAATCTGCAAGAACGTTAATAAAAATTAATATAAATGTATATTCAAAAACATTAAAATAAATACATACATGCGTATACGCATATGAACAAATGCAAATCTATATATATATATATATATATATATATATATATATATATATATATATATATATATATATATATATATATATATATATATGCAAATATGCATACATGTGTACATGAACAAATTGATATACATATGTATATGTGCACATACGTTTAATACACATATGCATATACATTTTTGCATATATACTCACATTTGAACAGACATATGCACATGTATACACATATACACACACGTTTTTGCACATATGCACATATGTATTTATATACATATGCACATATGAACATATGTACATGTCTACATACCTTTGTACACATGTACACATGTGTGAACATATGCACATATGTACATGTCTACATACCTTTGTACACGTGTATTCACATACGCATATGCAACTGTGCATATATTTTTATGCACATGTATTTACTTTTTAATGAACACATGCACAAACATAGAGATACGTGTTTAGGAAAATATGGATATATGCATACATCTATGCATATATGTATTTAGGCACATCTGCATATATGCATATATGTGCATGTGTATTTATATGTGCACATATGCGAAATATCCACATATGTACATATGCATTGTAAAAGTACAAACCTATATTACAACTTGCAATGATGAAATACTATAAAAGAGAGAGTAAGTGAATTAACTCACTACATGACTGTAACTCCTCATTCCAATCCCTTTGCATGCCAATTAACTCACTCCCAAAGGAGAGATTAACTGAATTTTCTGCTCTAGCTGCATCACATCTATGATCTACATCATGCAATCAAAATAGAATTAATATCAAAAGAATAGAATTAATCAAGAAAAACAATATATATCTATTTTACCTGGAACAGGGTTTAATCCCAGCCACAAAATTGGAGGCAACAATGATTGGATGTTTTCAAATGGATGTGTAGACGCCTTGCATTCCAACATCTCACAAAAGCTTCAAATTTGTACTTCATCGGTTCTTCCAATGTCCACCAGTCTGTAACAAAACAAACGAAAGAACAAAGATCTGAATCAATAAATCAAATTCGCATCAGAAACTAGAAAGGTAAATTTGTTCAATTTTAGTCAGGCATTTCATCGAATGGGTGGTATTCATACATGTTCTTTATGGTTAAATGTTTATCGGAACATGAAAACAAAATTAAATCAAATGGATGATGGGTGATAGGTGACAGGATTGTAAAGGATCTGTTGTTACCTTCGAGTCGACACCTATATGGAGAAAGGCTGGAAGGCTGGTTAACACGTTAAATAATTGACAACGCTATCGTCAGACGCGTCAAAAACAATTTATAACCCACTATTACTACGTAGATAGGGCAAGCGGGGTCGATTATACATAGATTTAGTGGTTAATCTTTAAACAAGTTGTTGGATAAATATTGATTGTGATAGCAATAATATTGAGATATTGATAATAACTTGAAATAGAGAAAGAATTACTTCCGGTTTAGTTATCATAGATTAGATTTGCATGTTTTACTATAATGATTCCGATATAATTATTTTGACATAATTATAGTTTACTAACAATTGCTATTAAATGGATAAATACATAACATGTTGAGTCGATTATTTGTCTTTGTCTAACAATATTATTAGACTAGGTACAAACAATGGTTTGACAATATTATGTTTTGTCTTAGTAATAGTAACATTAGGACTTATTATCATATCAATTTGGCACAAAGTATATTAATCGATTATTCGTCTTAACTCTTTATTTAAGTGAGGTAGGCACGAACAATAAGCTGATAATACGATGTCTTGAAGATAAGATAACAAGTAGAAGTAAACACAAATGATTCACTAATTGCATTCCAACGATATGAGAGTTTTAATAGTTACAATAGCAAAACATTTGTTCGGAACCAAAGTAAAAACATGTTACACTAAAGGTATGATAACATTACCGGAAGTAATCTGAAGAGATTAGCCTTCCATTCGGTTGCTGATCTTGGCGATAGCCTTGGCGTTCCTTGACATGTCGCTTGGTACTCTTAACGTTTCGATTTTACTAAACAAATTATAAGAATTACCACCGAAATAGAGAATTTATCGGTTCTAGACAACTAACTAAGAGAGAATTTGAGATGTTGCATCTGATTTGGAGTATTGGAGTGTTGTTGTGTAAAATGGTGTGTCAAAAACATTCATAGAAGACATCTATTTATAGTTCCGGGACTACAGGGTTCGCGTCGCGACATATGGTGTCGTCGCGTCGCGAGGGTGCGGCCTGGTGCTACTTTTGTCGGCCATTTGTCCGTTCAGTGCGTCTTGTTGGTATGATTGCGATCGAGAGATGGTATCTTCGCGTCCTTGCCTTCGCATCGCGACACAGGGTGCCTTCGCGTCGCGATTGCTGTAGATTATGTAAATTTTCCGTGTTTTGCTCTTCGGTTCGTGGTATAACTTCCTCAGGGTTGGTTGTTTCTCAGAGTTACTTGTTTCTTGATTCCTTCTTCTTTTCAGTACATTCAAGATGATTTTTAGTCTGGATCGGATTTTGTTATTTTGTCCTTCCTGGTCCTGAAATAAAGCCATAAAAGTTAGCACACAAATCCCTCGTGTTTCCTCACACCAGCAGCTCCGGAGAACTCTGTTCAAGTTAAACGTGAATAGTAATTCATGTTTAGCCACCTGTTAATATAAGCCTGTTTTGATGTTGAGCTTATCAGGATTTCCTATAGTTGATACCATAGTTCTGGCTGATTTGTATCTGCAACACAGCAGTGGGCCATGATGTGCAGTGTATGAATAAATGAGATATTCTCTCGTTGGCTTGCAATTGAGTGAGGATGTCTGGGGACTAAAGACAGATTAACCATAACTCTTTTGAGAGAAGAATGATATCATAATAGGCTTTCCCCATGATTTGTGAGATGTTTTCCATACGAAAACAAATGGCTAGCTTGGTTAGTGATGACCCGACAGTAGATCTATTATCACCGCCAGACTTTTGGGAGTCTGTGGTGTGCATCAGGAGCTGCCATTTGGAAAGTGAGCTTTTGCCTGAATGTTATGAAAACATGCATTCTTATTTGGATTGGTATCTGTTCGGTTAACAGACAAGGTAGGTTAGACGGGTCTTTCTGAACCATATCTGTTGTAAAGAAGCAATTTGCATGTTTTAAGGCAATTCTTGAGTTCTTTCGTGTTGCAAGAAAAGAAGGTTTTCTTGTGTTTCTGAGTGTCTTTTTGTGATAAAAACGGTCTTTTAAACCAGTGCATTATTGTAAAAATAAAGCACTATCAATAATCTCAACAATGTCCCAATTCGGTAAGTCAACAATAGCACAGCGGGGATTGCATCTTGAAACTTGAATAGGAGGTATGGAGTTGGGTCGATTGGGGACTGCCTCTATTCGTCCTTATCGATTGCAGAACAAGTTCTTGAGGCAGGGAGGCGGTGAGTACAACGACGTGAGAGAAGAAGAGGATGAGAGAATGAGAGGTGGAGAAGAATAACTATGGTATGGAATTTCATCTGTAAAACACAATCAATCAATGTTTCTACATATTAGGGATGGAAACGGCAATGAGAGAGAGACGGAGGGTTACTTATTTTAATCTAGACGTGATTATAGGGATCCTAATATTTGATACCTGATTTACCCTTGTGATTGAAAATTAAATACCTAAAATACCATTTAAAATACTGTTAATTACAAAACTACCATTATTAATCCTAGCCATTTAATTTTTTTGATCTAATGGTCCAGATTTGGTTCTCAATATCTCAGTATTTTTTGGGTTCTCAAAAGAACCTAACTCTCTCTCTCTCTCTCTCTCTCTATATATATATATATATATATATATATATATATATATATATATATATATATATATATATATATATATATATATATATATGTATATATATATATATATATATATATATATATATATATATATATATATATATGTGTGTGTGTGTGTGTGTGTGTGTGGAAGTTCAAATAAGACCATGCAAATTTTAAGACGGGGAGACTCAATCCTAGCCACTCATTTTGGAGATCAAAAATTAAAAAAAAAATAAAATAGGCTAAAATAATGAGAATTTTCAAAAAACAAAATATTCTACTAATTTTCGCTATTTATTCTATCTAAAAAAATAAAAAAATAAAAAATTCGAAAAAAAAACCTGGAAAAATCAAAAAAATTTCACTGGAACTTTGAATATTCTAATAGAATATTACATAGAATAGTGTAATATTCTACTAGAATATGAAAAAACGCTAAATTTTTTTTATTTTATATATATATATATATATATATATATATATATATATATATATATATATATATATATATATATATATATATATATATATATATATATATATATATATATATATATATATATATATATGCACACACACAGGGACGGTTCAATAAGTTTTAATGACATGGGTGGAATAACAATTTGATGCACTTATACATTATATAATCTGATTTTACTCTTGCAATAAAAATCAAATCTTAGAGTCTGCAATTCAATAGTCAAAACAGAAAAAGCCAGAAACATATATCATCTGATTTTGAGTGAGTTGAGTCTTGCAATCAAATCAAAGACCTGGAGATGGAGTGGAGTTCCATGTTCAATTCATGTGGCCAGGTCCAAACCGTGATACCCAAATCAGAATTTCAGAATTATAAGTGCAAACTACAAACCAAAATCAATTAGAAGTTCCGAATGTTGGTCATTGGACTACCGAAATCAATAAAATCAGAAGAGAAAACTAGCATACCGAAAAAATAAAAGCAAATACCTAGAGATGGCGAGTTCGATTCAGGTAATTAGGTCGACAGGTCCAAACCTGATTAGGTCGACAGGTCCAAACTCCAAACCGGCAAGGCGTCAAACCGTGAAATCGAAATCAAAATTTCATAACTAAGTTCAAACTACATACCGATGACGAGCAAAAGATGACAAATTGCAGAATTGATCGATGACGAGCAAAAGAAAACGAGTTCCGGTTCAATGATTGAATCTGATTTTGAGCGACAGAGGCACAGAAGGAATGATCAAATCGTTTATAGAAAAGACCATTACCAAAGGCGACGATTTCTAACGCCTAACGGATAGGACTCCTCAGTTCGATCTTGGTTTGATTGTTTTCCACTTCCAAGGCGACGATTCCTTTCCAATTCCATCATTCCCGCCTGCGATTTTGCTTACCGCTTCAATCTCTTGAAATTGGACTATCAAACTATGGACTATTAGGCTTAGTTATGAATTGGACATGATCTTTTGGGCCATCGGTATGTATAGGGTATAATTGGACAAGAACTTATGATGCTTCCCCTTTTGTGCTGCCCAGCTCGCCCATGTGTCTGGCCAGTCATATATATATATATATATATATATATATATATATATATATATATATATATATATATATATATACATGTATTCAACTTTTCCTTTATATCACTATATGATACATTTTTATATGGGTCATTCTATACATACCCCCTATATACCCCCCTTGATGTGAAATTTTGTTTTTTGTTGTGTTTTTTTTTGTTTTTTAACTATAATATCTTTTTGTTGTTTTTTTTCTTTTTTTTACAAATAATATTTTATTTGTTTTATTATTATTATTATTATTATTATTATTATTATTATTAGAAAAACAATAATAATAATTTTACCTTTAATAATTTTTATGTTTTAATAACAATAAAACAATATTTTCAATCCTCCTTTTATTTGCTTTTTCATCTGTTATATTATTTTCTACTATCTTTATTCATGTTACGATTTTGCACGATTACATGATATATTTAGAAAATATTTGTTTTCCTTATTTATCCTAACCTCTTAATATATCATCAACTGCATAAAAGTTTTGTTAATAAATTTCTATTTTAGATTTACTTAACCATATGTGTCCATTTTTAGTCATATAGCAAAAATATCTATAAAAAATAACACAAATGTACAGTTTGAAAACTTGTCATACGATTCAGTTTGAAAAATATCTAGCAAAAATACATACATTGTCAGTTTGAAAACTTGTCATACGATTCAGTCGTTGTATCAAATTGATATAGACAGATATATAAAATCGTTGTACAATACGATATATATATATATAACGTAATAAGATTCCGAAATAAAACATCAAATCCGTTTCTTTATAATAATAATAATAATAATAATAATAATAATAATAATAATAAGATAATAAAAGACGAAATTGAGATAAAACAAATCAGTATGTCAAATCAGGAGGTGTATATTAAGAAATGGAGGTAGATATAGCGATACCCTTTTTATATTGTTATTAACTATATTTCTTATATTAATTAATACTCGGTATAAATCAATATATTGTTGAGAGAGTCTCCTTTTTTATATAAATATTGATATAACTTATGTTTCCATATTTAATACAGTGAAAATATGAGGCTCTACAAATCCAATGAGATCTC
Organism: Cichorium intybus; assembly: GCA_023525715.1. Taxonomy (NCBI): domain Eukaryota; kingdom Viridiplantae; phylum Streptophyta; class Magnoliopsida; order Asterales; family Asteraceae; genus Cichorium; species Cichorium intybus. Next base: position 98,889,328 of record CM042014.1, read on the forward strand.
ATAAATTGCATACCATTTTCTTTCAAACTTATTAATCTAAATATAATCCAATTTCAGAACAAATTACAATATTATATTCTTTTCTAATGTTTCTGCTACATCACATAATGATGCTTAAATTTAATTTTATAGTTATTTGGATATACGGTACATACATATTTATATCATTAGCTGTAGAAAATACTTTTTATATGCTACGTTTAGATTTAAGTTTATGCAAGAGCCAGTTTAAACAACATTTATGTAAACCGTCTATTAATTAATATTTTACAAATAAAATATTTTAACATGATGTCTTATATTTTAAACAATAAATATCAATGCCTCACAACTCACTAGCAGCTTCATTTCTTGCGTTTTCATTGTTAATATTTATATTATTTTCCTTACTTGTTTTCTAAGAGAGAACGTGTTATGATATTAAAAAGGTATGGCATCTTTTCCTCTTCAGGTAACTTCTTTTTGAAAATAATAGAAGTAAAATTCAACTTCAAAACAATAATAGTCCAGGTAAGATTCAACTTCAAAATCAGCAAAAAAAAATGTGATAAATACCGAATAGTTATAAAAGATTCTTTCATTAACGTGGAATAATGATTGCTAATATTCATAAAGAGGTTGGATATATGTAATGTTTGACTGCAAAGCACTATTGGATGCAGAGCGGACGCAGGATTTATATATATATATATATATATATATATATATATATATATATATATATATATATATATATATATATATATATATATATATATATAGGGTTAGGTTATTTTAAGAAGTCAAATATTTATGAGATCTTGAGAACTCAATGTCATCCATTAGATCCTTATCCAAATCAAAAATGGCTTGATCGTCATTTTATAAATCTAATTTAATTTTAATTTTTTTTATTTTTGGCAACAGAATATCAATTCCTAAAAATAAGCACAATCAATTTCAAATTTCAAATTTAAAAAACTTTATGATTTTTGTTTTTTTAATATGAGAATTTTTGAAATTTGAAAAAAAAACCATAAAAATTTTAAATTCAATAAAAAATCAGATTTGGATTTAGAAAAATATATATGGTCATGTATTTGCAACCGCATGCATATATGCATATTTTCAAAATTCGTAGAAACATATTATTATGTATAAATAGTTGAATACGAATAATAAACAAACAAATTTATTAAAAACAATAATTTACAATTGTTTTGAACGATACATATATAAAAAAAAATACAAAAAACAACAAAAACTACTAATATCTTCATTGTTTATTCCTTGACTATCTTGTTTCTTCGTTTTATCATTTTCACTTCTTCAATTTGCTCTATATATTATTTAAACCTGCAAGAACAATAATAAAAATGCATATTAATAATACTAAAAAAATATACTTACATGCTTATATGCATATGCACATGTGCACATATGTGTATGCATATATGCAAATATGCACACACTTATACACATTTATATTCATATGTGCACATACGCATTTATATGCATATAAACATATTTGCACATATGCATATGTGCACATACGCATTTATATGCATATAATATATATGCACTTATGCATTTATAAAACTACATATTAAAAAAACCCCAACAAATACTTACATGCATATATACATATGCACATAGGCACATACGCATATATGCATATACTTTTGTGCACATTTACATATATTCAAATATACACATAAACATATTCAAAAACATTATAAATAATGCATACATGCATATTCGACGAGATAATAATACACAGATGCACATATGCATCTATGCAAATATTTACATGTTCACATCCATTGAAAATGAAAATAATGTTGAGAGTGTGAGAATGAATATAAGCCACATATTTTTATCTTGCTGCTATAGTGATTTGCACATATGATTTTCACCACCACTTCTACATGCACCACCTACGACTGACAACGCCTAGTGATATCAAGTATTTTAGGCGTTGTTGAGCCCTGTTCTTGATGAAATTATATCAGATATATCTTGGTATTCTCACTCTTCGTGCCAGGACTTGTTTAGAAGAAAAGAATGGAAACAGGGACTAAAAGCGTACAAAAGGAAGAAGTTTGGAAAGAATGACAAATCAAGAAAATACGTACGCGCGCCGCGGATCTATGAAACGCGCGACGCGGGCTTAAGGCGGTGGAACACATTCAAATGACGAAAAAACGGGATCTGATAAGTACGCGCGCCGCAGAATCCATAAAAGCGCGGCGTGGCTTCGGGAAATTTGTAACTATAAATAGAGGCATTTCCAGCCGAAAACCCTAGCAAAGACCGGGTGTAAAATCGACCTTGAAGCTCTTTGACTCCAAGATTTCATTCCAGCAAGTTCCCAATTGGTATTTTTATGTTTTGGATTTTATTTTCAATTAGTTAGATAGTTATAAGCTTTGGTTTGTATCTTTGGGAGTGACAACCATTGATACCAAGCTTAGGTTTATGTTTTAGTATTATTTGGTTACTGTTTTTATGTTTGGATCTGAGTTTGATGAATGAGAAGCATTTGGTTACAAGTATTATTGGTATTTCGGTGTTTTGGATGTTTGTTTGTGTTTTGATTATTGAATTGTGTTTGGATCTTGTTTTGACCTTGTTTGGAACTGTTTTCCTTTGCTGAAATCAGTAGCCAATTAGGTTAGTTTTGGGCATTGAACCTTAGCTAGTAGCTGTTCAGTCAGAACCCTAGTTATTAGTTAGGTTATGCTTTGTTTGGTTTGGATGCCTTTGTTTGCTTCTTATTCAGAGATGCATTTCTGATTTCAGAAAGTGACTAGGTTAGTTTGAGTTGAGTTAGCTTATGCTTAGCTTGACTTTGGTTGGTAATTGTTTTTGGAGTAGTTGAGAACTTAGAAACTAGGTCCTCCGACTGTAGCGTGACACTACTAGTTGGTAATCTGTCATCTGGTCTAACCACGTAGCTCCTGCGGATCGACCCTGACTGCCACTATACTAGTGTGTGTGTTAGGTTTTCTTTATTTTTGACCGTACGACGACCAAGGCGTGTCAACGACACCACCACCACCGTCGTCGCCGCCACCACTACCACTACCGCCGCCGCCGCCACCGCTGCTGCCACCGCCACCACTACCACTACCGCCGCCGCCGCCACCGCTGCTGCCACCGCCACCGCTACCAACCACCACCACCGCTACTGCCAACTCTACCACCTCTATCACCATCTCGACCACCACCGCCGCTACCACCTTTACCACAAACCTTCACCACCGCTACCACTACCTACCGCCACCACCACCACCTCCATCACCGCTGCCACCACCACCACCTTCGTCACCACCCATCTCCACCAACACCACCACCCCACCAACACCGCCGCCACCATCACCACCATCATCGCCACCCTCTATCGCCATCACCATCATCATCGTCACCATCTACCACCATTCCGACCACCACAACCATATTTCAAAAATGATTATTCATATATGATTATTCATATATGATATATGAATAATCATATATGAATATAAACATTCATATATGAATAAATCATATACGAAAAATTAAACCCATCTCGTCGTCGTAGAACGGCACGTCAGCGCTGACATATCTAGTGACCCAGGTTCATTATCGCATTCATATATGAATACACACATTCATATATGAATATATCATATATATATATATATATATATATATATATATATATATATATATATATATATATATATATATATATATATATATATATATATATATATATATATATATATATAGATAGGATTAAATACATTTGGTAAGTATTGTATGAATGTAGGACCAATTTTGAACCATTAGATTGAAAAAATCAAGGGCTTAGATGATAGTGGCAATTGTGTAATTAAAATGAAAGAATTAAATAAAAATAATTGAAATCGGCCAGTTAAAGGTATAATGGACATATATATATATATATATATATATATATATATATATATATATATATATATATATATATATATATATATATATATATATATATATATATATATATATATATATATATATATATATATATATACCTACAAATAAGGAAACAATATTATTTTCAAGTCAATTTTGAATATTCGAACTATAATTACGGACACGTTATCCATTCTATAGGTAACTGTTTAATATTGCTATTATTTTCAAAGAATGAGAACATGATACATATGAAATTTCTGAAGAAATGCATTAAATACAGAAGCAGTAGATGAAAATTTCACATAGCACAAAATATTTTCAAAGAATAACGAGTCACTGAAGAAAAATACATCAAAATAATATATATTCTAAAACATTTCAAAGAATAATGAGTCGCTAAATAAAAATACATCAAAATAATACATATTCTAAAAGAATTAGCGTTAAAAAAGAATGAAAGCGTAACTACATAATTTTCAGAGAATGACTTGATTCTAAAGAAGCGTAACTACAGAATGAAAGCATAACTACTTCATTCTCCGAGATTGGCTTGATTCCAAAGAAGCATAACTACTTCATTCTCCGAGAATGACTTGATTCTAAATAAGCGTAACTACTTCATTCTCTGAGAATGCTTTGTTAAAACTACTTCATTCTCCGAGAATGACTTGATTCTAAAGAAGCTTAAAAACTTCATTCTTGTATATTACATTTTTTTTCATTCCATTCTTCAGTTCTGTATTTCATTCTTCAATAGGATCAATTCTCACTTTTTTCATGAATAGGAGCAACAGTTGGAAGCAAAAAGAGCATTAATTCTCACTTTTTTTGGTGAATAAAATAATAAAACCGTAATACGATTATATCTTTTTTTGTATATAAATATCATTTCTTCGTTGTTATTATGATTGTTTTTCCTTTTCAAATGCACATGTTTGAATAAACTAAAATGATTATAATATTACCATCATTAATTTGAATAAAATTAATTAATCGTTGAAAAACGCCGACTGCTATCACAAACTTGCGAATACAAAGTGGTACTTTTCTAAGCCAAAATGTATAATGAAATTTTTTTCCAAAATTCTCGCTGAAAACCGAATTTATGTGACGACGACATTTGTTCTTCAGATCTCTTGGCTCAAATTTTCTTAAAGAAAGATTAAAAACTCAAATCAATTTACCTGAAAGGAAAAACCGCTATAACGGCATGTGCTAATCGATTCTTCCAAAAGTTCTCAAGAAATGCCAACCCTGTCTTGCGGCTCTCTGAATTCGTTCTCCACCCGACGCTCATCTAGGGTTAAAGAAATTTCTTAATTATAGGCTTATTAATCAATTTGTTACCATATTTTTAGGGATATGAAAATTAATTTAATTAAAAAAATTCCCAAATTACCCCTATCAAATGATTGGTCCAGAATTAGTCCTATAATCACACAATATTTAGAAAATGTATTTGAATATATATATATATATATATATATATATATATATATATATATATATATATATATATATATATATATATATATATATATATATATATATATATAGAGTTAGTATTAAATGAAATTTTTAAATATAGTGTGATTGTAGGACTTAACGTGGACCGTTAGATCAACAAAATCAATGGATTAAATCAAAGGGCATTCTTGTAAATAAAATCAAAGAATTCACGTGTTTTTAATTTAAAAAACCCGGTTAAGGGTAAAACAGTCAAAACCCACAAACCCATAACAACGGAATGTAATCTTCGCATGCTAAAATCACGGACATGATATGATCGGTTTCAATTAATACTATCAATAATCAAAATATACACAATCAACATCGGATGATAGTACAGATGCATTATCGGATAAGTAAAGTTGCATTCTCGAAAAAAAAAGTAGTTAAGTAAGAGTTTTTAAATTCAATTCTCAGAGAATGGGTAGTAAGATTGTACAGAAAACCATAACGTACAGAAAATCCATTAAGAAAGTAGAATGTCAGTCTTCAAGAATGAATTTTACATGTGGCAAAACTCCTAACCCAGAAAACCATTCTGCAAAAATGAATTTTACACGTTCATTATCTGAGAATGCAAACACTAAGATACAGGAACTAAAACACAAAAACGGAAAAAAGAAAAGAATAGGGAATACGGGAAAGAAATGCCTCATATTCTTTGAGAATACTTCATTCTCTGAGAATACTTCATTATCTGAGAATGCCTCATTCTCAAAAAAAATGTTATACACATACCTCATTCTCTGAGAATGCCTTGCCTTTGAAAACTGTGATACGCATGCCTAGTAAACTGTTATACGCTTGCCCATTCTCTAAGAATGCATTTGAGATGTCCATTCTCTGAGAATGTCTTTGAGCAGAGATCATTTTTTTTACGAAAGGTTGACGACGGCGAAGAAAAAGGCGCATATAATTTCCATTCTCGATGATCTTCCTGGCGAAGGCAGTCGTTAATTTTTTAGGGGATACAATGGTGACCGTCGATCTCCGCCGCCTCCGCCTCCATCACCGACCACCGCCGATATCCGCTGCCTCCGCCTCCATCACCGACCACCGCCGATCTCTGCTGCCTCCGCCTCCATACCGACCACCGCCGATCTCCGCTGCCTCCGCCTCCATTACCACCGCCGATCTCCGTTGCCTCCGCCTCCATCAGTTGCGGATTTCAATTTTTGATTTCAGATATGTGATTTTGAGTTAGGGTATGCTTGTTACCGTATTTTTAGGGATTGATTGAATTCTCAAATTGCCCCTATCAAATGATTGGTCCAGAATTAGTCCTACAATCACACAGTATTTAGAAAATGTATTTGAACATATATATATATATATATATATATATATATATATATATATATATATATATATATATATATATATATATATATATATATATATATATATATATATATATATATATATACTAGTTGTGCACCCGCGCAATGCTGCGGGACACAATTTGATAGAGGCAAGCTACACACGGTTCAATTCTATATTTCGCTAAAACAAACAAAAAATATATAGTAAGACATACCTAATGCAATTTGAGGAGTAAAAACTTACAATTCAATACGACGATACATGATTTAGCTTACTTTGGTATTTTTAATCATGTAAAATATTATACTAAAAATAAAATTTATGTTATTCTTTTTGTTTAAAAAAAGTGTTTTTACAAAACGATCGTAAAATATGTCAAATGCACATATGAAATATCATAATCTTTTACTTTATACAATCTACCCTTTTCAAAAATTAGCATTTAATAAATAAATTAGCAGATATGATCATGTATATGCTCTAGACAACTTTCTTGAATCAATTTTTATCTTGACATGTATCGTCCAAAGCTTTAGACGTTAATGTAAATAGTTTTCGGACAGTGATAAGCTTCCTTTCGGCAGACGTCGAATAGTGACTTCCATTCTTTGTTTGTATTAAATAGAATGGAATTACATTCAATATAATCAAATTGCTTCTTTTTTTCTTCTTAATGATAACATGTGTTTCTTGGAAATAATGAGGTTTGTTTGATAAAATTACCCAATATAGTCAAATTGATTCTTATATGTAAATTATAGTCCGTGTTCATAATGCGATATTGCATGGTTCTCATCCTATTGTAACCTTGTCTCCCGATGTTCTTGAGATTAGGCACCTACATTTTTTACTTATATTGTGTCCTTAATTGGGTGCGTAATGGGTTAGTTATTATTAGTGATTCTTCCATTTGATTACCCTTATTTCATGCATGTGATCATTCCTATTAGCACAAAGTATATAAATATACTTGCATACATACATGTACACATAATCGATCTATTTTAATTCTCATAAAGTTGAAAAGAAAGGCTATTTCTTATGACTTTTGCAATAAAATAGTTATTTTTTCCACAACGATTTATTTTTATTCTCTCTATCTCTCCCTTGAATTTGTTTTGCAGGAAAGGAAAATTTTGATGCACAATTTATGGAAAATTTTGATAACTATAATTCACAATTTCTGGATAAAATTTGCCTTTAATTGATAATTATAACACACATAGCACACACTTACAAAATTCTTTGACTTCACAAATAAACAAAACAGAGTCAAAGATTTAAAACCAATTTGGACCATAACAAAAAATTTTAAAAATACACCTGATCAAAAGCTACAATATAAAAAAGAAATAACTAAAACCAAACATCCATTACTTAGATTGTTCAGGAGGATGGGTCAGGAACTTGATGGTTGAATTACTGAGTGAGAGGGGAAGTGAAGTCGAAGAAGAAGAGATTAGCAAAACGAACATCTATTGCTTATTGAGCAAGAGGGGAAATCTTGGAAAACCATCGAGAATGAAGGTAATCATCTTTTATGATTGAGGAAGACGATGATAGAGCAGCTGTTTTAGAATTCTACAAAATCCATAAAACAAGAAATTAGGTTAATCAAGAAGAAATTTAAACCTGATAGAGCAGTAATAATGGTCCTTTGGTACGGTGTTGGTCCTGTATAGCAGCGATTTTCCGGTGGTGGGCTGTTAATGGCGACCGTGAAGGGTGGTGGAAGCAGAACTAAAATCTACTGGGAATAAAAATAAATCTTCTTTTAAACCCAAGGAGAATGAAACATATCAACTATGAAAATACAAGCATACAAACCTTTTTATAGAATTATAGAATCATGTTTAACTTTTTTTTGTTTGCATTTTCTTGAAACAAGAACTACTAAAAACGCATACACTCTTCAAACCTGCAACCACCCATCTCTCTTTCGGCTTCGACCATAGTAGTGTCATCGACCTCATTATCCAAGGTCCGTTAATTACCATGAACTCTCATTAAGTCTTACAAATTACCCCACTTGATTGATTATCTTAAACCTAATAATCTGGTCCATAATTATCATCTATGAAGCTCAACAGGTTTACCAATACCGAACCAATACAAAAAACCTTTCAATGCTATATTGTGTTTAAAATTTGAAGATAAAAGATAACCAAAGGTTAAAAACTTTTCATTGGGTACAGAAATAACCAAAAGTTGTTATTTTTTGAAAAGGGAACCATAAACTCACGATTAACAAACAAATTCAAATCATATTATGAAAAAGCTCATACCTAGGATCAATATAATTACAACTTACAATGTGTCGTGATCTCCATGATCTCTTGATGGACAGACAATGATATGGAACACAAGACTTACATGGCCAAAGCAATACACCATGCTTGCATGAAATGCTCCATGTGAGGTGATACAAGCTCTAGACAAACCGGTGCAAGTCTACCCTTATGGCACTATTTTCAATCAGTGACTTATTAACCCCCTATCAAGAGACAAAAAAAAGTAGATTTAGATATCAAACAAAAATATGAAGCAATAAAACAAACTACATGACAGTCCACACACCTCTACATGTTGAAGGATTGGAACTAAGCATGATATTACTGTCATCACCACCAGAGAAATTTATTGGGTAACCTGAAGCATTTGAATTACAAGTTTGAATAAGAAGCATTTTCTAAAAAAAGATAGTTTACGTTTTGGTAATTTACCTTGATTGCTAATTCCCCAATAGCCCAACATGCTTTATTTGCCACAGAGATGGTTTCCTTTAGCTTGGGTGTATTCTGCAACATGTGTAAATCAGTATACATTATAAGAATGTTTAAGAAGCAAAAGGGATTTTGGTCGTCATCACTCATCAGACCAGTTGCTTAGAAGCAACCTCAAATACATCATCAGATACACCCATCCCCATGCCATGCACGCAACACACATACATGAGATACACAAATGAATCACACACAACCACTGTTTTAACAACATTTACATGTGAAGGTAATTTTCCAGCAACATCTGCAAGGGCATTATACAAGAAGACTCACTAAATTATAACCTCAATCAAGACTTCTAAACTCTTTGAATTATACTGTAATAAAAATACATAAACATGATAAATTATTGAAATAGATAAATTAAAATTTTAATAACTAAAAAGAGATCGGGGTTTGTATTCCTGCTGACATACAGAACATCTAAATCCTGAAATTAGGATACTCTCTTAGAAACTTAAAGAAAGAAATTATGTAAGCTACCCAATTAGGACCCAACCCAACACATATATTTTGCTAGTCTCAATCTCAATTATCACTATAAGCCTCGTCAACTAAACATGTCTATTATTAGAATTTGACATTTGTACAGAAACCAGGAAAAAAAATGCCTCTTCGTTTATGGACGGAAATCAGGAAAACACTACAATGATCATTGGAGGTTATAACAGAGAAAATAGGGAGAAAATGTGTACTCACATAGGGTTAGGGGCAAACTGGTCGACCATGGAGACTCCAAAACCTGAAACACACAAAAAAAATCCAAATCATGAAACATGGTGCTAGATTAAACACAAAAATACAAAAACGAAAAGGATCCAAAAAATTTCGCAAAAACATGAAAGTGAGAGAGAAAGAGTATGGCGGTGTTCCTAGTGGTTGATGACGATGTTTGTTAGCGTTTAAGTACAACAACAACAGCAGAGACGATCACGAACAGAGACAGACGGTGGTGCAGTGGCATTATGTGTCTGTGATGTCGAAGGCGAGCAGGGGAACAGACGTAGGGTTTTGGAATGAGGCGTAAATGATGCATGTAAAGGTGATTTGGAATAAGGCGTAAATGATGGATGTAAAGGTGAACGTCGTCGTGCGTGGAATAGTAGCGGGGGGAGGAGGGGCAGTGGTGGCCGGATGGGAGTGTAACAATGGTGGTGATGGTCCATGGTTTACACGGCGGCCGGTAACATTTCTAGGGTTTGAGTGTATTTTAGGGTGACTTAGTGGTGCCTGGAACGGATGGTAGTCTGACCGGAAAGCAGGTGGTGGTTCATCATGGTGGTGGCTGGATCGGATGGTGGCGGCGTAGCTGCCGGTGGCGGTAGGTGATAAATAAAGATGATGCAGGGAGATGGTGTCTAATCTTGGTGAGGTGCGAGGCCATGGTGCTGGTGGGGAGTGGTCTGACAACGCTAAGCAAGTGCTGGTGGCTGGATCGAATAGCGGCTGCAGATTGGGGGAGGCAAGAGGGCTGTCGAGAAAGACATTTTAGGGTTTTACAGAGGGAGAGAGGGAGATGAAACATTTGGAATAAAAATAGGAATGGTATCCTTTTGAATACTGATTCAAAATTTGAACGAATCTAGAATCCCATCTAAACTGTGTGGACTTTTTCTCCGGTCTAACTGAACAAAAACTTTACCCCTAATCCAGTTATCCGTATTTTTGATAAAATGCATAAAAAGAGTGTACATTATGCATAATCAATGAGACCTCTTAATTTTAAGAGTTTCTATTTTTAGAAACCATTTTTCCTTTTTAAAGTAGTATTGATATATATCTCAAATGAGTTACGGAAATTACTAGGGGAGGAGAAGTTTATGAAATAGAGGGAGCGTTTTTAATAACTTTCTTGGTAAACAAACTAATAAAATATGTCTATTTGATTTGTGACGTACATGGTGACGCCTCCATCTTCAACAATAACATCATTCACCACGCAATACATTAATATTCATCATTTTTGTTGAGTTTCTTTTACAATTTTATCGTTTTATCTTAAATTTGCAAAATCAATCAATGTCGTATATGGTGGTTTTCTCAATTTTGAACGTAAAGTTAATCGCGATAGTTGGAATTGGGTTGTCTTTGTGAACGGATAGAGGCTGTCCAATCACACGGGATATATATATATATATATATATATATATATATATATATATATATATATATATATATATATATATATATATATATATATATATACTAGCTGCGTACCCGCGCAATGCGGCGGACAGCAAGTAGTTTCCTTTCGGCTATTTGTTTTCGCAAGATTTTGGTATCATTTTACGGGAATTCCATATGTTTGTTATAGAGACTTTTATCGAACACTTCAAAATAATAATGACCCTGTGTCCTAATCTTAGTGGAGTACCCGCGCAATGCAGCGGACGATAATTAATTTCATTTACGTGAATTGTTCCCGTGCGACGATTAGTTTTTTTTTGTCAGGCGTCGAATAATGACTTTCTATCAATATTTTCATATCGGCATGCATATAGTTTCGTTTCAATGATTAACATTCTTTCCTAAATACATTATATTGGAAATTACATCATTATAATTTCATCTGTAACGTACACAATTTTTTCGGCACATATATTTTTATTAAAAACCACTTTGTTGGAGGCAATTAGTTTTTTTTTCATCAAATAGTTTCTTTAGTTGATCATTACCAAATAGTTTCAAGGATGTAATTAAGTTCCTTTCGCTTTGTTGTTTTGCGTTAAAAATAAATATGTAATACTTAATAGTCTACCATGTTACACGTCGTTAATCTTTATATTTAGTTATTGTATTTATTTAAATCAGTATTTACAATAGATAATAATCTTTAATTATATAATTACAAATTCTTAACAATATCCCTTCTAGGATTAATAAGTTGTAGTGAAAATCCGACACCAAGGTTTCGATTGTGGTGGGGGTGGGGGAGAGGTGCATACCCGCGCAATGCGGCGGACGGCGGGTAATTTTCTTTCGGCTATGTGGCGAACGTTTTATGCAGGGTAGGGTTAATACCCGCGCGATGCGGCGGTGATGAATAGTGCTTTTGGCTATTTATTACCGTTCGGTGGCGAACATTAGTTTTATTTCGGCAAATAATTTTGCGACATAGTGCGGAGGTGGGGAAAAAATTTGAGAAAATAGTCAACTTGGCATTTAATTATGGGGAGCCCAACACATCATATTGGAAAAAGTTGGTATTTTAACAAATATAATAAACTAATTAAGTGTTTCTCAAGAGTTCTGGCTTTGAGCATGAGCATTTCACAATGTTTTTTTTAAGTTAAATATTGGGGGAAAAAAAGCGATAAAGAGGAACCAATGAAACCTAACCCTAACATTATTTTTTCATCCTTAACTTGGAGCCGCTACATCACTACCGTCATCCACACGGACCTAAACCTTCCAGCTCCAGGAGATCGGCTACTCCCTTCCAGCCCCACTGCCGGCTACTCTCTTCCAGCCCAACCTCCGCCGCCTCTTCCTACCCGTCTCCACCAGGCCTGAGCATGGTTTCGATTTTGTTTGACATCGATTGCTTTAGATCTCACCAAAAATGCTTTCAATTTTCCCCAACCCACAAGATCCATCCAAATCGCTCAATCTGCTCGAAGGTTACTTCAATTCCTTTCCCCTTTTAGTGATCCAGGATTGATTAATTCTCGAGTTTCAACTTGTGCGTCGTGGTTTTAACGTCGAATTGCTGCATTTGCAGGTTTTTGATCATCTACAGGTGGGTTGAGAGCCATAACATGATTTGGGTTTGAGGATTTAAACCAATTCGTGTTCATGGACAAAAATAAAAACAGGACCGATCTGCTCGCTACTGGCCGTATAAAGGTTAGTGTTGGGTTAATTATAATATAATTTTAACTTGTTGATTTGTTTGCTAGAACCTTTAATTGACAGTTACTGCTTGATTGAATGGAGAGAGATTGGGAAATTGATTGATTTCATTGATGTTTGTTGATTCTGTGGCTTTATCTTACTAAAATGAAAGGAGATTTCATTCATCTCGTTTCTATAGCACCTAGGTTTTATCGAATTTTGACATTGTTAAAAGGTGAAATTCCTGTTTTGAGAGGCTTCATAATTATTAATGTAGGCAAAGCAACAAAATGATGTAGAATTACATAGTTTTGTACCAATGCTCAAAGCTACTTTAAACCCTAAAACTCCTTGAGATGAAACAGTTTTGATGCACTTTTTGTAATACAAAACTTGCCATGGCTTCTATAGCAAGATTTCACTTTTGCTCAATCATAGTAGGTGTTCATGAACCCTCGATAGGTGATTCCGGTAATACTGATGTTCATTCTGTTTCTGGGCTCTCATTTTTTGATAATGAACCTTTAATTAATGATTCCGCTGATACTAATGCAGATGTACATTCGGCTTCTGGGATCCCGTCTTCTGATCAAGAACCTGCAATTGTTGATTCTGGTGATGCAGAATGCAGAATTCAGAAGCCAAAATAAAGGAAATCAAATCAAGTGAATGGAGATTTCTTACATGTTCAAATATGGGTATGCAAGCTGAACAATCCTATATGAACAATCCTATAAGAGAAAGGGAGCATAAAATGTTACTTTTTGATATTAGTAGTGTTTTACTTTTTGATATTAGTAGTGTTTTTTATAAATCTACATAGAAAAAAAGATCAAGATAACAAAATCAAAATAAAAAATGAAATTGTTTGCTTTTTGGAATATTACAGGTGTTTAGACTCAACTTCATACAAAAAATTGCAAGCTCTACTATTTCACACAAAGAACAATGAAGAGACGATGGTGCGACAGGTGGCTCTTGGTATACAGGAGAATGCAACATCGAGAAGAAAATTAAATGTAATGGCATGTTTCATAAATATTTAAGTGAAGAAGAAGTTGGGTGTGGATACCTTTTATACTTCAAATGGTGTATTTTGATTGGGTGGTTTTGAGTCAGCTGGATCGTCTGAAGTGAATGGTGTAGATGCTTTTTAAAAAAATTAAAGGTGTAGATTAAAGAAGTTTGAATCACAACTGAATGGTGACAACTGGGTTTTTTTAATTATTATATGCACCTCCGTCAGTTTAGTTTTGACTCCTACATTCATGCAATAGGTGTTTGTTTTATAGATTGACATTAGGCACATTATCACAAACAAAGTAAAGCAAAGTAAATGGATGAGACCTTTTTCTCGGAATGTGTGTTTGCTTTATAGATTGACAGAATGTGTGTTTGCTTTATAGATTGACAGGTTTTCAAATTTTGAATATTTTCTTTTTTATTTAGTATATGTTAAAATAGGGGTGAGATTTGGAAGCTGGAACAGATCAATGCATTAAAGAGTTGTAAAATTTTAAGACTTTAAGACTTTTAGTGCTGTAAGATACTTGTAAATTATCCATGCTTTATAATATATATATATATATATATATATATATATATATATATATATATATATATATATATATATATATATATATATATATATATATATATATATAGTTAGGATCTTTTGAGAACCACAAGTCCCCCGAGAACCCGAGAACTCCCAAACCGATATTTTTTTCAAAAAACCGACCATATAGGCCTCTAAATCGCTCAAATAGGTGCCGGGTTGCTCAAAAAAATTTCCGAAAAAACGATTTTTTTTTTTTTTTTTAAATTTGCACATGTGCAAAAAATAACTTTGCACATGTGCAAAGTTTTTTATACGTACACTTTTTTTGAAATTTTATTTTACAGAACGCCTTAAATATATGTTAGAAAGACATCCATAAAAAAAACTTGAAAAAAAATGTACGTATAAAAAAGTTTGCACATGTGTAAAGTTTTTTTTTTTTTTTTGCACATGTGCAAATTTTTTTCAAAAAAAAAAAAAAAGTCGTTTTTTTGGAAATTTTTTTTAGCGACCCGGCACCTATTTGAGCGTTTTAGAGGCCTATGTGGTCGGTTTTTTGAAAAAAATATCGGTTTGGGAGATATAGGATTGATCTAAAAGGAGTTGGGAGTTCTCGGGTTCTCGGGAGACTTGTGGTTCTCAAAAGATCCTAAGTCTATATATATATATATATATATATATATATATATATATATATATATATATATATATATATATATATATATATATATATATATATATATATATATATATATATATATATATATATATATATATATATATATATATATATATATATATACATACTAGGTGCGTACCCGCGCAATGCAGCGGGCGGTAATTAATTTCATTTATGTGAACTGTTTCCGGTGCGACGATTAGTTTCCTTTTTTGTCAGACGTTGAATAATAAATTTCGATCAATAATTTCGTGTCGGCATATAGGTTTCTTTTGCCAATTTGGATTTATGGTTTAGGTTTTGGTGGGTTTGGTCAATAGTTTATACACAAACCGATGATACTCACGTAATGCGGCAATCAGATGTATTTAAGAGAATTGCAACAATATGTATTGAGGGTGTTAAAAGTTTTTTTTTCCATTTTTCAATAATAAATTACCTCATTTTTTTCATTTTTCAACAATCAGCTAAATGTAATCATATTTTCTTGCATTCTTTCAACAATGAACACTTTTGAAAAAATACCGTTTGATTCCAAAAATAGTCATATCCATATCTAGATTATACAAAACATAAAATAATAAATCCTCTCTTCATTTTTTACAAATAATTTGATATCATCGATAAATATTCTTTTTATTTTGACAACAACCGTCTTTCACACGATCGTTTTTCTAATTCTTTTTGTAAATAAAGATAATATTAATGGTCCATAAAAATAAATTAGGTAAACTTATAACGACATTAAAAAAGAAATTGCATTAAAAAGGGAATAATAACCGCAAAATTTAAGCGAATTGTGTATGCACACACTAATAGATGTTTTAATACCAGAGAAAAAAAAACATGATATTTTGTTATGTTAAAAGGAAATCAATTATGTTCCAAGATTTAAAGCCACCTACCAAAAATAAGGTTTGCTTAGGTATGTATATACAAAAGTTTTTGACCAAAAAAGTGTATTTTAAAAAAATATTTATCAAATAAATGTAGTTCAAAAATATTTACCAAATAAGTAGATATCTTTTAACTTTTTTTATCAAAAAGAAAAAAGTTCTCAATCACTGTCAATTGAGATTAACAATTTTTTACAATTGTTTCAACCCAACCGTTCATTTTCCGTCACATGCACATTTTTTTAACTTTGTTTTGGTATAACTTTTTTAAAAACTACGTCATTACATATTTCAGCTAAGCATTTGAAAGAAAAATTAATACAAAGAACATTCATATTTACCAATGTTTTTTATATTTACATGTCTGATCTTATCGACCAAAATTTTATTATCAACATGAGCTAAATTATTTATGGATATTGGGCTCTTTGTCCCAGTGGATTACTTAAATCATATATCTTAGAGATGGTGTATTTGTGTTGATATAGGAGATTGTTTAGAAGGATAATATCTTTTAACTTTTAAACTTTTATTAAATTGTGGAAAAGAAAAAGAAAATTACAATTGCAATGAACTAATACTTAAAATTGGGTTTTGTAAAAAACATCGATAATGATAAATGTTAACTGTATTAACTTTGCTTTCAAATATTTAGATGAAATATGTAATGACCTGGTTTTTAAAAAGTTATATCAAAACAAAGTTACAAAAATATGCATTTGACGTAACACGAAGGATTGGGCCGGAACAATTGTAAATTAAGTCTAAATATATTTTACAATAAACCCATAGAAATCACGACTACAACGTTGCCATTCAACATTGTACAAAGCCGGGAAAGCAGGACTACAATGTTGCTATGTTAGATATACACATAACAAAATTCAAAAACAATTACATATTAAATGTTAAGATTACTTATTTTGAACCAATTTCTTTTCTACGTCTAGATGTCAAACACTTCAACATATTAAACCGAAAAAAGTTAAGAACTTTGCATTTCGATGGTCATTGCCCATGGTTCAAATAGCTGGAATGGTCATAGTAATACAACCCATGGTCAACTACATTTCTACAAACGTAAAGACACTAAACTAACATTAAGAAATTTGAGACAAATGTTGCAGAGGTGGACGCTTTTGAACATGTGGCGGGCTAATCTTTGCTAAACATGATGTATTCAGCTCCAATCTTCCTCAAGCCTCCGTCGATCAGTTCAAATCAACCATTAACTCTTTTGCAGCCATAATTCAAGCCAAAACTTGTAAGAGTTTATACAAAAATAAGTCATTGCAAAAACGATGAGTAGATGGGGTTTTACAACAACACCTACAGTCGAACAGAAAGAAAAAAAACACACACGTAGCCAGACAGAAAAATACACATCGGTTTTTGTATAAAAATTTTGAATAATCACCATAACTTTAAACAAATTTAACTTGGACTTGATCCAAGAAAAACCTACCAAAACGCAGGGTCCAAGCGCACCTAAACGCAGAAGGTAATTGTTTAGTTATTCGAACATATTAAAAACATAAGCTGGCCTAGTGCTACATATTGGCAGAAAAATCCTAGTTAAAACTCACTTAAACAAATGCAGCAAAAATGTAACTTGGTCAAAACCAACCTAAACAGAGTGAGCTTTTTCCTCAATATATTTAAGAACTAAATCTGTAATGAGTTTAAAAACATGCTATATATAAAGAATAAATATTAAGATGTAGAAGGACAATTGAAAATCAAAATCCTATAATGTCATTTACCCATGGACCTTGCTAAAACCTCAAAATGCTTCCGCACTGACTTGACCAGAGCTTCAAAAACACCATTTCCGAAAACCTGAAAAACACAATAACAAAAATTTGATTGAGCAACAACGTCTGGCCACAGCTTAAAGCTCCCAATCAGCATCCATGTCGAGATAGTATCGGATACAAGTTGAGTTACAGATTTTTTAATGTAGGAGAAAAGAGGGGCGTGTAAGCTGAATCTAAAACCTGAAATGTACCAATAATATTGATGGATGGTGTTGAATCGTTTAGGGGTTTCGAAGGTGTCGTGTTGGTGAATCGTTTAGGGGTTTCAAAGGTTTCGTAACTGGTTGGTGATGAGTTGAAATTGAAACTTTAGGGTTTTTGAAAGGATAGAGAGAGAGAGAGAGGAAAAAAGAAGATCGAAGACGGTGGAGAATACTATATGAGGGGAGAAGCAAAATATGGTCTGATAACTTAAATTAACAAAAACCAAATATGTTACAAAAACGAAACAAACGTAGTTGTTTGGCAAACGGGCAACAAGCTGAAATCAGTCGAAATCAGGGATCTACTCTCTAACACTTTCTTGAGAGAGTGATCAGTCGAAATCAGGGATAGAGTATGAAAGGTCACGGATCTGAAAAAAGCTTCTTTATAACATGGCGTGGAAACGATGGGACAGCTAAAAGAAAGGACGCGTAATGAAAAGGATGGGAAGGAGCGAATTTGTGTTTGTTAGCCTACATTTATATTCGTTGGATCTACCTTTTCTATTGTTAAGCTTATTTCCTTCGTTGGATCAGACGCATATATAATATGTACACGCTGGCAATCCGTGTGAATTGCACTCACTGGTAATACGTGTCAAATAAAAAGTCATACGAAAAATCAAGATTTCTAAGTATGCATAAGGCTGGGGGAGTGGTTAGCATGTGCTGAACATGCTAAACTATGACACGTCAGCTTAGCACATGCTGACCAAATTTGGTGGGAGTAGTCAGCATGTGTTAACCATGCTAAAATGTACAAGTCTCATGCTAAAAGATACAAGTCATGTTGTTAATGGTTGTTATAGCGAGTTTGCTGATATATTGGCGAGGAGTGGTTCAGCGACAGTGAAAGCGAGGGAGGAGGGAGTGGTTCAGCGAGCTTGGCACATTGTTTGGCGAGGCCACTCCCCCCGCCTAAGATGTGTTGTACTTTAAGACTTTTGTGCATTAAGATGCTTGTAATTTATGTATTATATATATATATATATATATATATATATATATATATATATATATATATATATATATATATATACTAGGTAAATTATAAAGGTCGTGCTTTGGTTGTGCAAAAAACAAGGTAAAATATTATAATTTATTGGATTTTTTACAAAGTAAGAATTACTATAATTTATGTAAAGATACGATTGGTTATTTGGTTGTGCGAAAAACAAGGTAACATGTTATAATTTAATGGATTTTTTACAAATGTAAGAATTACTATAATTTATGTAAAAATACGCTCACAACTGTTGGTCACTATCAATGATTTTATCCGCATGTCCAAGCCCCTCTTGCAAAACCATGATGATTTACAGAAGATATTTTCCCAAAATTACCTGTTGAATGCTTCATGTGCAATTTTTTAGTAAAGAGGGAGACGAGAAATACCTTTACGAACTTCATAAAAATGACACAAAAGAGAAACAATCACCATCACCAAAAGTTCATGATTTCACCCACAATTTAAACATGAATATAGTTGTAGTTTAATAGCCACATCACAGAATCAAAGGTACTTCTGACCCAAGAATAATGATAATGGGTAAATTGTTAATTTGGCTTTGGCTTTGGGATTTGGTGACAGATGGTTCTTTCTCGGTTAGTTCCACTAGACGATGTATTGATGACGTGATCAATGGTGGTACGGGAGTGCCTACAAGGTGGATCAAGATGATTCCTATAAAAATCAATGTGTTTGCTTGGAAGATGATGTTGAATGGCTTACCTACGAGATGGAACATGTCTACAAGAGGCATAGACTTGGAGTCTATCTTATGTCCGGTTTGTGGAGTTAAAGCTGAAGAGATTGGTCATCTTTTTTTCGAGTGTAGTTTTGCTCAAGAGATGTTTACTAAAATTGGAAAATGGTGGGATTTAGTTTTACCAAACGATTGGTCTTTAGCGAATTGGAGGACTTGGCTTCAAGATTTGAGATTACAAAAGCTCACTAAAGAAGTTCTGGAAGGAGTGCTTTATGTGGCATGGTGGTACATCTGGAGATTTCGGAACGATACAATCTTTGGAAAAACACTTCCGAAAAAGAGTGTTATATTTGATGATATTGTTGCTCAATCGTTCCTTTGGTGTGATAGTCGGTCTAAGAAAAAAATAGATTGGAACTTGTGGCATTTAAATCCTTCCTTAATTGTGATGTAATTGTTTTATTTCTGTGCTAGTTTTTGCTAGTTGCTCTTAATAAAATTTAGCTGTTCAAAAAAAAAATTATCAACAAATCCTGGTAAAGTTGACTTACAGGCCTGGGCTTCTAGACTTTAGCATGTACCAATCTTTTGTAAAATGGAATGTTATGTTATAAGCAAGCTTTCTTTCCTAAAACATCGTTTATCCAAATGAAAAGATAACATTACCTTTGTCATCATTTAAGTAATTTGTTTGACAGTAACTTCATTGTTAGGGTTATATATTGTAAAAACCATCATTTTGGCAGGTTTTCTGGGAATGAAATTAATTGATGAAAGAACTCATGTAGAACGACTACATAGAAAGGTCGAGGTAATTAAATAACATACACACACACCATGATTATTGGTCTATTTGGTTGGATGCAATAGAAGGGTCGAGGTAATTAAATAAGCAAGGGAAGTCAATATCTCATAATCAAGTCACTTATATCTCATAAAAATAAGTGCATTACTCCTTAATGATTTAATTTCCAAACATCAACTGTAAACTACAGTAAATAAATAAATAGAATAGTAAAAGTTAATCAAAAGAAAATAAATAATCAGGGCCGGCAAAGGGTCGCATGAATTTTCCCATAACTATCGGAATGAATAAAAATCCATTAAGGGATTATGTATAATGTATTCATTAAAACATCAACGAAATTTTATAAAACTGACATCAATCTGCGAGGATTTATCATGAAAAGACTGAACTGATATGGAATTTGAACACAGTCAATGCAATATCTGTTGTAAAATACGACGGATCCGAATTGACTTTAGACAATATTAGCTCAATGCGGAATGGGATCAAAATTATCAAACGGTGATAATCACAACGAAAATACGAATAAAGTAAATAAAATAGAGACACGAGGATTTACGTGGAAAACCCAAATCGGGAAAAACCACGGGCGGAGGAAGCCGAGAACCAATTCACTATATTTTGTGGTGTTTACGGAATGTTTGGAGAAATATAAAAATACAAAGAGTTTAAAACTCTTATGTATTTACAAGAGAAGATATGGTTTTTGGTGTTATTTGCATGAATGAGTTTCTATCCTATTTATAGGATTTTCTATGCATGCCATTGTTGGAAAAATGGCTCATTTTGTTGAAAAGAAAAAAAAAATTTCCTGCATGCCACTTTAGAAAATTTGTTTAGCAGCCCTTTGAAAGTTTGAAGTCATACTCCACAATCTCCACCTTGACTTCAAAATGGAACAAAACTTGTATACCCATTTGGTAAAACCAATAACTCTTCAAAACTTCAAAACTCCATAAGAAACTGGAATCACCATATAGAGAAAAATTGATCCTGAAAAATGAAATACTTCCTCCACCACGAGCCTAATCAGCCTCAACTGCGATCAGATATACCCATTAAGTTCAAACATAGTTTGAACTTGGATATTGGAAGACTCTGGTGTGAAGAGGGATGTCGTAATCACAACACAGTGGTCATTAAGGTAGATATACATTTATCAATTGCAATCTTATGAAATTCCTAGATCTGTGAGATTCATTGAACTGTTCAATGGCATGTTTAATCTCGGATATGCTCTTCTATTTGTGACTGGGATGCCGAGGATCACAAACAAGATGTGAATAACGATGCAAATGTGCTCGGTAACCTCAATGTCATTTATCATCTCAAATTGATATGCCGGTTAACCACACACGCTCCATCAACAATGATAAATCATGAGAAACCCATTACCACTCTTTATGAGCCCCTATTAGTGTGTTGGTTAACCACACACGCTCCACTAATGTCTCATAAAGTGTAATGTGCAATTTCATGGGTTAGCTTCTCTTTTACATTTTTCCTAAAGTAACTAGATTTGGGATTTTAAAAAACTGTTCTAGTACTTTGATTAATAATATTATATTTTTAATGACATTAAGCGGTCCTATCAAACCCATTCGGCTAACAACCCTCCACTGATCAAGAGAGCGGTGGGTGAGAATGGACACACATTAAACTGCCATTTTATAGGCAGTCTCCTTATACCCTCCTTATAGATCAGCTTCGTGAATGAGGCCTACTATTGATTTGACTAACCAATTTATCTTATACATATAATATTAACTTTTAATTATAATATATATAAGATGTATTTTAAACCTTTAAACTATTTCTGGTTTATCTATTTAATTTTCGAAAAATTAACTATTAAATTTAAAATTAAATTTAAACCTTTAAATGATTTAATTTATCTTTTAATTAAACAATTAATTAAATTAATTAAATTCAGATAAGCATCACAAATTAATCAAATTAATTTAATCCTATCTTAAACCCCTAAATCTCGAAAATAGCAATTAAGTGGGTTTAAGGTTCCATTTATTAAATAATACCAATTACCAAAAATAGAAAACCTTCTAAAACCCTAGCACAAAATCGCAAACAAAGGGAAAGGAGGCTAGCGTTTCAAAAACCCTAACCCTAATTTCGATTAGGCCTCCATTTAGGGTTTAGTTTCTATAAACCCTAAATCTAAGGATTACAATTATAGCAATTCAATTAGAAAACAACCAAAATGCTCTGATACCACTGAAAGGCTTTCTGCAAATCTATGAACTAAAACTCTAAGTTCACATGCAACCTAAATTGGATCTATGTTTTCTAACTTTGAACATATAATAAAATCCCTAAAGGCCAAACAAAAATTACCAAAAGAAATAAAGAAGAAAAACTAACCTTTTGATCCTTAGATCTCTTGGAAGCAAGCACCACAAGTGTCGTGCCTCTAATGGCTCACACCCAAGAACTTGGCAAGGAAGAAAGCAAGAGAGAAAGGTTGGAGAACCCTTAGAATGGTGTGGAATATGGGATGGGGAGGTCCTCTATTTATAGTCTCAAGGTGATAATCAATAAGGAGTATAACTACCTTATTTAAGATCCTGATATGATAAGGCTTTTATCAGATAAGAGGATCTGCTTATCACTACCATAAAAAACCCTTAGGGTTTCGAAATCCACAAGGCCTTAGGCCTAGATTTCGTCCAAAACCATATGGGTAACCCTAATTGTCTATTGCTCAACTATTGAACAATTACAATTTAGCCATTGCACTTTTAATTAATCCAATTAATCCCAAAATTAATTCTAATTAATTTATGATCAATCATTAATTAAATAATATGATCTCTAATTAATATATTATTCTCATAATATATTAATAAATCATTAATTCCTCTTTTCTAATTAATATATTATCTCCATAATATATCAATCTTATTTCGTCCACAAGGCCTTAGGCCTAGATTTCGTCCAAACCCATATGGGTAACCCTAATTGTCTATTGCTCAACTATTGAACAATTACAATTTAGCCCTTGCACTTTTAATTAATCCAATTAATCCCAAAATTAATTCTAATTAATTTCTGATCAATCATTAATTAAATAATATGATCCCTAATTAATATATTATTCTCATAATATATTAATAAATCATTAATTCCTCTTTTCTAATTAATATATTATCTCTATAATATATCAATCTTTCTCTCTATATGCAATCTTGTCCTCTGCCAGGTTATGAGGTCAACCTAAAAGGACTGTGCTGCCATCAATTCAAACATATGTATCAATTATAGTTATGGCTTAGACACCTTAATCCAACATGATGTTGGTGTTGTCCCTAGTATCAGTGATCCCCTTGAAGTCTTTTGTGATAACGAGGGTGCAGTCGCATTGACTAAGAACCCAAGGACCATGAGAGATCAAGGCATATACTTAGAAAGTACCACTGTGTTCGAAACCGAGTTGAAGACCGAGACATCGTGGTGAGTAGGGTTCCGTCAAATGAGAATCTGGCAGATCCCTTCACCAAGGCATTGCTGTAGGCCAAGCATGATGAGCATATTAGGTCCATAGTCACTAGAGTTGCTAGCGAAATTTCTTAAATGTTTAGTTAATGGTTTGAAAACCGAAACATATAGCAGTATTAATTGTATCTGACTTTGTGTTTATTTAGTGGAGACTTAATAAAAGGCTAGATTGCTACCATTTCATTAATTACTATTGTGTTTCACTTTTGCATGTTTAGAACCCACTTCCCGAGTATTAATATACTCAAACCTCCACAACAGTCGTACTCTTGGAAGTAAGTAGTGACTTAAGACTGTCATGTAGTGTTAGTAGATTGTCCATTGAGATTAGACATAGTACGGGGATTGCGACTAACACTCATGAGTACTTGATAGAGAGTCAAGTATTTGAACAACCCGCACTTAGATATTACTTCAAGGATTAAGTCACAAGTAATTCTAAGATGGTAATATCTTTTATTCTTCAAACCGAGATGCATGAGGATTTGCATTATGATTCTGTTATGCATTGGTATGCTCAAACAATATCCGTAACTGGTAGTTATAAAGGGTATGTCTATGTATGACATGATGAAATAGACAGAGACTATATAGTTACAGTTTATCTGTTCCTTCTACCCTAACAAGGAGATCGATATATGTGGGCCCCTCGATGATTTGATGCTGACACTAAGTGCTTGGCCAAGCCCTAACTAGATTGATGTGTTCAATCAGTAGTCTGATGGAGTAATCATAAGTCACTATCAAGAAACATAATTTTGAACTATTAGGTTTGAACTTTTCCATGACCCAGGTTCATCATGATATCTAAAAGAACAGAGGACTAATTGGTCACTTATCTAAGGGTCATCTCTTATCTTTGATCAGAGTTCGATAGTTGTATTGGATGACATATTCTTTGTGGATTATCAGATAATATCTAGACCACATAGAGTTGACAACTTGACCAAGTGGGAGACTGTTATAATTAGTGTCCAAGGTCATCAACTGGTGGTAATATTTCTGATAATAGCAGGGTCCTTTTGGGTTGCCCTCATGATCTATAAAAACAAATAGAGTCAGAAAAATGAAAGGGAATGATTAGTTTATTAATTTATTGAGAAATAAATTAATTAGAAAATGAATCAGCAATTAATTAATAGATTAATTTGGAATTAATTTATAGAAATTAATTACTGGATTGGATTGTAATTAATTAAAAGTTTAGTTAATTCAGACAAGTCCAGGGGGCGGCTGCAAAAAGGCTTCTTAAGTTTGAAACCCTAGGAGCATTGCAGTATAATAAAGGCCTTGGGGTCAAATCCTAAGGCATCCCAAAACCTCCAAAGGAGCCGCCAACTCTCTTCCTTCTCTCGCTTTCTGCAACTTTTAATCCCTCTATAGGGTTTTGATCTTTGCATCCTTTCCCAAGTAAAAACTCTGATCTGTCTGGTTTTCTGGAGACCCTGGGTGTGAATCATTATAAGGATTCTACTTTGGATCCTGTTCATCCTCTACAATCGTGGCACTAACGAGAAATCAAAGAACGAGATTAGTTGAGGTATATTATTTTTATGATTTAAAGTTGCTATAACTGATATGAATTGTATGATCCTCTCAACGTTTATGGATATTATATGATTTGATCTTGTTAAGACTTCCGTTGTATGAATTATGTATTTATATGATTGAATCCCAACAGAAATTTCTATTTCATATGATTCAAATCTGATGTTACCGAACCTCAATCCACTCCTCTTCAAAATGAACCTCTTACAAGTTGAGTCAGTAGATTTGGTAAAGTGAACAAATGTATATGTTTACATTTTTAAGGATTTTTTGTTCATTGCTTAAAGTCATAAAATTTATATTTCTCAAAGAATATAGTTTTAAATTGATTCAATAAAAACAACTAACGTTTAGACTTTCCAATTCTTTGGAAAACATTTATTAAAATAAACAATATCATTCATAATACATTAACAAAGATATGTATACTATCAATATATGCATATATAAATGAAAAATGTATTCACTTGACTATACAATGCATTAACACTAGTTTTCTCATCTGGTCTACACTCACAATCCAAGTATCAACTGCAGCTTTGTAGAATGCAACAGTTGCAATTCCAAAACATACGCTGCACAATCCTACAACTGCAACATACTATGCAAATCATATATTCTCATATAAAACAAAAGTACCTTATGTATAAAAGAACAATCTACATCCGGTAGGTCCTACAATCCAAACATATCATCAACAAAACAAAACCAAATACAAAATTCTTACCTTGGGAATTTGGCAATTACACATTCGGGTACATCTTCCTATGCCAAATGAGACACAATAAAACAACCTAAAAGTTGCATACAAGCCAAACAAAAAATGAAACTTGTAATCAACAAAGGACCAAGTAAATCAACCTCAACATTTTCCATAATCAAAACTTAACATTTTTAAAATCCAACAATTTTTTTCGATTTATCAAAAGTAAATTGAGACAACAAACATAAAAATCAACATATCCCGAAACTTAACAAAATTAATACTGTTCATCCGACTCATCTTGAATACAAAACACCCTTTTTCCTGCTTTTAACAGCCACAACAAGAAAGTCATCATCAATGACTGCTTTGTAGCATGAGTCCTCTTTTCCAAAACACCAGACTCTAACACTTCATCTTCGGAAATGTCTAGATCAACAACGTCATCCCACTTCAAGTTGGCAAGAGAGCGACAACGCTTCAACTTTTTGATGTAAATAATCTCCTAGTAATAACAAGCAACTTTCAGAAGACACATATTATCATAAAACATAATCATAAAAATAACTATTCAATTATTTTCTTTTCCAAATGTGATCGGTAAGGCCTGAAACTTTCCCCGTATCCAACAATTGCTATATCATCAGACTTCCCGCTATCCTACATCATCATAAAATCATATAGACGTTTAAACTTTTCATATTAGAAAGTAGAAACCACAACCATTATTATTCAATCACATAACGTACCTTCTCAGGCTGCTCTTCAGAACTTTCACGATTGGTTACCACATCATCGACCGATAAACTCTCATGTAGTTACAACAAAATCGAATACAAATAAACAATCAAATTCATGTGACAACTTCAATATCAAAAGTATACATTCAAATGCACCTTAATGACCTCAACATCATCGTCAGTTATCTTGCAAAGCTGTTCATCAAACCTATCTTTACAGAGTAGAGCCTCCATATATACCATATGCTCCAATTACGTAAACTAAATAAAAAAGGATCTGTTCTATCTATATATAAGTAGCAATGTCAACCCAGACAATTGAAAAACCGTTTAGTTCCATGAAAATCGTTAGCTACCCATACATGGGTATGAACTGAAGACACGACCTCAGAATCCCCACAAAAAGCGAAACCTCCATTTAACCGCCACTTTTACTCGTATGGGGTGATTTAACACAGATGAAATTGAAAGTTGGGAAGATCAAATGACCATAATCTTTGGAGCAAAAATAGGACTAATCAGGAACAATAGATATATAATTTCATATTTATGATGCATCTACGTATAGTTAGTATACATGTATAGTTTCTTTTGATTAATATGCCGTTAAACTAGGTATACATATATTCTTTTACGTTAAGAAACATTTATATCAACATTTGTGATTGTATATTTAAACATTTATATTTACACTTGGGGTACCGCGGAGTAAATGATGGTCAACTAAAATCATAATTAAAGCATATAATATATATTTTATAAAATAAAATGAAAATTGAAAATAAAAATTAGAAAATATAAAGTTATCATATAATAATACTCCATAATTAAATATTAAAATTACTTTAATGACTAACTAGACGCCTTTTTAACCTTAGTATTCTCAAGGAACTAAACAAAAAAGTATTTTTGGGAGTGTGAAAGTGATGGTGATCACTACTTGTTAAGTGATACGTCGCAGTCGTTGATGCGTTAAAAAATATTAAATTTATACTTTATGGCTCACTAGCTAGCAGCAAGTAAGGGTCGAACCGTGAAGTCCGTGGTTGGCACTTTGTGTCGATTAAACGATCTATAGTGTCACTCTATAGACACCGGATCAATAACACGTGGGAACAAACCAAACAAAAAGCATACAAAACTCGGATCTGATTACAGATCGAGAAAACGATAAATAACCGAATGATTACTTTTATAAACTAAAATCAAATCAACAATTGTTCAAACTCATACCAAACAAATAATCTAACTCAGAATATTCGAACTAATCAGATCTACGAAAGAAACCAAACTAGAACATCGCGTAATCGACGGAAACTTCAATTGCGGAATACCTCGATATCGAGTTGATAAACAATAAAAATACTAAAGATCTAACCAAACTATCGATGCAACTGAGAAAAATCACGAAATCAGCCTTCCGGATTCCTCCTTGACGTCCCGGGATCCTCAAAAGTCGTACGGGGGTCCGGTATTTATAGTGGTGGAAAATCGGGGTTCCGAGGCGCGGCCAGGCTCTTCCCGCGGCACGGCCTTATCCAGATCCCGTTATCTTAGAGTTTGAATTTGAAAATCTGAGTTTTTATTGTTTCGGGACATTAACGTCACTAACTTGAATGTTAGCGGCGCTAATCCTTGAATCTAGAAACTTCCACTCATGCGTCTGAAACTTAAAGACGAAGATTTCACCCTTGGCCATAATTAGTGGCGCTAACTTCTCCTGGTTCACCTCATTTGTTCGTTTTGCTCCGTAACTTCTCCCAATTTGCACTTAAAACCCATGTATTTACCTTAAAAATATTTCCAAGCACTTTGGCACAAAAGTAAGTGATTATAGTCAATTAATAAGGATAAACTAACTAAAACCCGGCTAAATAACAAATAGAATACTTGATATTACTAGGCGTTATCATTAAGGAAGCTAGGATAGTAGCCGATCACATAACATTTCTACATTCGGTAAATTTACCAAATTGAGCTCTCATGATGTCTCCCAAGGTGGATGAAACATCAAGCCCGATATGATTCACATAACATTTCTACATTCGGTAAATTTACCAAATTGAGCTCTCATGATGTCTCCCAAGGTGGATGAAACATCAAGCCCGATATGATTAACCTTTAAATATCGAATAACGCCTGAAAGTTACGAACAAATGGTTAAAATAGAAACAAATGAGGAAGGGTGGTATTTTCAAATATATTTTTCAACATTAAAGCCGGAACAAAGCCCCAATACATCAGTTAGGATTATGTTCTTACTTTGAAGATAAAACATGATTATTGCGTTAACCCTTATTTTTATTTTTTATTTTTTTTTATTTTTGTTAAAAGGCGATGTCGATCTCTCGAAATGAAAATATTTCGTGTTATATTCATGTTTATATACCCTCTATACAAAACAAGAAATTATAGATATATAATTGATATCCGATATAAAGCAAAATATATAGGTGGAGAAAATAGAATCCATGAAATGGTACATTCTATAAATATGCGAATCATGAGACCATGTGTCGCCAGTCGCCACATGCTTCCTTCTAACATTTATCTGCTTAACCTTTCTGTACCATCCATTTTCCATACTTTAATTTTAATTTTCAGTCGTATTATAATTATTTCGTATTACTCTATAAGAATTATCTCCAGTTTTAAGTAGACGTCTAAGTTTTATAAAATTAAATCTTATATTGTTAAAAGTAACAAAGCATCTAACATTAAGAGCATGTATCCTTGTTATCCATAAAGACGGTTTATTTATACATAATAAATATTAACTTTTATCAATATGTGAATAATAATTTTTGATTTTTCAATTATTTTACTTGGAGTTTATAATAGTTGTCTTGTCCCTTTAATCAATAATATTGAAAAGTCCAATGGTTGTGTTGTCTTCCTATTAACCATGCATGACACACTTGGGTTTGATCCAAGGGCACAGTTTCTTTCTTTTAAGAGCTTATTCAGTTTTTATCACAAGCTTTATAATTATCTCAAATTTAACTCTTATATTTTCTTAATAAACTGTGTTTAGTTTTTAAGTGATTTATAATGTTGCTCCATAAGATATTATATTTCAGTTTTGGTCCTAGTAATGGAACTCTTGCATCTGGTGTTTATGGTTTTAAAATATTGTGTTTTTGGTCTTGGATTCATATAAAAAGACTAATATTATCTTTTCTAATTTTTTTTTCATTTGATGGATTTATATATTTTGATGATAATAGAACAAAAAGTAAGGGGGTGTATTATATATATTCATTTACTTTTGTATGTTTAATTAAATATGTTAATTAAAAATTAATAAAGATTTAATATTTATGTATAGCTATGGTATAAAATAAAATATCAATAAATGTAATAATCAAATCGGATAATACCAAAAAAGGGTTAAGAGGTTGGGGTTTCTTAAGGTAATTTTTTTTTTAAATATATTTTTCAACATTTATGTCCATAAAAAAAACTTATGTTTATCATCTTATTGCTAAAGATGTAAAAATAGCTACTGTGGAAAACCCTTCTAAGGGTATCTCCAATCAACCTCTAAAAATAGATTTATTCTATTTTTAACTATATTTTGCTACAATCTAATTCTATTACCAACTTTATTTTTGAGTATTTGAATAGTATTACTCCAAATATAGAGTAATACTATTCATTTACACCAAAATAGAGTTAATATTTCATTTGTCATTTTTAGTCCTATAATTATTATTTCTCTACATTTCTACTTTATTTAAATATAATAACAAATATTTACAATCATGTTATATATTAAATGATATTAATTAATTATATTTATCAAAATTAAATATTTATATATCGAATTCATATGAAAGTTTACGTATATTTAAAAAAATAAGTTTTTGATAACAAAATTTATGTATATTTAAAAAAATTGTATTAATAAAATCATAATTTGTTCAAATTAATGATATACGAATAAATTATTTTGTTATTAAGTTATTTATAATATAATTTAGAATATTATTACAATAAAAAGATAAAGTAATTATATGTTAAAACTTAATATATAGAAGGGAGGTTTTGACAATTTTTGTAAATGAAGAAAAAAGAAAATGCTACGAATATAATTTTTAAAATAATTAGAGGTGAGTTGGAGATGATCCACTTTTTACACCATTTTTTACTTTAAAAATAGTGGTGGACCGGAAATGGTCTAACTTTAGCTTTTAACGTTTGTCCTTTATTTTAATGTTTTTTTTTCAGTTCCTTTATCTTATATTTTTTCCAAGTTGTTTTTTTATAAAATTTTCTTCTCCTTTTCCACATATTTTCCAAGTTTTTTTTAATGTATGTATTTTCGATTTGTTTTGTTATTGACTGTTTGTTGTTATTGGTAGATATTGTTTTGAATTTGAAGATTATTCTTATTG
Source organism: Cichorium intybus (assembly GCA_023525715.1). Classification (NCBI taxonomy): domain Eukaryota; kingdom Viridiplantae; phylum Streptophyta; class Magnoliopsida; order Asterales; family Asteraceae; genus Cichorium; species Cichorium intybus. Next base: position 98,921,272 of record CM042014.1, read on the forward strand.
ATATTTGGAAAATAATGGTTTTCAATGATAATAAAAAATGGTAAATTATATTCATCTGAGCAGGTCATGTCAATTTCTCCAAAGGCTTATGTACGAGGTCAATTATGGATCACTAGCAATATTTCAAGCGTGCTAATATTTTAATGTTGTACATACAACCTGTGTAGAAATCCACACCCCATCCAATTAGGATGTGATCGAGATGGCCAAATATAATAATGGTGATGGTGGTGGTAACAACTCCGATATCTTTACTGTTAGATGATTTCATTTAATTTAATTCTTATTAGATAATAAAAATAAGTTTTAGTCCGCAACTTTTAAAAAAATAAAAGACCTTTTTATGCAGACTGTAGATCTTATCCACATATTTTTGTAAATATTTTATATCTTAAAAAACAAATACCACCTAAATGGTTATAATGACCACTTAATTTTTTTTTACTACTCTAATGGTATAAAGCTTTTAAAAATTATTCAAATAGTAAAAAGATATGCTTTTACACTATATCTTTTGGCGTATCATAGTTAGCTTATAAATCAACTTATTTTTCGAGTTTATCTAAATTATTTGACAGGCAAAAAAAATTAACTTATAAATTAGCTTTTTAAAAAAGTATATATAGACTAACGTTTCAACAAAGTTATCGAACTTTTTAAAATTCTTCAAAATTTACCATTTAATTAGTTATAAGTTTCAACACATTTTTTATGGGATTTTAATTTTTTTTGAGCTAGTTTTTACCAAATACCATTTTATTATCATCTAACTTATTAGCTAATAGCTAATTTTTCACTTAATCTCGAAACATAATCTTAGAAAAAACAAACCGGCAAATCGTGGCAATGAATCAATTCTTCTTGTGCTCTATCTCATTCACTTTAAATTATAGATTCTTTATTATCGCTGTATTTTCAAACTCTATTACTTACGGCCCATTACAAATATTTTGATTGAGCCATTTGTTAATTATAAACCTTTTGGTTGTTAGAATTTAAAAACTAGTATGCGTGTAATATGAGTGGCGTTTGATTGGCGAAAGCATATCCATAAACAACATCGTCTCAAATTTGTAGTTTGCTTCACGCTATTGCAACATATTGCTTTTAAACACCCTTCTTTTCTATTCATTGCTTTAGTTTTAGTTTCCTCCACCCCAACAATGCCCAAATTACTGTTCCTCCTCCCCCTCTTCTTCTTCCTCTTCCTCCGACCACACCATGCGTCGGAGGATTTCGTCCGTCATCCTGCACGACCCCTTGTTTCCACTCCTCATAATCGTCCCCAGTCTCATCCTCAACAAGTCTCTCTCTCTCTCTCTCTCTCTCTCTCTCTCTCACTAAATCTTGAACTGAAGTTATATATGATTGCGTTCTTTCAGAACTGACTTTTTTCGATTATTGTGTAGTTCATTAGTCATTAGTCAGCTCATAATTTGATGGTAAAATATCAATTCAGGTGCACGTGTCATTGGCCGGAGAAAATTACATGAAGGTTTCATGGGTTACCGACGAAAGCGGTGTGCCGTCTACTGTCGACTACGGAAAACTTCCTGGGAAATATGACTCCTCGGCCACCGGAGAACACACGTCGTACCGATATTTCTTCTATACTTCCGGGAAAATCCACCATGTCATAATCGGACCACTAGATCCGGCCACCACGTACTACTACCGGTGTGGTGGCTCAGGCCCGGAGTTTAACTTCCGGACACCGCCAGCCACTTTTCCCATTGAGTTTGCAGTCGCTGGTGAGTACCTTTTCTTGCATTCAAGACTCCTAATACTTTTCATTGATGACGCTTTAAGTTTTCCTTTTCCTTTTTTTGGCAATATTAACTTTAACTAATAAAAAGATTATAATTAATATATGGTTAAAGGAAATATATAAAGAGTAAAGACACATGCGGATTGTGGACGCAGGTGACCTTGGCCAGACTGAATGGACTACGACGACTTTAGAACATACTAATGCAAGCGACTACGACGTTTTGCTCCTTCCCGGAGATCTATCTTATGCAGATACACAACAACCACTTTGGGACTCATTTGGACGTTTGGTCGAGCCATACGCTAGCCGTAGGCCATGGATGGTGACTCAAGGGAACCATGAACAAGAAATGTTCCCAATCTTCTACCCGAAAGGATTCAAAGCCTACAATTCGCGTTGGCCTATGCCATATAAAGAAAGTGGCTCGAAGTCAAATCTATATTACTCATTTGATGTGGTGGGAACTCACATCATTATGTTAGGTTCTTATGCCGATTTTGGTAGTAAGTCCGATCAGTATAAGTGGTTGGTTAATGACTTGGCTAAAATTGATCGTTCAAGAACACCGTGGGTGGTGGTGCTCCTCCATGCACCATGGTATAATTCGAATTTGGCTCATCAAGGAGAAGGTGAAAGCATGAGAGTAGCAATGGAGGAAATGTTGTATAACTCGGGTGTTGACGTTGTTTTCTCCGGCCATGTTCATGCATACGAACGTTTCGTAAGTCTCTTAATCATTCATTGTGCCATTAATTAATGCGTACTAAATAATTCTCCTAGTCATCACTTTTAATAATGAATTAATCCACCATTTTTTGTGAATATTAATATCCAGACTCGGGTTTATGATAACAATGCTGATCCATGTGGTCCGATATACATAACAATCGGAGATGGAGGGAATAGAGAAGGCCTTGCCATGTTGTAAGTTTTTAAATATATTAAAATGCGATTGTTTTCTTGTTTTTGGTATACGAACTAATTGTTTTGAGACTTGTTTTGGATGAAACGAAGATACAAAGAGCCTAAGCCTTCAATATCAGAATTTCGGGAAGCAAGCTTCGGACATGGTCGATTGAGGATAATGAATGACACTCATGCTCATTGGTCATGGAATCGTAATGACGACTCTTCGTCGGCTGTGGCTGATGGGATTTGGTTGGAAAGTTTGAGAACGTCGACCACATGTGTCCCGAAAATACAACAAAAAATGCAACAAACTTCCGAAAAAGACGAGCTTTGAGCGATTTACTTTACATGCATGATAGATATATCAGTTGTAATACATTCTTTTCTTAACGTAGATTTACTTTACCAATGATTGGAGACGCTTAAAGGTTGATTTTGATTTCCATAAACAAGTGGCTATTCATTATACAAAATATTAACAGTAAAAGATCTTTATAGTAATACCATGTAAATGATAATTTTCTTTTGTTTGTAATGTTGACGATGTGTGCTCTTGGGGTGGGAATGCCACAAAAATGGGGTACGTAGGAGAAAAAATAAATAAAAGTAGATAGAAATTGTTTTACATTTGATCACACATGTTTAATGAAATAGATAAATAAAGTTACAATCATAACATGAAAAATAAAATTACAAATACGAAACAGAAAAACTACATAATTATTTATCAATGTTGAATTTTTGTCATATGTACTCAATCAAATCGTTTTTTAGAACATTATAAGCTTCTTTGTTGCAAAGTTGTGTCCTATTGATCATATAACTGTATATGTCTGCAATTCGTTCTGTAAAGTATTGAAAAGATTATTCACCGTCTTCAAAAGAGAACCTTCGTTGCCGGTTTGTAGGCGTGCCATTTAACTTAAAAGGGTCAGAAAGATTGAACAGGGCACCGATAGGGCCATAGGGGTGGTCTTAATGGCCAGTCCAAATCGGTCCTAAATAACCGGTGATTCTCACCCTGCATCTCATATGATAGATAATATACGAGTCTCTACACCTCTTGTTTCTCAATGGTGGTCCATGTGGGATGCGCTGGAGGACTAGCTAGGAGCACATCCCCACCGTGTCATCATCTTCGTTTTTCATTGATTGTCCTTTAAAGGCACTGGCCATGCCGTCATCTTTGCTTTTTAATTAATCCTTAAGTTCACAATTAGTCATTTAATTTTTAAAGTTGTGTTTATTTAATCATTTGATTTTTATGGAAATAGTCATAGACCTGGCAATGGAGCGGGTTTGGAAGGGATCGGCATTGATCCAAACCCTTTTAGCAATTTCCAAAAGCTAATCCAAACCCGATCCGTAACCCGCAGGGTTTTGAATAATTAAACTCATACCCTTATCCACCGGATCAACGGATACCCAACCCTTTTACCCGACCCATTTATGATATTAAAGTTAGACAATAATTACACATTCCAACAAATATAACATGAATCACATTTTTTACTTTATACTTATAAAAAAATTTCATAATAAAACAAACGTTTAATATATATATATATATATATATATATATATATATATATATATATATATATATATATATATATATATATATATATATATATATATATATATATATATATATATATATATATATATATATATAGCTTAATACTTGAAATAACCATTCAAAAACAAAACAAGTGTCTACAATTGCAAAAATGCATGAGAAAATGTAGAAATTGAGATGCATTTTCAAAAAATCTATACCTTCTAAAGAAACGATTAATTGAAACCACCTTTGAACTTTATTCTTCTTGGAGTCTAATAATATTCGGGAATTAGAAAGTGGAAAGACGAATGAACGACTACTCAGTCCTCGAGGACCTTGACTCTTGAGTATGCTATATGCTTGTAAAAGTAATAATTTATAAATAATAAATTAATGTTATTATAATTTAAACGGAGCAAGTTATTAGAGGATCGAATCGATAATGATCCAAACCCAACCCTTTTAGCCAAAAGGTTAACGGGTAAACGGATCACAAATAATGATCCAAACCCATAAATTTTGCATGGGTTTGGAGCGGATCAGGGTCAAAACCTGCTCCATTGTCATGTCTAAATAGTCATCCTGACAGGCATAAATACATTCCTATAATTAATTTTTTTTGTTATTTTAGGCTATTGAATTTCTGTTTTAATTTGGTTACACAAGGTGACAAGTCTATTTTGTCGACATCGTTGAATTTTTTTTTTTTGCTATTTAACGTTGTTAAAATTTTTTAGCTATTTATATTTTTTACAACTCGTTTTTACAAATTTATTTGTAAATAATTTTGCACAACTTGTTTTTACAACTTCATTTTTACAAGATATCACAATTCATTTTAAAACATAATTTTTTTCTTTGCTTTTATATATTTTTTCATATCTATTTTTTAAAACTTAACTCGGGTTTGGACCGTCCGCGCGATGCTGCAGAAGCCCAGTATATTGGAAAACGCAACTCGACAAAAAGACAAATTATGTAAGGGACGAAAAATATAACTTTAAAATATAATAAGGGACCGAAATTGTAACTTACAAAATATCAATAATATAACTTTAAAATAAATAGGGATGAAAACAATTAATACGAAATTAGTTGAGGAAAAAAAACGTAAATATAGATATTTGCTATAAGAAGAATCAAAAATACTATTTTCAAATAGAAACTAATTTCAATTTTGTATCAAATGCTTTAACAATTATACTCTAATATTGATTTAGTAGTTTTTGTTCTGAAAATAGCAAAAACAAATGAACAACAATATATATATATATATATATATATATATATATATATATATATATATATATATATATATATATATATATATATATATATATATATATATATATATATAATATTATCAGCATTGTTTCTAGATGTTTTTTTTCAAAATTTTGTTCTAAAACATTGTTTTTCACTTTGTTTTTACATGTGTTTTTATATTTGTTTCTAGAACTTTTTTTTTTTACTTTTTTTTATTCATAATATACTTTTACAACTTTCTTTTTTTTTTACTTTATTTTTTTTTAATAATCTACTTTTACAACTTTATTTTCTATTTTGTTTTTACATGTTTTTCTCAATCTATTTTTTACAACATATATTTATTTCGTTTTTACATGTCTTTTTTAAAATTCGTTTCAATTTTCTATTTTTAAATGTTTTTTTCATAGTCTAATTTTTTCGCAATCAATTTTTGCAACTTCATATTTACAAATAAAAATAATGAATTTTAAAAACAAATTGTAAAAAACATATAAAAACGTAATAACAGAAATTTGAAGAACGTATCATGAAAAAACATATAACAATGAAGTAAAAGATAATGTTGTAAAAATGGATTACAAAAACATATAAAAACAAAGTAAAAATGAGTTTATAATATATATATATATATATATATATATATATATATATATATATATATATATATATATATATATATATATATATATATATATATATATATATATATATATATATATATATATATATATATATATATATATATATATATATATATATAATCTATTACATGTTATAATACATAAAAAAGTTACAACCATCTTAATGCATTAATGTAACACCCGGCTTATTAACAAAACACCCCATAAACTTTTTTTTTTCAAACATATATTTTACAATCCAAACCATAAGTATAGGGTATTAGTTAGTATAAGCAGGAACAAGTGTATCAAGGATTACATTATATTAATATTATACATACTTCGAGCCGGGCTGCTACTTCACATTACTAAGTCCTTAGTCACGGACTTTATCTTTCCCTTTAGCGGGATCTCGCTCACCTGCAGGGACATATCAAATAAACATCGTGAGCTATAAAGCCCAATGAGTAATCAAATCTGCAACAATATGTATAAGAATAAAATCTCTATACAAATCAAATATGCATTATCTCATAACATATGATCGCATCTGGCTCACGGGTTTGTGTCGCTTTTGCCTAGACTCACGGCTCCGTTCTTGCCATGTCAATGACTCATGACTTATCCAGTATTGCCTTTTTAAAGTTTGACTCACAGCTCCGTTCTTGTCTATCACAGACTCACGGCTTATCTGATATTGTCGTATTGTTGACTCACAGCTCCGTTCTTGTCTTTTTCAGACGCATGACTTATCTGATATTGTCGTTTTAATTCATCATAAAATCTGTCAAATTCATCCCCAAAACTGTTTCCATCTGCAACTGTTCAACCAGCACATATCACATCGGATATAAGTGAGATTACTCACCTTGATGATCGCTACAACTAGTTCCTGTTGGTTCTTGCCTCTTTGTACTTGCTAGGACAATTTGTCCCGTACCTATATATTCATTTGTATACACAATGATTATAGGTTAACAATCACTTTAATTGACTTTAGTGCATACGAGTCTAATATAACACCATTTCCAATCATTTTCGAGCAATAACCATCGTTATAAATATTTAATACACTTCCCGAAATACGCGTATTCTACTACAGTACCTTCGGGAGGTCGTATTCTCATTTTAATAATTTTCCATGAAGTTTCATGCCTTATTAGACCTATGTTCAAAATCTCAGGTCAAACGGACAAGCCTAGCATCAAAATCATACTTGGAAATTGCTCAAAATTTTAACAGGAAGCAACTTCATTTCTGCCTCGACCACGCGTCGCGACCTATGCAGTTATCTCGGCCATAAACCTTATAGCGGTCACCTAGCGAGATTCGATTTAGCGTTTATCGCGGTGGTATAGCGGTGGTATAGCGGGGTTTTTTGTGTGTGTTACTTTTAGACTATTAATACTACGTAGAATTAATATCACAAAAAGTTGCATAAAATGTCACATAAAACATAGATAGTATTCTAATATGAAAAATGTCAACATGTCTCGGCAAATCTCTATAACGATCCCGCACAATATCGCTATATCGGGCTCCTAAATCTCCTAAATCTCGGACATTACCGCTATCTCGGGTAAATCTCGGACAATATCGCTATCTCGGGCTCCTAAATCTCGGCAAATCTCGGACATTATCGGCGAGATTCTCGCTGGCGAGATTACTGACCGAGATTTTGATTTCTATCTCGGCCTAACCCCGCGAAACGCTATCTCGGCGCTATCTCGGCGAGATCTCGCGCAATTGACTGCATAGGTCGCGACCAGGGTGAGGGTCGCGTCGCGACTGCTGCTGGCACAGCCCAGTAACTTCAATTTTTATGCTATAAAGTCCCATTTTCTCTTGTTAAGTCCTTAATTCCTGACTTAATCACTAGGAATTGTTCCAAGACCAAATCCCTTCATTAATATCAAGTTTTAAACAATGGAATTGGTGATTCCAATCCATTTCAAGAATTTCCCGTTTTTCCCGTTTTTGGTCCAAAACCGAAATTATCAAGTTTTAATTGGTTCTACTGATTTATTTCAATCAATATAACATCTGGAACTCATTATCAACCATTAAAATCAAATTAATCACAATAACTCACAATCTAGGGTTCTTGATCAAAATTACCAATCTTCAAAAATAACAACCTACTTCCATATTCTTGAGTTATGTTCTTAAAACATGACTTATTGGAATATTAAAGTCGTAAAACTTCATGGATCTTGACTGGAATTTCAGTCATCAAGTTCCTCTCATGAAGAACACACAAAAACTTAGGTTAGAGATACAATTACTAACCTTTGATCTTGATAACTTCAAATTTCTAAACTATGATTTCAACTTCTAGCTTCGATCTTCAAGAAACCTCCAAGATTCTGCTAAGACCGTACAAGAAACCCTCTCCCGACGCTTCTCAATTCTTCTGCACATGTGGAGAGGCTTTTCTCCTTTTTATACCTCTAAAATTTTCAGGTTAGCCCCTGGAGTTCCATTTCTTAAACTTTTGCCACACTTGACAAATTTTATGACAAAAACTTATATTTATAACATTTTCAGTCCAAAACTCAAAATATTATTACAAACCAAATCCTTTTCTGTCCAAAAGACCAAATTACCCTTCTAAGGTAAAATGACCAATTTACCATTTTTATTATATTTACATATAAAGAGTATATTGGTGTTACAAATTCTCCCCTCCTTCAAAAGATTCCGTCCTCGGAATCATACAAAAAGTTGAGGGTATTTTTCCCTCATTTCGCTTTCGGTTTCCCACGTCATGTCGGAACCTCTGTGATGTCGCCAAAGCACTTTAACCATGCTGATTTTCTTATTCCGCAACTGTCTTACCTTTCGGTCTAACACCCTCTCGGGTTGTTCTGGATATCTCAACTTCTCATCTATTTCAATTTCAGCGAGAGGTACCCGCTGAGACTTGTCAAACAAAGTCTTCCTCAAATGGGATACATGAAATACATCATGTATACCATGAAGTTCATCGTGTAATTCCAATCTATACGCTACAGCTCCAACTCTTTGGGATATGCGGAAAGGTCCAATAAAACGAGGACTCAACTTTCCTTTCTTCCCAAAACGAATTAAACCTTTCCAAGGGGATACCTTAAGCATTACCATGTCCCCCACTTGAAATTCCAGCGGTTTTACCCGTTTATCTGCATACTGCTTCTGTTGATTCTGGGCCACTTTCAAATTTTCTCGAATCTGTCTAATCTTTTCCTCAGTCTGTGTTACAATCTCAGGTACAACTAATGGCTTTTCCCCAACTTCAGTCCAGCAAGTCAGAGTACGACACGGTGCTCCATACAATGCTTCATACGGGGCCATCTGAATGCTGGAATGGTAACTATTATTATACGTGATCGGGCCATTTTGGTTGGAAGTAAAATGTAATTACCTTGATAAATTAAGCCTTGTTTAACCAAGAATGGCCCTACTTTTGATGGAATTGAGTGAATTACATACAGGGATTGAAAAACGGGAATTTTGGGCGAAAACCACGCATTAAACGGACACCGGAAGCGGGAGAAAAAGCTCAGCGTCTTAGCAGCGTCCCAGGCAGCGTCCCAGACGCTGGCCTGGAACTCTGGGCCAATTTTCATGGAAAAAGCAAGCCAAAAATGCCAGAAAGCCCCGTCAACGTCCTAGGTGGCGTCTGAGACGCTGGCCTAGGACGCCGGGCGTTTTTGGGACGTCTCGTCGTGGAACGCTGCTCGTCGTAACTGCTGAAGAAATGCACTCAGCGTCCCTCAGGCGTCTGGGACGCTGGCCTAGGACGCCGCCGCATAGAATGCCCTAAATTGCCTTATTTAAGCCTCTCTTTTTAATGAAACTTTATCCCATCGACCCAAGGCAGACTCCAGACGATTTTCCTAGGGTTTTGACAGTTTTTCAAGGCCTAAAACATCCCCTAATCATCTCAAAACAATTCCCAATCTCAAATTAAACCTCTTTTGCATCAAGATCAAGTCAGAATTCCTGAAGTTTTGAAGATCCAGCCATGTTCAACATCTCCAGCACAGTGTTTGCATCAGTTCCAACCATGAGTAGTTAAATTATCCCGTGATCACAACCGGGAGTAGGTTTTGATTTCCTTTCAGTATTGTATTTAGATTTGAACTTTTTAGATTCATGAACACAGTGTTTGGATTGTTTGCTTTTAAATCATATGACTAGACTTCCATTACTTGTTCTTAAATTGTTGCTTGATTGAGTGTAAGACAACTCTATTGTGATCTTCCCCACCGTGCCAAATCATCCACAGTGGTGTGTAGGACGGAGGGTGCGGATTGTACATAGTTTGATCCCAGATTTAGTCAGTAACAGTACGGTTATGTCTATGTAATCTGAATGAACGCAAAATTAGTAAAATCTGATATAATACATTGTTAGGAATCAAAACTGAAACCGGGAGTGATCACCCTTTTCTCTAATTGAATTAAACCTTTTGCAGTATTTGTTTGTCTGAATTTGTTTGCTTTTAAATCTGTTAGAACTAGATTGTTAACCATAAGCTCCTCGTGGATTCGACCCTTACTTGCCCTAGCTAATTAGTGCGTTTAAGGTTTATTTTTGATTGCATCAACGACTGCGATCAAATTTTGGCGCCGTTGCCGGGGAGCTATTGCGCTTAGCAACTTAGTTCTGTTTTGAGTCAATTTTGTACTAGTTTACGTGTTTGCTTTGTGTTTGTCTTTTCAGATTCTTATAGGTTTTTCTTGCGTAATATCAATTTGGGACAATTTTCCCCATTGCAATTTCTATCATGGATGAACGAAGAACAATGGGTGATTATCTCGCCATGGATCAAGGTTATTATGACCTTTATGGTCCAATGCCACAACAAGATCCATATAATGATGATTGGTGGAGGAGCATCAATTCGGACAAAAATCAACATGATGGGTATTTTCTAGTAAACCAAGAAATATCACACGAGTCTTCACTTGATAAGAAGTTGGATCTGATGATGGAATTATTGAAGGAAGGCTTCAAACAAGAGGAAAACAACTCCAAAGCAATTTCAATTCTCGAAAATCAATTGGAACAAATGGTGGAGCAACTGCAACAACAACCATCGGACGATCATTCAGATACTATGCAAGCAGATGAGGTAACTAACTTGTGTAGTGATGAATCTTTTGACATTAATGTACATAAACCTACACCACCTGATTATGAGGTTGTGGTGGAGGATTATGTATCAATTAATGAGGAATATATTGAATTAGAAACAATTAACCAAGAAAAATCTGAATTTGAATCGGAAACATCTCAAATAATTTTCCAAGAACTAGAAACACTCAAAGTTGGGGAGGGGTCAGTGGAGTCTAATACCACCCCCAACCTAACGAATTTCAAAGAACCCGAAAAGCAAATTCTTGTTGACATTTTTGAGATAGATTGTAAAAGACTGGACATATTAAAAAAACCAAATGCCATCATTAATCGTCCCATTTTGACAACTATCTATGCCCAAATTAGTTGCCAAGAAGGTGTCATTGATGTGACATTTGGAAACCAAAAATTTGAACTTCAACTATTTAGATGTACTAATGATCCTCCGGTCGGTGGTGACTTGTTTGTAATCAATACTATGGATGATTACTTCTATGAGCATACTGCAAATATGCTCGCTGACACTACCGGCGATCTGGAGAAACTTTTCTCTTGTAACAGGTTAAAAGACATGGATAACATTAGGAGTCAACATGTGAAGAAAAGAATGTGGAAAAAGAAACATTATACCACACGATCCTACAAATCAAAGATGAAAGTGGTCGGTGGTATCAAGAGTCGGTTAAAGAACTTCACTCCAAGGAGAAATGCATGTCAGTTCAAAACAAGGTTTAAGTGCTCTTTCAGAAGACTCAAAGGTAAAAGACTAGGATCTGATAAGGTCAAAGTTGACATGCCATTTGATCCGGGTGAAACTCAAGAATGTGAGTTGTTTGAAGATAAAGAGAAATATATGACACCATATCACCACAACATGATTGTTTTTCAAAAAATTCAACTGACATACGATCCTCCGTGAAGCATGGTACATGTATCTGTCTGGCTGAAGACGTTAAACTTAGCGCTTTACGGGAGGCAACCCGCGAACTTTGTGGGTGTGTTCACTGCAAACCCTCACGAGACTTCACTCGTCCACTAGGGGCAACCTAGGGGTTTAAAAGGCTTGTTGCACGTGCCAAGTGCAATCGCGATCCCTGGCGAAATTGAGGGTTATTTTTTATTTTTTATTTAATATTCTGCTTGTAGTTTCGTTTTTTTTTTTAGGATAATTTTTGTTGCATCGGGGACGATCCAAACGCTCAAAGTTGGGGAGGAGTGCACTTGAATGAGTGACAATAAACCGAGGAAAGATGAAAGATTGAAGAAATCGACACATAAAAAAATCCAAAATTTTCGATTTTGTTCGGACCCAAATGAAAATTTTAAGCCTCCTCTACCATCAAATTACTAGGTGAATCACTCTCCTTTTCTATTTTTTCTTTTATTTCTCTCGGTTGTGTTTGTTTTGGTTGTGTTAGTTGAAAACTTTTAATATGGATTTGGATGTGCTTTGATGATGAAATTTTGGAACTTGATGAACTGTCCCCGAGTTTTTCTTCCTTTTTGTCCCGGTTGTGACTCGGCAAAACGAAAAATGATTGAATAAAAGGGACTGGACATGGAATAGCAGGTGATGAGATAAAAGTGACATTCCAACTAATGTATATTTCTGTGGTTGCCTGTCCGGTTCAAGTAACAAATGGACCAAAAATGTTTTAACTTCAAGTTGCAAACTGTTTTTTTCTAAAAATTTATGTTTCAAAAGTTCCTCTAGAGATACTCGATTTAAAGAACTCTGATGGCCCGGTTCTCGAATTTGCTTGTAAAGATTCCTACTGCATTCTATGACCGCACGACCTTAGATGTCCCTATTTTTGTAATCTATATTCCGCTGTTCGGGCTGTTGCGTACCTGGGATCTGGTGCACCCCATTTCAGGTTTCCACGTCCACCAACAGCTTGATTATGAATATACCTTCGGAACTTTGATAAGTATCTTGCTAAGTAACCGGCAACCCGTAGGTGACCCCTCTTGGAAGCCGCGCAAAAAGGCAAGACTCACTTGAAAAGTAGATTGCATATAAGTAATTTTAAATTAACGATCTATATTCCGCTGTTTGGGGTTGTTGCGTACCTGGGACCTGGTGTACTCCATTTCAGGTTTTCACGTCCACCATCAACTTTAAATATGAATATTATATTCAGAGAAAAATATTCTGAGACATAGATCACAAATGAATTTCTACAAAGATAAATCAAATGAAGAAATAAATATGGGCGAAGTGTTAAAAGTACAAAGTTAATATGGTTGTAATGTGGCAAAAAAAAAACAAAAAAAAAAAAAGAAAAAAAAAGAAATAAAGAGGACCAATAAAAATAAAAAGAAGAACCTTAGGAATCTAGACAGAATGCAGTAACCAAAAAGGACTGACCGTACCACGTCACTGGAAAAACCGCAGGGGGGAGGTAAACTTGGTATCTTTGGAGAGACTTTTGAAAAATGAATTTTTGACTTAACCGTTTGCAGGGTGAAGAAAATTTTAAAGATCACTAAATAGTGCTTTGCACTTAAAATAAACGGACATCCGGGCTGGCAATGGACACAGGCGTATGCAATACTGTAATGTTTTACTTTTGTTTGATTGCTTGTTGTTTTATGGACTGGACCTGAATTCTGATTTCGTTGAGTCTTTCTCGGGACGAGAAAGAGATAAGTTGGGGAGGTTTGATCGGGCCATTTTGGTTGGAAGTAAAATGTAATTACCTTGATAAATTAAGCCTTGTTTAACCAAGAATGGCCCTACTTTTGATGGAATTGAGTGAATTACATACAGGGATTGAAAAACGGGAATTTTGGGCGAAAACCACGCATTAAACGGACACCGGAAGCGGGAGAAAAAGCTCAGCGTCTTAGCAGCGTCCCAGGCAGCGTCCCAGACGCTGGCCTGGAACTCTGGGCCAATTTTCATGGAAAAAGCAAGCCAAAAATGCCAGAAAGCCCCGTCAACGTCCTAGGTGGCGTCTGGGACGCTGGCCTAGGACGCCGGGCGTTTTTGGGACGTCTCGTCGTGGAACGCTGCTCGTCGTAACTGCTGAAGAAATGCACTCAGCGTCCCTCAGGCGTCTGGGACGCTGGCCTAGGACGCCGCCGCATAGAATGCCCTAAATTGCCTTATTTAAGCCTCTCTTTTTAATGAAACTTTATCCCATCGACCCAAGGCAGACTCCAGACGATTTTCCTAGGGTTTTGACAGTTTTTCAAGGCCTAAAACATCCCCTAATCATCTCAAAACAATTCCCAATCTCAAATTAAACCTCTTTTGCATCAAGATCAAGTCAGAATTCCTGAAGTTTTGAAGATCCAACCATGTTCAACATCTCCAGCACAGTGTTTGCATAAGTTCCAACCATGAGTAGTTAAATCATCCCGTGATCACAACCGGGAGTAGGTTTTGATTTCCTTTCAGTATTGTATTTAGATTTGAACTTTTTAGATTCATGAACACAGTGTTTGGATTGTTTGCTTTTAAATCATATGACTAGACTTCCATTACTTGTTCTTAAATTGTTGCTTGATTGAGTGTAAGACAACTCTATTGTGATCTTCCCCACCGTGCCAAATCATCCACAGTGGTGTGTAGGACGGAGGGTGCGGATTGTACATAGTTTGATCCCAGATTTAGTCAGTAACAGTACGGTTATGTCTATGTAATCTGAATGAACGCAAAATTAGTAAAATCTGATATAATACATTGTTAGGAATCAAAACTGAAACCGGGAGTGATCACCCTTTTCTCTAATTGAATTAAACCTTTTGCAGTATTTGTTTGTCTGAATTTGTTTGCTTTTAAATCTGTTAGAACTAGATTGTTAACCATAAGCTCCTCGTGGATTCGACCCTTACTTGCCCTAGCTAATTAGTGCGTTTAAGGTTTATTTTTGATTGCATCAACGACTGCGATCAATACGCAAATTCTACCAAAGGTAAATGATCTTCCCAGCTTTCACCAAAATCTATTACACATGTTCTCAGCATGTCTTCCAAAGTCTGGATAGTTCTTTCACTTTGACCATCGGTCTGCGGGTGGTATGCGGTACTCATAAGTACTTTTGAACCCAATTGCTCTTGAAGACTTTGCCAGAACCGAGAAGTAAATCTACTATCCCGATCTGACACGATCGATACCGATAACCCATGTCGGCAAATCACTTCATCTATATAGATTTTCGCCAACTTATCAATCTTGAACTTCTCACTAATCGGTATAAATTGTGCCGATTTCGTCAAACGGTCAACAATTACCCATACCGTATCGTGACCTCGCGGTGTCCGCGGCAACTTTGTTACAAAATCCATAGTAATATTGTCCCATTTCTTCTCTGGAATTGGCAACGGCTGGATTTCTCCGTACGGTTTCTGATGGTTTGATTTTACTTGCAGGCACGTCAAACACTTTTCTACGTATCTTCCAACATCTCTCTTCATTCCAGGCCACCAATATAACGGTTTCAGCGTCCGATACATCTTAGTACTTCCTGGATGAACTGCATATCGACTATAGTGTGCATCTTCTAGAAGCAAGTTCCGCGCCTCTCCTTGTTTTGGGACCCACACACGACCTCTAAAGGTTTTCAATCTCCGTGTGTTTTCATCCAAATGCTTCAAATATCCAACCATTCGCTCGCTTTTTACATGTTCAGGTTTACACGCTTCTTCCTGTGCCAAACGGATCAGTTCGGGTAATCGGCTTGCTACCCCAATACATGCGGATGTAACTTTCAAAGGAGCTTCTTTCCGACTTAGAGCATCTGCCACGACATTCGCCTTGCCAGGATGGTACAAGGTTTCACAATCAAAATCTTTAAGTAGATCCATCCATCTTTGTTGTCTCATATTAAGTTCTTTTTGGTCAAACAGATACTTCAAGCTTTTATGATCTGTATAAATAACAAACTTCACGCCATACAAGTAGTGTCTCCACAACTTCAACGCCAAGATCACAGCAGCTAATTCCAGATCATGAACTGGATATTTCTTCTCGGCTTCTTTTAACTGACGGGACGCATAAGCTATCAACCTATCTTTCTGCATTAACATACATCTGAGGCCGACTCTAGAAGCATCACTATAGATTACATATTCTTCTCCACTTTGCGGTAGTGCTAACACCGGTGCTTCACACAAGGCTTGTTTCAACCTTTGAAAAGCTTCTTGCTGTTTTTCCGCCCATTCAAATTTTTCGCCTTTCCTGGTCAACTTGGTCAACGGGGCAGCTATCGAGGAGAAATTCTCGACAAATCTTCTATAATAACCTGCCAAACCAAGGAAACTTCGTACCTCAGTCGGACTTCGAGGCGGTTCCCACTTCATTACGGCTTCAATTTTCGCTGGATCAACTTTCACCCCTTCAGCATTAATCACATGGCCAAGAAATTGAACTTCTCTTAGCCAGAATTCACACTTGGAAAATTTTGCATACAACTTTTCTTGACGAAGCAACTCCAGCATTTGTCGCAAGTGTACTTCATGCTCGGCTTGGCTTCGCGAGTACACTAGAATGTCGTCTATAAATACTATTATTGAAGTATCAAGGAACGGACGGCACACCCGATTCATTAGATCCATGAATACAGCCGGAGCATTGGTTAACCCGAAAGGCATCACCAAAAACTCATAATGACCATACCGCGTGCGAAAAGCTGTCTTCGGAATATCAGATTCTCGAATCTTCAACTGATGGTACCCTGATCTCAGGTCAATTTTAGAAAAGTAAGATGCCCCTTGTAATTGATCAAACAGGTCATCAATTCTTGGTAGCGGATATTTATTTTTCATCGTGATCTTGTTCAATTCCCGATAGTCAATACACATACGCATTTACCCATCTTTCTTCTTAACAAACAGAATAGGGGCTCCCCAAGGTGATGTACTTGGTCTAATAAAACCCCGATCCAATAGTTCCTCCAGTTGCTTTCTTAATTCCACCATTTCTGAAGGTGCTAAACGATATGGAGCTCGAGCAACAGGAGCAGCTCCCGGAACCAGTTCAATCGTGAACTCTACTTGTCGATCTGGTGGTAACCCTGGAAGTTCATGTGGAAACACGTCTGGAAATTCATTTACAACATTTACATTTGCTACCCCCACCTTTATTGGCTTAGCCACTGCTATATAGGCCAAATAAAACATTCCTCCTTTACTAATGCAGCTTCGAGCTTCAGCAAAGGAGATAACCGACATTCTCAACCGTAGTCTTTCACCCTGAATCTTTATCCATTTCCCATCCGGTGACAATACTGTGATGCTTTTGTTTCTAGAATCCATGTTAGCATAATTTGTTGCTAACCAATCCATACCCACAATTACTCCAAATTCATTAGTAGTCATCGACTTCAAATCTATAGGGAAAGTGGACCCATAGATTTTAAGCTGACAACCTTCCAGGTGTTCGGAAACCCAAACATATCTACCATCTGCTATAGCTACTTCCAAGCTTTCGTCCATAGGAGTTAGTGGTACATTCAAGCGAGACATCAGAGACTCCGATACAAAACAATGTGTAGCTCCTGGATTAAATATAACATATACAGGTATGGAATTTAGAGTGAAGATACCTGTAACCACATCAGTCTTTTCACGAGCTTCTTCAACAGTCATCTGAAAGGCTCGCGAGGCTACTGGTCTTCCCAGGTTCTTCACCTCTTCCTTCTTTCCTCCCTGGTCATCTCTGGGTCTTTCACTAAATGCTCCAGATTTCAGCTGTGGACAGTTTGGGCGAATATGATCCGTAGCTCCGCACTGATAACACCGTCGTTCCGCCCGACACTCCCGTGTAGTATGTCCCGTTTTCCCACAATTTCGGTAATTAATCGACACAGTATCAATTCGACAACTTCCTGAGTGCCTTTTCCTGCACTTCTCACACCATTTTGCTTCATCTTTTTGGCCTTTACCCTTAAAGTTAGACCCAGCTTGTTGTGACTTTTTCTGAGGCGTCCACCCTTGGTCTTCCGCCTTTCTTTTGGTTTCAGTTACTTTCTTTTCATCTTATTGTCTTTTCAGTTCTATCTCCCTTTCAGTATCCCTATCCACCACTTGTCAAAAAGTAGACAATTTAAGTGGTTGCACTATCTCTCGGATTCGGGTCGTCAATCCCCAAACATACTTGTCAATTTTTCTCTTTTCAGTGTTTACTTGATGCTTCGCAAACCTTGCCTTTTCCAGAAAGCTCAAAGTATATTCTTGGACAGATTTAGAACCCTGTTCCAAGTGCAGAAGTTCATCTTCCAATTTCTTTACATCCACTTCCGAACAGTACTCTTCATTAAACTTAGTCTTGAATTGCTCCAAATGTATTGATAGGGACGAATCAGGACCCAATGACTTGCTATAAATCTGCCACCAATGTAATGCATTGCTAGTCAATTGGTTTGTAGCAAACTCCACTTTGTCCCCATCAGCACATTTACTGACCCGGAACACTTTTTCAATGTGCATTATCCACTCCATTGCCTGAACTGGATTGTCTGTTCCCGAGAATTCTTTTGGTTTGCAGCCAAGGAGAGCTTTATAAGTACATCCTGTCTTCTTTTCAGAAACTTCCCCGCCTTGCTTTTCTTTTTCTGTACGAGCATGGCTTTCTCCCTGACTTTCATTTTCGGGCTGCCTATCATGAGTTCTTTTCGCAGCTTCTTTACTCTAGTTATGCACCAACGTAGGCATCATTTCCCTAACCACTTCTGCCACAATATCCCGTATATTCGGTGGATTTTCCTCCACTGGTTCCCTCACTGGTTCCCTTGCTCTTCGTCCATCTGAGCCTTGGGCTGGTCCACTCCTTGATGTTCCACGCCCCGAATTTATACCAGTAGGATTACTTCTTGTATTTCTCATACTTGAAAATTCAGCAAACAGTTAGATTACTTATATAATAACAAACTTATATATGTCTAACGGTCCACCATGTCTAATATCTCTCAAGGTTTAAGTCCATGAATCTAACCTAAAGACACCTAGTTCACTTAAACCACGGCTCTGATACCAACTTGTAACACCCGGCTTATTAACAAAACACCCTATAAACTTTTTTTTTCAAACATATATTTTACAAGTGTATCAAGGATTACATTATATTAATTAGGGTATTAGTTAGTATAAGCAAGAACAAGTGTATCAAGGATTACATTATATTAATATTATACATCCTTCGAGCCGGGCTGCTACTTCACATTACTAAGTCCTTAGTCACGAACTTTATCTTTCCCTTTAGCAGGATCTCGCTCACCTGCAGGGACATATCAAATAAACATCGTGAGCTATAAAGCCCAATGAGTAATCAAATTTGCAACAATATGTATAAGAATAAAATCTCTATACAAATCAAATATGCATTATCTCATAACATATGATCGCATCTGGCTCACGGGTTTGTCCCGCTTTTGCCTAGACTCACGGCTCCGTTCTTGCCATCTCAATGACTCACGGCTTATCCGGTATTGCCTTTTTAAAGTTTGACTCACAACTCCGTTCTTGTCTATCACAGACTCACGGCTTATCTGGTATTGTCGTATTGTTGACTCACAGCTCCGTTCTTGTCTTTTTCAGACGCACGACTTATCTGATATTGTCGTTTTAATTCATCATAAAATCTGTCAAATTCGTCCCCAAAATTGTTTCCATCTGCAACTGTTCAACCAGCACATATCACATCGGATATAAGTGAGATTACTCACCTTGATGATCGCTACAACTAGTTCCTGTTGGTTCTTGCCTCTTTGTACTTGCTAGGACAATTTGTCCCGTACCTATATATTCATTTGTATACACAATGATTATAGGTTAACAATCACTTTAATTGACTTTAGTGCATACGAGTCTAATATAACACCATTTCCAATCATTTTCGAGCAATAACCATCGTTATAAATATTTAATACACTTCCCGAAATACGCGTATTCTACTACAGTACCTTCGGGAGGTCGTATTCTCATTTTAATAATTTTCCATGAAGTTTCATGCCTTATTAGACCTATGTTCAAAATCTCAGGTCAAACGGACAAGCCTAACATCAAAATCATACTTGGAAATTGCTTAAAATTTTAACAGGAAGCAACTTCATTTCTGCCTCGACCACGCGTCGCGACCAGGGTGAGGGTCGCGTCGCGACTGCTGCTGGCACAGCCCAGTAACTTCAATTTTTATGCTATAAAGTCCCATTTTCTCTTGTTAAGTCCTTAATTCCTGACTTAATCACTAGGAATTGTTTCAAGACCAAATCCCTTCATTAATATCAAGTTTTAAACAATGGAATTGGTGATTCCAATCCATTTCAAGAATTTCCCGTTTTTCCCGTTTTTGGTCCAAAACCGAAATTATCAAGTTTTAATTGCTTCTACTGATTTATTGAATCAATATAACATCTGGAACTCATTATCAACCATTAAAATCAAATTAATCACAAGAACTCACAATCTAGGGTTCTTGATCAAAATTACCAATCTTCAAAAATAACAACCTACTTCCATATTCTTGAGTTATGTTCTTAAAACATGACTTATTGGAATATTAAAGTCGTAAAACTTCATGGATCTTGACTGGAATTTCAGTCATCAAGTTCCTCTCATGAAGAACACACAAAAACTTAGGTTAGAGATACAATTACTAACTTTTGATCTTGATAACTTCAAATTTCTAAACTATGATTTCAACTTCTAGCTTCGATCTTCAAGGAACCTCCAAGATTCTGCTAAGACCGTACAAGAAACCCTCTCCCGACGCTTCTCAATTCTTCTGCACATGTGGAGAGGCTTTTCTCCTTTTTATACCTCTAAAATTTTCAGGTTAGCCCCTGGAGTTCCATTTCTTAAACTTTTGCCACACTTGACAAATTTTATGACAAAAACTTATATTTATAACATTTTAAGTCCAAAACTCAAAATATTATTACAAACCAAATCATTTTCTGTCCAAAAGACCAAATTACCCTTCTAAGGTAAAATGATCAATTTACCCTTTTTATTATATTTACATATAAAAAGTATCTTGGCGTTACAATTAAGATTTTAAAATTAAGATTACAACATTGTAATGCTTTAACATATTTCGGTTGGAAAGAGAGAATTGTCGATTGATTTTGAATTTGAATTATTTAGCATAGGAATTACTTCACATGGATTGCCAAATGTACATCAAATAATCCAATGGTCTACAATTTCATGTCAAATGGATCACAGTCCAACAGGTGATAATACTCCTCCAACAAATACAAACATCCTATAAATTCAACAGATTATTTTCAAT
The DNA here is from genome assembly GCA_023525715.1 of Cichorium intybus. NCBI lineage: Eukaryota > Viridiplantae > Streptophyta > Magnoliopsida > Asterales > Asteraceae > Cichorium > Cichorium intybus. The sequence goes on from CM042014.1 coordinate 98,942,766, forward strand.
AATACATCCCATCCACTCCACATACATTTGATATTTCCCCTCCCAATTTTGATGACTTGCAGGAAGCATTGTTGCTTCGTTGTACCGTTCTTCTCCAAGACCCCCACAACCACGAGTCCTCTATGTTGCACCATCGTATCTTCTGTATAAGAAATTTAAAATCCTAGATTAGTTGAGCTTGTATTTTTTTTTTTTTTTTGCTTTAAATTTGAGTGTAAACACCTGTAATATTCCAAAAAACACACAAATCTATCATTCATTTCGATCTTTTCTTATAGATTTCATGCATGCATATTTTGATTTATAACATTTATCTTTTATTATTTAATTTCCGCAGATAAAATTTTATTTATGGAGAAAAAAATATGGAAGCTGCAAACCACCATCTTGAAATTTAGAAACTCTCATTTCTATTTGCTGGGGAACAGTGCTGCCGAATTTTTTCCAAGTCGAGAGATTTAAGAAACATCAATAGAAAAACATAAAAATCACAATCACTCTTTCCACTTTCCACTTTTCAAGTTTAAAAAAAACTACTACTTATATTTTAAAACATTCAGAAATTCTCTCTAATTTGGATCCAAGAACATTCAAGACATGATTACTCTTAAATGAAGTTATAAAAAAATTATGAAAAAAATGTAAAAGCAAAATAAATTTCTAAAAACCTAGTAAAAAACTTGTCGGATCTAAATGAGTATTTAGGACCAAGTATCATTTGGGATTGTTCCATTAGTCGCTTCAAAGCCCATCCGATAGCACAAGGGTTCACACGAATTCCAAGACGTCATTACTCTTAAACTAGTAGTCATGATGTCAAAGCTACAACTGTTCATATTATTCTTGATCTGGTTGTTGTTAATAATCACATTTACATCATATCCATGTAAAAAGTTGTAAGACCCTAATCTTGGGAAGTCCAAGTTCGAGTTTAAAGGAATTGCGTTATTGGAGATCTAGTGAAAGAGCTCATTAGCATCGCTAATAAGGTCCATTAGCGTCGCTAATGTGGGCCTTAGTGTCGCTAATGAGTATAATAGCATCGCTAATGTCCTGGTGGTAGTGGGTTTGCACGTTTCATAGTTAGCGACGCTAACTGAATAGTTATTGACGCTGACTGCTGATTTTGGGCTAAAACCCTAGATTTTGAAGTTTGAGTATATGTAAGGGTGGGGAACCCTAGGTCAGCCGCTATTTGACTCATTTCTGCCCCAAAGTCGTGATTTCCCCTCTCTAGCTCTTTTGGAATGATTTTTGATGATCTTGGTATTTTTTTAGAAGGATTCTTGAAGAGAGTATGATGCTAGAGGATGCATGGTGTTACTAGGAGTCTTTATTCAAGTGGAATCAACTAAGGCTCTGTGTTTCTGGACCATTGTTTGTAAAGTTTCCATATTTATGCATTTTTAAGATTCTTCTTGTGTTTTAGTGAGATTTTATGGATAATAATGAAGTAATGGTCCCTTTTTGGTGTTGTCCATGTTTGGGAAGGATAAACTTAGAAACTTTATGCCTTTAAGTCCAGATTTAGAACCATTAAGATGGTTTAGAGAGTAAGTCAAACTCTCTTTGGTGATTTTGTTTAGTTTTGGACCATTTTGGACTTGGATCTTGTTCATGAGCTTGTATGGTCATGTTTGTGAAGGGTTTTATGCAAATCTATGAACTAAAACCCTAAGTTCACATGCAACCTATGAGGATCTATGTTTTTTGCTATTGAACATATAAATATTTCCTAAAAGGCCACAAGAAAAATTACTAAAGAATAAAATCAGAAAACTAACATTTTAGTTGTTTCTTGCAAGTTAAGCAACGCAAGTGCCTTGCCTCAAATGAAGTCACACCCAAAACTAGGATTTTCGAAAGTTCCAGAGAGGGAAGAGTGGAAAAAGTCGTGGCTTTTATGGTGCCTAGGGGTCTCTATTTATAGTTTCCAAGTGGCCACCAGATAAGCCTTTAGAGATAAACATTTTTGAATTCAAATAAGATAAATCTTTATCTATCAATTCAAATCTATTTATCCTAACATATAATAATCCCTCCATAATTTCGTTGCCCACTTAAACTACCATAACTGTCACTTGCTCAACTATTAAATAATTACAATTCAGCCCCTGCACCTTTAATTAATCAAATTAATCACCAAATTAATTCCAGATTAATTTCTAATTAATTAATATAGTTTCTAATTAATATATTATCACCATAATATATTAATAAACTATTTATTTTATTTCTATTGATTTATTAATCATATAATAAATCAATCTTTCTCTCTCCTAGATTTTCTGCTAAACCTCTAGCCATGAGGGCAACCCAAATGGACTTTGCTACTATCAATTAGGTAAATACAAATTATTAGTCATGGCTTAGACACCTAATCCAAAAGTCTCCCACTTGGATAAGTCTATGACTATAATTACTAATTTAACCTCTAATTAATCAGCAAACTGTAGTTTCCTAGAAATTGCTGCCGAACTCTGACCTAGTCAGTTCTGTCCATAGATAAGTGATCATATGATCCTTAGTTCAACAAGATATTTCTGGACATGAGACATGGGTTGAGATCAATCTATGTCCGGTACTCTGTTTCCCAATTTCTGATTCTGCTTATGACTTTAAGACTTATAATTGAACACATCAATTCAGTCCTTGTGACAACTGTCAAACTAAGTCAACAAAAGTCCACTCAAGTCAGTCAAAGCGTACGTTAAATCAATATGTGAAATGTAAACTTCATAATCTCTACGTTGTATAATATAATAGTATGTACGCTAATTCAAAACAATTATACGAACAAACGCTATTAAGTTAAATATTTTTTTTAAATTAAATAAAATTATTTTTTCACATCGTGAATAGTGAACAGTGAAAAGTGAACAGTGAATAGTGACACTGAATAGTATCCGAATAGTGAATAGTGAACGGTAAAAATGTAAAACTCTTCGGAATATTACAAATTTTATATCAAAACATAGATAAAATTACGACGGTTCCGAATATGTAATTATATTTTTACCAAATGTTATATATAAAAAGATATGATAGAAAAACATATAATTTAACTTGAAAGCGACGTTTGATTATAATATTTTATATATATATATATATATATATATATATATATATATATATATATATATATATATATATATATATATATATATATATATATATATATATAATCGGTGATTGTTAATTGTCCGTGAATTCAATAAACGAAACCCGTGAAAATAATAATAATATTATATATATATAGCGGGTCCCACTCCATTATTATCCAATTCTACATATTTTACCTTAAAGAATTCATATTTTCATTTATACGTATTCAATACGTATTGTTAAGTTTACCAACAATATTATATCATTTTATAAAACACAAAATATACCATTAAAACGGTATCGTCGATACGAACAACCTGACATCAAAATTTCATATTATGGGTATCAGTTTTATATTTAATATTTTCTTTTTCTTTAAAAAGAAATTATATTTACATTTAAACCCTATACTCTTATTAAAACTACAACTAATACCCTTTCGGTAATTCGTTAGAGATTTTTAGTTAAAAAGTTGATATTATTAAACTACGATTTTTATAGATTACATTTTTATAAACAAAAATTATTTATCCTTTATAAAAACTATTAAATCTATTTAAAGAGTATTTTAAGGGTATGTTTTTTCATAAACAAATTCTAAAAGCTATAATTATCAAATCTATGTATCTTGAGGGCCGCTATACGAAAATAAATCTACTATAAATATGAGCTTCATTTCTCTCATTTTCTTCACACCTCAGATTTTTCTCTGTATATCACTAGATAGTATTGTTAGAATATTCTTCGATATATATAGATATATACGAAGAATGAGCGTTAGAAGTAGTTATTTCAGTTATAAATATAGTGAGTTCGAGTGAGGAAGAGGAAGAGTCGGGTGATTTAACAACAATCGACGATAAGATGCTAGTCGACATTGAGGTGAGTTCATACCCCTTCTTTTTACATTTATTCAAGTTTTTAAGGGGGAGAATACAAGACATAATATTAAAATAATTATTTATACTCATTTGTAACAGTAGTAAACAAAATACGAATTTTGTAAACACCATTATTACTATAATTCAATTATAATTCCAAAAATAATATTGAATGATCTACTTACGAGGACGGTGTCTAGGCCGATCATTTGGGCTAGGTTGTTGGATTTCCGAAAGGCTTACACGCTGAAAGGGTCCTGCCTCCCCATCTGATCTTCTACCTGGTCGTTCTTTATTTGATAGTCATGAAATAATATTGGAATTAATAAATTGTATAACCATCTAAATAAGTTATTTCACACATATTTATACATATATATATACTTTTTACAATAGAATACTAAAAATAAACTATTATAGGAATAGTTTGTGGATACAAAGATTACTAAGACATTTTAAACAAGACAAATAATTATATAAAATATATAATTATTATACATTACTATTTTACCATGGAAAAATGATAAAGGTGAAAACAAAGGCTTTCTTAACAAATATACGTAAACAAGTTGATATACATACATTTTGTGAGACGGGTCTTCACTAGTGCTTATTTAAGCATGATACAATAAGTCCTGTATTTATAACCAGAGTCTCGGTAAGAGAACGTGATAATTGTGTATAGATCTATACGGGATTGACAATCCCGCACCTGAGCTGCTAGCTACAGCTAGACCGACGGGTCTGGGGTGACAAAAGTCATAACATTCCGACGCCTGAAGAACGTCGCAGCAGGCCTACAAGGTCACAGTATGGTTATAGGACGTCTTACATAGGAAAACAATCAAAATGTTTACGTGGATATATAAACACTTCAAATAGTTTTATACTATAACACAACTTACGTTTTACATTTTTAGTCTTTGGACTTTTTAAGACTACAACACATTTATAAGAAAATATTGGATTTTCTGGGTTACGATACTATATTTTACAAGGAAATGGATTTCTCATACAAGTTTTATGGAAATTAAAACTACATTTTATCAAGATATAAATACAAGTACAGTTTACTTATACATACGAGTTTTATGGAATTAAAACTACAATTCTGTAAGATACAAAATAACATACGATTTCATCTATGTAAAGATTTTACAAAATTAGATCTACAACTAATCTACGAATAAACATGTATTCACATAATTTCATACAAGAATAATACTATTTTCAAAAATAGAACACTTATACATTTTCGGTCTTTGGGTTTTTAAGACTACTACTCATTTATAAGAAAATATTGGATTTTCTCGGTTTACAATACTATCATTTACAAACAAAAAGGACTATGAATTTTCTCATACAAAAATCTTATGAACTCACCAACGTAATGTTGACACTTTTTCAAACTACTTGTATTCTCAGGAAATTGATGAATCAGGTAACTACAAGTTTTGATGATGGTTCATTATGGCATCATACTATGTATTTGATATCATATTGTAATTGTATTTGGAACGTATTGTATTTTGAATCTTGTAACATTTACAATTATGTATATGATGGATGTGTTTGCTTTGATCACTATTGTACAAACGTTGTTATGATACTGTTCATGAAGTCATCCACCCTCAGACGATTCCGCCACGTGGTTTGAGGATGTGACAGATTGGTATCAGAGCATTGTTTATAGTGAACTAAGTATATCAATCTATTTAAGATAATCAACTATAAATACAATGGGACTAAAACTCTCTAAAACAATCTGTACAAAGTATCCTTTAAAATACAATGATATTTTTATAAAGTACAAGTACATACATACTAGAACAGTGTCATAACTATAACAATACAAGAGTAATAAGATGAGTTGAACACTACGAGTAAGCTTAGGTAGTTTTGTGATCATACCTAGGACAAATAGAGCCTGATCAACTCTATTTGTCCAATGTATGACTAACATGTACTTAGAAATAGTCGTAGTGAACAACAAATCTAAAAACTTACTAAGAACCATATATAGAGAAACTCTAAAAATATCTCACAAGAGAAATGAAGAGTCTCACAGGGGAAATGAAGAGTCTTAAAACCCCTATATAACACCAAGATCAAGCATGTTATTAGCATCCAAAAATAAATCTCTCCATTAATCGTTTCATATTCTTAGCATTAACAATTCATCAATTTACACCTTATGGAAAAGAAATTGAAACCACACAAATATAGTCCATTGAGTTAAAGACTATGTCAGATCCATCATACTACATATTTTTAAGTCTAGGGATTGAGTTGTCATTTTGGCAAACGTCGTAGTACAGAATGTCATATAATAAACAATACAATATAGTCCTAAAGTAAAATAAAGCTAAAATACTATAGGAGTATTTTACAATACTATAGAACCATACATCTAGACACTTTATGGATCTCTTATACCCAAATCCTTACATAGTCAACCTGACATTTCAATAATACATAACCAATAACTGTTATCGAAAACTTAATCTCAATGGCACAAGAATACCACCAATAAACATGAAATGATCGCCTATGTTATTTATGGTTGAACCGGTGAACAATCAATGTTGATCAATGTGTTTGACACACTACAATGGTTGAGAGCTTTAGAGATTGAAGAATCTTCTTAAAACTCGCTGCAGATACTTAATAACATAGAATACAACTACCATAGACATATAAATTGCTTAACTTAAATCTTATGTTAATCTTATTAAAAGATAACCACCATACACATATTATAGACTGAGCAATGTCTAAGACTTAGATTGAGAGCCAAAGAAAGCAGAACAAAGATCTTTTGGATCTGGGAAATTCCAATCTTCATTAGAAGGTACTTGACTTGAACCTTCCTGATGAATAGGATGTTGGATTAGGTGTCTAAGACATGACTAATAATTAGTATTTATCTAATTAATAGTAGCATAGTCCATTTGGGTTGCCCTCATAGTTGGAGGATTGGCAGAAAGTCCGGTAGAGAGAAATATTGATTTATTATGTGATTAATAAATCAATAGAAATTAAATAAATAGTTTATTAATATATTTAAGTGATAATATATTAATTAGAAACTATAATAATTAATTAGAAATTTTTCTGGAATTAATTGGAATTAATTTGGCAGTTAAATTGATTAATTAAGGTGCAGGGACTAAAACTGTAATTATTCAATAGTTGAGTAAGTGACAGTTGAGTGAGTAAGAGTGGTGGTCGAAATTATATATGGAAATATATATATTTTCGATTTTAATATTAAGGATAAAAGGATTTGAATTAATAAGATAATAGTTTATCTTGATTTGAATTCAAAAGGTTTATCTCTTAAGGTTTATCTGATCACCACTTGGAGCCTATAAATAGGGAGGCTCACCCTAACCCTAAAGCCACGATTTTTACCCTCTTTCTCTCTAGAATTTCGGCCAAGATACCTTCTGCTGGGTGTGACTGCATTTGAGGCAAGAGATCTCTGTTGCTTTGCTTCCAAGATTCACTAAAGGTTAGTTTTTCTTGATCTTTCTTTTTAGTTTATTATTTCTGGCCTACTAGGAATTGTTATATGTTTAATTAGAAGAAAAACTTAGATCTATATAGGTTGCATGTGAACTTAGGAATTTTAGTTCATAGTTGCAGAAAACCTTACAGTGGTATCAGAGCATTTTGGTTGTTTTTCTTGTTAAATTGCTATAACTGTGTTCCTAGTAATTAGGGTTATTGTTCCTAAACCCTAATTAGTGCAAATCGACATCTAGGGTTAGGGTTTTGAAAACCCTAGCCCCTCCCTTTTGATTTTGGCGATTTTGTGAATTAGGGTTAGAAGGTATTCTATTTTTGGTAACTTTAAATTGTTTAAAAGATAAACCTTAAAACCTTTAATCCTATAAATCGAAATTTAAGGGATTAAGATAGGTTTTAATTAATTTGATTAATTTGATAAAACCTATCTACATTTGAATTAATTTAATTAATTGGTAATTAAAAGATAATTCGAGGATTTAATTTAATTTAGAATTTAATTATTTTAAATTGGCGAAATTAAATGGATAAAATCCTAAAAATATTTTAAAAGGTTTAAAATATCAAATTTAATTAATTTAATTAATTGGTTAATTAAATAATAATTAAAATCGATTTTATGGTATAATTTAATTTGAAATTTAATAGTTTAAATAGACAATAAATTAAAAGATAAACCAGAAACATATTTTTAAAAGGTTTAAAAATTACATCTTATATATATTATAATTAGGGAGTTATTATTATATGTATAAGATTAAAATGGTTAGTCAAATCATTAGTAGGCCTCATTCACGAAGCTGGTCTATAAAGTGGGTATAAGGAGACTGCCTATAAAATGGCGGTCTAATGGGTGAACACTCTCACCCACCGCTCGCCTGATCAGTGGAGGGTCGTTAGCCGAACGGGTTTGATAGGACCGCCTAATCTCATTAAAAGTATAATGTTATTATTCAAAGTACTAGAACCTTTTAGATAAAACCCAAATCTAGCTACTTTAGGAAAAAATGTGAATTGGTGCTAACCCATGAAATTGCACATTGCACTTTATGAAACATTGGTGGAGCGTGTGTGGTTTACCGGCACGCCAATTAGGGTTCATAAAGAGTTGCAATGGGTTTCTCGGGTGTTGTCATTATTGATGGAGCGTGTGTGGTTTACCGGCACATCAATTTGAGATGGTAACTGACCCCGAGAGTACCAAGCTTATTTGCATGGTTATTCACTCCCGGTTTGTGATCCTCGGTATCCCAGTCACAAATAGTGGGGCACATCCGAGATTAAAACATGCTATTGAACAGTTCAATAAATCTCAATGAATCTAGGAATTCCATTTTAATAAGATTATCTTTCCGCGGTGGAATTGGCTGAATCGTCATTCGCCTGCCTTATAAAATTTACAATATTGATTACGGCATCCCTCTTCGAGATTGTAAATTGTTATTGTAGGATCCTAGCCTTATAATTGTTATTGGGTCATTATAAGGATTATTATATACGTCTAATTAAAACTATCTTCTTTTATAGATGTCTTCTGCCGAACAATCCGCTCCCCACTCTAACTCAAATGTTACCTCAATCTTGTCATTATGCTCCAAAGTCACGTTGGACGGTACCAACTATAATGACTGGATCCGTAACATCAAGATGGCTCTGAGGTTTGAACATAAAGAGTATGTTCTAGAAATCGAGCTGGTTGAAATTGACCATGATAATGCTACTCCCGAAGAAATCACTCAATACGCAAAACATGCTGATGATGCAACCAAAGTGGCTTGCATCATGATAGCTACAATGAACCCAGAGTTGCAAAGAATATATGAAGACTACTGGCCCTATGAAATGCACAAAGAGCTGGCGGAAAAGTTCCGCAAGCAGGAGCGCATTGAGAGGCGCGAGGTAGTCAAAGCTTTCACCAATGCAAAGCCTAGAGATGGAGAGTCCATTTGCAACCACGTGCAGAGAATGCAAGGGTACGTGGAAAGGCTCCGGAAGCTTGAGATGCCGGTTCACGAGGATTTGGCTGTAGACATAGTGCTGAATTCTCTGCCTAGTTCATATGACCAGTTCACACTGGCGTATCATCTGAACAACTCCCAGGCCACTCTGGCCGAACTGCATCGCATGCTCCGCACCGCCGAGGATGGAATGAAGGGTAAGAGTATACCCGCTGCTAATCAAGCCGTCCTGGCAATTGCTGGTGGAAAAGGGAAGAAGAGAAAGGGCCTTCCTAAACAGAATTGGAGGGAAAAGGTGCATGTTGGATCGTCCAGCAGCGGCTCCAAACCCAAGACTTCTGGCATTCCTCATAATGCCAATCCCAAGGAGGCAGAGTTCTTCTATTGCAAGGAACGGGGCCATTGGAAGAGAAGCTGCCCTACATACCTGCAAGACTTGAAGGATGGCAAAGTCAAGCCGACTTCAGCAGGTATTTACACTATCTTTAAAAACTCACCATCTTCCAGTTCTTGGGTCCTTGATACAGGATGTGGTTTCCACATTTGTTCTGATTTGCAGGGCCTAAGGGAAAGCAGGGAGGTGGAGCACGGTAGACTCAACCTGATCATGGGGAATAGGAGATCGTCGCCTGTGACCAAGATCGGGACTTATAGTTTAGTGCTCAGTAGTGGTGTTTGTTTAGAACTTATTAATTGTTGCTATTCGCCAGAAATGGCAAGGAATATTATTTCATTTCATGCATTGTTTAGACAAGGATTACAGTTTTCGTTTGATAATAGTAATGGTTCCATTTCTGTTTTTCAAAATGGTATTTCTGTATTTACTGCTTTACCTTGTGATGGTGTGTATGAAACTGTGCAATGTGTAGACAATTTAGGTCATAGTGTAAACCTTATTGATTCTTCTAGTGGTGTAGAAAAGGCGTGCTTGTGGCACTATCGTCTTGGGCACATTAACAAGAAACGCATCGCCCAACTCCAAAAGGATGGAGTGTTGGAATCATTCGACCTCAAATCGGATGATGTATGCGAGTCTTGTATTTTGGGCAAGGACTAAATCACCATTCAAAGGGTCCTTTGAAAGAGGTGAAGGTCTTTTGGACATCATACACACAGATGTGTGTGGTCCCTTCAGATCTACCACAAAAGACGGCACGCGGTTCTACGTGACCTTCACTGACGATTTTAGTAGATACGGGTATATCTACTTAATCAAACACAAGTCAGACACCTTTGAAAAGTTCAAAGAGTTCAAAAATGAAGTTGAGAATCAATTGGGCAGGAAGATAAAGATGCTCAGGTCCGAAAAAGGCGGAGAGTATCTTAATATCGAGTTCCTAGACTATCTAAAGGAATGTGGAATAGTTTCACAGTTATCGCCTCCTCGAACACCACAGTTGAACGGTGTTGCCGAGAGACGTAACCGAACCTTGTTAGACATGGTTCGTTCCATGATGAGTCGAGCTTCACTTCCCATTCACTTCTGGGGGTATGCCTTAGAGACTGCCGCCCACATCCTTAATCTTGTCCCTACTAAGAAGGTTGCTAAGACACCTCATGAGATGTGGATGGGGAAAGTTCCCTCGTTAGCACATATCAAAGTCTGGGGTTGTGAGGCTTTCGTTAGACGAGAGACTCACGATAAACTTGCAGAGAGAAGCGAGAAATGGTTTTTCATTGGATATCCCAAACAGTCATTTGGATACCTGTTCTACAGACCAAGCGAGGACGTGGTCTTTGTAGCGAGACGGGGATTATTTCGAGAGAGAGAACTCATATTCAAAGAGGACAGTGGGAGCACCATTGACCTTGAAGAAATTCAAGAGTTACCCGACAATGCAACCTTAGGAGAAACTAGCAACCAACAAGAGGAAGAAGTTCCTATTGGTCCGACTGATATATCCTTACCTCTTAGGCGTTCCAGTAGAGTTAGCATGCCACCCGAGTTTTATAGATTCCATATAACTACGGATGGAGATACGTTTGTCAGTGATAGGACACTGATAAATTTGGATGAACCTGCTAACTACCGGGAAGCGGTGGCGGGCCCTGAGTCTGCCAAGTGGGAAGAGGCAATGGACAGCGAGATCAAGTCCATGTATGACAATCAAGTTTGGAACTTGGTTGACAATGTACCGGGTCGAAAGACAGTCGGGTGCAAATGGATCTTCAAGAAGAAGACCGACATGGACGGAAAGGTACACACTTTCAAAGCAAGACTGGTTGCGAAGGGCTTTACTCAAACCCTAGGGATTGACTATGATGAGACCTTCTCACCAGTGGCTAAGATAAAGTCAATTAGGATTATGCTGGCCATAGCTGCATTTCATGATTATGAAATTTGGCAGATGGACGTCAAAACCGCTTTCCTTAATGGGAAGTTGACTGAGGATGTTTACATGAATCAGCCAGAGGGTTTTGTTGATGCAAAGTATCCTGACAAAGTGTGTAAGCTTGAGAAATCCATCTATGGATTAAAACAAGCTTCTCGCAGCTGGAATCTTTGTTTCCACGAGAAAGTCAAAGAATTTGGTTTCTCTAGGAGCGAGGATGAGTCTTGCGTATATGTCAAAGCTAGTGGGAGTATAGTCACCTTCCTGGTGCTGTATGTAGATGACATACTGCTCATGGGAAACGACGTCCCGACTTTACAAGATGTCAAGTCTTGGCTCGGGAAGTGTTTTGCCATGAAAGACCTAGGAGAGGCAGCCTATATTCTCGGGATAAGAATATTAAGAGATAGGAAGAAAAGACTAATTGGACTTAGTCAGAGTACATACTTGGACAAGGTACTGAAAAGATTTAGTATGGAAAATTCCAATAAGGGAGAGCTACCAATGTAAAGTAATGTTAAGCTGAGTAAGACTCAGAGTCCAAGTACAGACGAGGAAATTGCGGACATGAGTCGGGTACATTATGCTTCGGCTGTGGGGTCGATCATGTATGCCATGACGTGTACTCGTCCCGACGTGGCCTTTGCCTTGAGCATGGTCAGTCGATACCAGGGGAACCCTGGTAGGGCACATTGGACAGCGGTCAAAAACATACTCAAGTATCTGCGCAAGACGAAGAACTTTGTCTTAGTCCTTGGTGGCAGTGATACCTTGAGAGTTGACGGGTATACTGATGCCAGCTTTCAGACAGATAGAGACAATGGTCGGTCTCAGTCAGGCTGGGTATTCCTGATGAATGGGGGAGCAGTGACTTGGAAAAGTTCCAAGCAAGAGACGGTGGCTGATTCAACGTGCGAATCAGAGTACATCGCAGCGAGTGAAGCGGCAAAAGAAGCGGCTTGGCTGAAGAACTTCATCGGTGACATTGGAGTAGTCCCGAGTATTCAGGAGCCTATGGAACTGTTCTGCGATAATGAAGGAGCGGTTGCCTTGACAAAGGAACCGAGAGATCATGGAAAGTCCAGACACATCGACAGAAAGTACCACTACATAAGACATAGGGTAGAAGAAGGTCACCTCATAGTGAAAAGGGTATCATCAAAAGATAATCCTGCAGATCCCTTGACAAAGGCTCTGAGTAGGATTAAGCACTATCAGCATGCACGACGCATAGGATTAACAGATGATATTAGTTTTTGTAATTAGATAGGATTTTGAAACTTATTACAATATAAATGTAATTGACTTTGGTGAATTAATAATATAGTTTTGTTGATGAGTATTTGATACTGCCTTTTGTCGATTGTTTATTATTGTGTTTCATTTTGCATGTTTACTTCCTAAATAATATTGTATTATTTAAATATCCACAGTCGCTCATGCTTCTTAGGGAGTAAGTATGAATGAAGACTGTCATGAATAGTTTTGTAGATTGTCTAATGAGTTAGACATAGCAATAAGATTGCTACAATATTCATGAGTACTTAGAAAATAGGGATTTGAGTATTGGATAAACCCACGCTCAACTGATTGCTTCATGGATTATATCACAAGCAATGTTGAGACGATAATATCTTTTGATCTTTAAGTAGAGACATATGGGTTATGTTTTATTAGGCAGTTGTTCATTGACAATGCGAAAACGCATCGGTAACACGGTGTTATAAAACGTGTTGTTGTGAATGATTTGACTAGTAAAAGACATAAGTATATGAGTCAAAACTTATTCGTCCCTTGACCCTGTCGGGAAAACAGATATCTGTAGGCCTCTCGATGATTTTGAAGTTGACTGAAGGGTTGGCCAACCAGGACTAAATTGACATGGTCAATTGATAGTCTTAAAGTCATATGCAAATCAGAAATCGGGAAACAGAGAATCAGACAAGGATTGATCTTAATCCATGTCCTGAGTCTGAAAAAATATCTTGTTGGACGGAGGATCATCTGATCACTTATCATTGGACAGAACTGACTAGGACAGAGTTCGGCATCGGTTTCTAGGAAGCTACAGTTGCTGATTAATTAGAGGGTAAATTGGTAATTTTAGTCATAGACTTATCCAAGTGGGAGACTGTTGGATTAGGTGTCTAAGACATGACTAATAATTAGTATTTATCTAATTAATAGTAGCATAGTCCATTTGGGTTGCCCTCATAGTTGGAGGATTGGCAGAAAGTCCGGTAGAGAGAAATATTGATTTATTATGTGATTAATAAATCAATAGAAATTAAATAAATAGTTTATTAATATATTTAAGTGATAATATATTAATTAGAAACTATAATAATTAATTAGAAATTTTTCTGGAATTAATTGGAATTAATTTGGCAGTTAAATTGATTAATTAAGGTGCAGGGACTAAAACTGTAATTATTCAATAGTTGAGTAAGTGACAGTTGAGTGAGTAAGAGTGGTGGTCGAAATTATATATGGAAATATATATATTTTCGATTTTAATATTAAGGATAAAAGGATTTGAATTAATAAGATAATAGTTTATCTTGATTTGAATTCAAAAGGTTTATCTCTTAAGGTTTATCTGATCACCACTTGGAGCCTATAAATAGGGAGGCTCACCCTAACCCTAAAGCCACGATTTTTACCCTCTTTCTCTCTAGAATTTCGGCCAAGATACCTTCTGCTGGGTGTGACTGCATTTGAGGCAAGAGATCTCTGTTGCTTTGCTTCCAAGATTCACTAAAGGTTAGTTTTTCTTGATCTTTCTTTTTAGTTTATTATTTCTGGCCTACTAGGAATTGTTATATGTTTAATTAGAAGAAAAACTTAGATCTATATAGGTTGCATGTGAACTTAGGAATTTTAGTTCATAGTTGCAGAAAACCTTACATAGGAATGGTCATACCTTCTATCATGGGATGTGACCTTTCATCATATACATGCCCAAGTAAACCAGGATTCATACTGCATGTAGCAGAACCAGACGGCAAAGATTGTTGTTGTGTATTGGTCCCTGATGAAGCTTCCTCCCTCTTCTGAACCTTTCTTTTCCTGTAAACAACCTTAAAGGCAGCTTGTCTAAATCTCTTTGTGGTATCAGTTATCTCCGAACTGGAACCCTCGATTATTGCTCTTTTCTCGTTCTCAAGACCAAGTATTACGTTTGCTCCAATAGAACTATTATCTAAATCCTGTTGCATAAATACCTTCAGTCATTACAATCTCATGGTATTAAAATTAAAAAAAAAAAAAATCTTAACCTTAGTATGGTTAATAAGAGTTTGTAAACTCTCAATTTGTCGTCGAGGCCAACTTTTGAAGCCTAACTCCCTACAACATTTCTTCAACCGAGTTATTCCAACATTTAGTTCCCTTGCAGCTTGTTCAATGGTATTGTCAAAATGCATGGATATTGTTTCCTTACTCAACGCACGGTCAGAACCCATTTTTCTACGAAGTTCAATAGTTCTTGGAATCGAAGTTGAAGCAATTTCATTTTGGATCAATTGTGTATGATCCTGATCAACAACATTTTCATTGTTACCTATTATGAGTGCTTGATTTTCAAAACCAATTGTGAACCCAGAATTTCGATTTTTCAAATTCTCTAGGTTACTTTGGATCATTGGAAATTGATCCTGATATTGAAAGCCACCCACAAACTCAGGATTCGCTGGAGCAAACCCGATAGTGTCATTATGGATCAACTGTATTTGATCCTGATTTTGAATGTCAGTTAGAAACCCCTGATTTGTTAGGTCTACTCCACTATGCAGTATGGGCACATTCATGCTTAGATGATTATGAATAAAATCATCTACAAATGGATCTGTGAATAACATATGTTAGATAATTAAGCGAAACAGACATAAAGCTTAACAAAATGGCTTAACCTG
>CM042014.1:100858487-100938487 GCA_023525715.1 Cichorium intybus
ACCCTATGGACATGACATTTCACTGCATGGACATTATACGGGCTCCCATGGGCTGCGTTTTCCTCTAGATGGGCTGCGTTTTCCTGTAAATGGGCTGCGTTTTCCGTATGCAGCAAATGTCATTGACAAGACAAGACAGGACACTATAGAGTACGCTGTATGTCATGATGAGTTGTCGTTTCAACTATTACTGATATGACTGTCATTATCACTGATAACTCAATACTGTACATAGCGTAGCGTGTTGCATCAAAGCTTCAGTTGTCGTTTCAACTTTTTAATATCGCCAGTAATTTATGCAGTCATGTGACAGATGACTATTAAAAATTATATAGTTATAATAATAACGTCAAAGGAAGTAAAAGTGAGCATTCAATAGAATAGAAATCAAAGATGATCCCATGAAACTGGGATGAACTCATTTATATAGTTTGTATGACAGCGAACCTCGCAGTCAAAGTTGTACGAATACGCAGTGAAGGTTGTACGAAAACGCAGTCAAGGTTGTACGAATACGCAGTCAAGGTTGTACGAAAACGCAGTCAAGGTTGTACGAAAACGCAGTCAAGGTTGTACGAATACGCAGTTAAAGTTGTATGAATACGCAGTCAAGGTTGTACGAAAACGCAGTCAAAAGTTGTACGACCACGCAGTCAAAGTTGTACGAACACGCAGTCAAAATTTGTACGACTACGCAGTCAATGTTGTACGAATACACAGTCAAAGTTGTACGAATACGCAGTCAAAAGTTGTACGACTACGCAGTCAATGTTGTACGAATACGCAGTCAAAGTTGTACGAATACACCGTCAAAAGTTGTACGACTACGCAGTAAAAAGTTGTACGACTACGCAGTCAAAAGTTGTACGAATACGCAGTCATAGTTGTACGAATACGCATACAAAGTTGTACGAATACGCAGTCATATTTGAACGACAACGCAATGTTGTGTGAATACGCAGTCAATGTTGTACGACTACGCAGTCAAAGTTGTACAGATACGCTGACAATGTACAGTCAATGTTGTATACTGTTATAAATAATGTTACAAGGTAGTAAGCATTTATGGAGTTACATTATGAGTTCTTCTAAAGATGCTTCTTGGCATTGTGATGATGATGATTGTTACATTTGTTCAGATATTAACCCTTTTCCCGATGTCTGCCCAGGTCAGCCAGGATATTCTATGAATGATCCACTACCAGATAAAATGCCTGACTATATATTTGATGCGATGACACGCGCAGAGGAAGAAAACAAAATAGACTTGGAAAAAACAAGGATTCTAGATGACCGTATAGAAGTCCTTTGTGAGAAATTGAAGGAAAAGAAAATCCGTGAAAAAACAATGTATCCGTTGCAATTCCCAAATTTGTGGCCTAGTATTTAAGATTATTTATTATATTATTCCAATTAAAGCTAATCGCATCCTATATACTAGACAGTTGATGTGACAATTAAGTAGATGTAGGTAGAGTGGTTTGTTTGTATCTGTATCTTTCCTACTTTTCATCTCTATATAAAGGTGTGCTCTTATGGTCTAATGCGTATCTTTTTGTTGTATCTGAGTTTGTTCCATCGTCAAAATATCAAATGGCAAGAACTTGCAGTTGTTGCGGTTATCCTACACTAATACGTGTGTCGAATACAAGCAGAAACCCAGGAAGACAGTTCTATGCTTGTAGTAACAAGGTAATATTATAATATCGAACCCACCTATGTTTTATAATATGATCATACTATATGATAACCTTTGCTGTAATATCATTAATACAGATGCTAAACTGTGGCTTTAATGGGTGGGTCGATGAAGACAATGTTGTTGCCAGAATTCAAAGAGATAGAGAACTAAGAAGGCTTCAACTCGAGAATCGAAATTTGAAGATCGTCCTAGTGCTCAGTTGGATGCTTTTTGTAGCCATACTAGTTTATAAACTCTAATTACCATATAACGGTGATGAATTGTGTAATGGTAGTAAAGTAAATCCTTATATGACTTTACTGAACCATCTAGTAGTTTTCCTAATGTGTGTAACGTCGTTGGAATCTAATTTAAATTTCTATGTTGTCCTTAAAGATCCAACAGGTAAACATACTTTTGCAATCATGAAGTAAACTTACTTTTGCAGAAAGAAATAGAAGCAATTTAGGTAAATGCAGCTAAAGACAAAGCTAATACAAAGCTAATGGGGGGAAAACAACGAAATACGCTTGACACAAAGGTCATATATCTAATACAAAGCTAATGGGGGAAAACATTTAAGACAAAGCTAAAGGGGGTAAAACATCCACCATGTTGACAGGTACATGCCATTCACTTTGAGGGGGTACAGCCTGCACCACTTCCGTTTGATATGCAGCTCTATATGCAGCTGTAGTGAAATAAATGTTCACCGTATTAAAATCTTCCTGTAACATCATATAGGTTCGATACGCAGCCAGGCAGTGACGACATGGAATACCAGAACTCCTAAATTTTCCACAATCACAAGTGTGTTCACGCAGGTTAACAAGATATGTTTTCGTGAAGTCACGGACAAAAAACTCGGTGTTGTATAATTCCGTTACTTAACATGGTTCAGACTTGCGCATTCGTCTATAAAGTATGTTCTCTGCATACGGGGTCAGTTCATGATGAAGCATGCCTGAAACAAATCATTAGGAAATTAGCATAAGTCAAAGTATCTTACACACAAATATAATTAAATAATAACGATTAACCTCCTAAAGCACCGCGATCAGCATAAATACGTTGCAGCATGTCAACGAAAGACCGAAGAAGTGATATTATTGGTAAATCTTGCTGAGCTGCAGAGACCCAACGAATCTCATAGGGCATTATTATGGAGAGGATGTTGTAACGGAAAATAGGGAACATCACCCGTGCCCATTTTTCTTGAGAAATACTTTCAAACCAGGTCATTATATCTTGGCCCCCGTGTTGGACCAAAACATCTCTAAGTATAGCAAAGTTCGGTTCAAAATGACGTAATTCGTAAGCCTTGCAAGTCTGCCAGAAAATATGTGGACATTCTTGGAATATTGGCATTCTATCAACAAAATATTTAAACACACTTTTGCAACAATATCCATGGTAACAGTGTGGGAACACATGAGATATGGCGACGTCTAAGTGATTGGACAATTTGGTAATGAAACAAACTTCTCTAGCATTTCTAAAGCATTCATGTAGTCTCATAAGGAACCATGTCCACGAATCTAACGATTCTGAGATTCCAAGACCGATTGCTATTGGTAGAGGTTGATGGTTTCCATCTACCGAGACCGCTACATACATTGTATGGACGTATGGTCCATTCAATGGTAGGCACTCCAGTAAAATGACTGGTAGGGTGGTAGAAAGGAATGTATGCATCTACAAAAAGGTTTACAACAAATGTTAGTAGTATAAAGTTATGATCATTCGATTAAAAATATTATCAGAATAACAACTTACGACACATCCTACAGCCATAAAACAAAATTCAAATCGTTTCTGGGCATCTTGCTTTATGCTAGTGATTGTATGTGGGTTCGCAAGTTGAAGGTTATGGAAGAAGAGGGGAAGGCGGGTAAAGCTTTGTTTGTGTTGCTTGGTTGATGTACTCATTTTGGATAATAATTGAAATACAAACTGATTGATTACAAAATATGGAGATATCCACGTATTTATATCCTACTCATTTCCATTACTATTGACTACAGACCCTACCTACTGCTAAAAACTATAGACAATACACTGCTCCCTAATACAGCACAATGTAGAGTACCTTGTAGACATGACATTTCACTGCATGGACACTATACGGGCTCCCATGGGCTGCGTTTTCCTCTAGATGGGCTGCGTTTTCCTCTAGATGGGCTGCGTTTTCCGTATGCAGAAAATGTCGTTGACAAGACAAGACACTGCTCCCTATTAAAAGACACCAAAGGGTACCCTGTGGACATGACATTTCACTGCATGGACACTATACGGGCTCCCATGGGCTGCGTTTTCCTCTAGATAGGCTGCGTTTTCCTCTAGATGGGCTGCGTTTTCCGTATTGACATGACATTTCGCAGTCAAACCCACTTATTTCGTAGTCAAACTAACACATGCGATTTCCCTAATTTCTATATAAATAAACTTTTTCATGTCAACTATCACATCTACACGATCAATCAAATTTAGATATTTTTTATTTGTAAACATGTCTGATCAATCACAGAAGTTAAAACAGGTATTGGAAAAACGCAAGGCTCCTTCTACATCAACAACTCCACCTACTATTGATGATAGGACGCCAGAGGAAATGAAAAGAATTCTCCTTCACAGCGCCTCTGAACACACATTGCGTTGAAGTTTCAGTTGTCGTTTCAACTGTTTAGTATCGCCATCAAGTAATTCTTTTAGATAGGGCTGTCACTATTACTGATAACTCAATACTGTACATACAGTAGTGTGTTGCATTAAAGCTTCAGTTGTCATTTCAACTGTTTAGTATCGCCAGTAATTTATGCAGTCATGTGACAGAATAGAATAGAAATCAAATAAATGATTCCATGTAACTGGTATTACAACCTACAAATAGTGTAATTATAAAATTAATTAAACCCCCATTTAGTTCAAATCCACCGTAGGATAAACAGCTTCACTCTGTGACTAGAGTCACCTCTTAAGCTCGTTTTCCCTTTATTGTCTGAACCACGACGTTTGCCTGATCCTTCTGGTTTACGGGTTGGAACTAACGTAGGACATGTAGTTCTTGTGTGACCCCTTTGATGGCAACGAGAACATTCTTTTATTATTGGACCCTCACCTTGTGACGGAATACGATCCATATTTCTCGGTCTGCTAGGTAGACGTCTGTCCATTACTGGGGGTCTTACAAAAATCAAATCGTCCGGTGTCTCCCAATTACAAGGGTTGGGTAGAGGGTTGATAATGGACTCGTACGTCTTTCTATAAAACACAACATGATATGCATTGTGCACCCATCCAGTACAATCTCCATGGTTTAAGCTGTTTAAAACCCTTATTAGATGGCCACAAGGTATGCCAGACAGTTGCCACTTTCGACATGAACACGTTGACTCTGCAAAATCGACAATCGCATCCCTAAGGAAGTCTACAACCTGGAATCTTGTACTTGAAATTGGATTGACTAGCCAGTTGCTGCTTTTAGTCGTTCTTTTACGAATCTTTGCTTCCGCCCATGGAGTAAGCGTTGTTTTTATATCATCTAAATAAATATTTCAAGTTAGTCGGTCAATATTTTCAATACAAAGTAAATAGGACAACGTTATTAGTGTATCATGAACGATGTAAATATTACTTGCACGATTGCGGCGTTCAAAATACCATTGCTGCATTGTTGTTCGAAAAAAGTCAATGAGCATCAGCACTGGCATCTTTCTGGCATATCGGGATAGTGTGTTTATGGACTCCGCGCTGTTGGATGTCATCATATTATACCGCATGCCTTCAAATCTAGACCGAGCCCATTTTTCTGGACCTGCCCTGTCCAAGTAAGCAAACAATTCAGGATTATAATTGTTAATCCTTTGCATCCAATCATTAAATTCTTCGATTGTATATGCTTTACACGCCGCCCAAAAGAATGACTTGATGGTTTTCTTGGATCCAAACTTGGTCACTACATTAGAATATAAATGATGTCCACAAATTCCATGATGTGAGGTCGGGAAAATGTTTTCAATGGCTGCGGCTATTGCCGCATGCCTATCAGATATGAAACTAAGAGGTCCCATGTCGCCAACGCAATCGTACAGTTTCTCCATGAACCAAGACCATGTTTCCGTGCACTCGCTCTTGCATATTGCATACGCTACCGGTAATATTTGATTATTACCATCCATTGCAACTGCCAATAACATAGTGCCCTTGAAATCGCCCTTGAGGTGGGCAGCGTCTACCACCAATGTATGTCTACACCAATTGCGGAAAGTAGTTAACTGCAAAAATGTATATTGTGTTATTGATACGGTTACATCCGTATAGTGGTTGTGAAATTTATTAGTTAAAACAAAACTTACAGCGCAGCCTAATGAAATAAATATAAATTGAAATCGATCGTCAGCATCTTTTCTGATTGAAGTTACAGTTCCAGGATTATGCTTTTGCAAGTTGTAGCAATACACAGGCAGTCTTGTGAACGATTCCGCTGGATCACCCCTTAACAGAAACAATGCATGTTGTTTCGCCCTCCATGCTTGTTTGTAACTGATATCAATTCTGTACTTTGAATTGATATCACGAATTATGTCGTTGCCACGATATACCCTACTTTGGTTGGCTGCCATAACCTCAGACAAAAGATGACCCAAAACTGTCTTGTTTGCTTGGCGATGGTTTGGGTTGAGTTGTGAAGACGAGCACGTGTGTTCATCAACAATCTTAGTGCATTGGAATGAGCCGTCACCGCCTTTTTCTGATGTGGCTGTAAAACACCAACTACAGTTATCTTGACAACAAATAGCCTCATACCTTGTTTTTGATGATCTGTTAACTTTGAATTGAAAGCCTTCGGTTATACTTTTAACACCAAGTGCAAGTTTCATAGCTGCTTTGTCTTTGAAGGCTTGGAAACGACAAATCTTTTGTGATGGGTGGTGGCTGTAAGATGAGGTTTTTATTTTTGATGGTACAGGACATGGTGGCGGCTGTGGCATACCGTAGAACAATGTGCTTTTTAACCGATTGTGTTGAGCATCCTCCGACACTCCTTCGTGGTCTTGTTGTTCGAGCGTCTCTCCTTCGTCACGATCACTTCCTTCCAAGTCCGATAAACGTAAATCACCATCCACGGGATCCCCATTTGGTGCTAGATTACCATCATTTAGAAGGACACCAACGTTATCGTAGTCTTCTTGATCATCCCCACAAGTACCAATGTCGTCCTCTCCTGCGTACTTGAAATTTTCAGGTTCCACATAGTGGATTGGTTCTTGGATGACGGTTTCTGGAACAGTGGTCATAATATTACGTGGAGCATTGTTGCTCCCAAATCCGCTGGACTTCTTTTCATGTGATGTTCTGCACAGGTCGTTACTTCGAATCTCGTCATCTGCAACAACGTAAATAGAAACGATGGTGTTCACAGCTTCGATAACTTCTATCAAATGCAAGACATCATTGTCATCAACTATCTCCATAACATAGTTATATTCTGGATGTTGAATTGATAATCTAACACTCGATTTAGCATCGAAACCCGCCTTTGATTTTACCAATAAAGAAAAATCATGAAAATTTATATTTGAACTAAATTTCACTCCGTAATTCTTATGGTTTGGGCTAACGTATTTAGGTTGCCCATCAAGTGTGGACCAATGCCCACCGGTGCACACTAGAACAAAATATTTTTTCTGGGATGAACTCATTGTGTAATCTACTTTAGAATTGATTCGGTGTATTCTGGGATGAAGAAAATATTTTTTTGAAACTGAACTTATAGTATATTTGACAGGGAAGCTCGCAGTCAACGCTGTACGACTTCGCAGTCAACGCTGTACGACTTCGCAGTCAACCCTGTACGAGTTCGCAGTCAACGCTGTACGACTTCGCAGTCAACGCTGTACGAGTTCGCAGTCAATGCTGTACGACTTCGCAGTCAACGCTGTACGACTTCGCAGTCAACGCTGTACGACTTCGCAGTCAATGATGTACGAATTCGCAGTCAACGCTGTACGACTTCGCAGTCAACGCTGTACGACTTCGCAGTCAACTTTGTACGACTTCGCAGTCAACGCTGTACGACTTCGCAGTCAACGCTGTACGAAAGACCGAAGGAGTGATATATAAATTAATTTCTATATAAATTAATTTTTTCATGTCAAGTATCACATCTACACGATTAATCAAATTTACTAATTTTTTTTTGTAAGCATGTCTGATCAATCTCAGAAGTTAAAACGGGTATTGGAAAAACGCAAGGCTCCTTCTACATCAACAATTCCACCTACTATTGATGATAGGATGCCAGAGGAAATGAAAAGAATTCTCCTTCACAGCGCCTCTGAAGTCGACAAACAAATTCAATCAATTAGCGAAGATACAAAATTCTTAGAGGGTCAACGGAGATTACTTGACGGTAAAAAAAGTTGGATAGCTTCAAAAAAACAAGAAGTAATAGAAGCTGAGAAATGGATTAAGTCAACCAAAGCAAACATTGATCGAGAGATGGATAATGTGTTGTCACTTGGTCAAGAAATTACCGAAAAAAAGTTTTGGGTAGCTAATATGAAGAAAAACTATCCATATGAGTTTCCTGAGTGGCAAATTAAAGATTAGTTTTATTATTCTGTATTATCTAATATATTTTCTTAAGTATGAATTTCGTAGGTATTATTTCAAGGTTGGTATTTAGAGTCTCAGTAGTCATTTGTCGTTTATTGTTTGTATCTCAGTACTTATTGTTTGTATCACTTTATGTATCTCAGTACTCTATATATCTTTATATTTAATGGTCACATCAACCCCCTCCCCTGTATTATTATTTCCCACCTAACAACCCATTCTAAATGTCCTATATATGTAGCTTATTTCACCTTAACAATCTTCACACCAAACAATTTTCACTCATCGAAAATATCATAGCCCAAAGATGTCTGCTTCATCCTCAGACCGGCAATGAAAACCTTGGCTCATGCCTGAAGACCTTAGAAAACTAGTTATACAGAAAGAAGAGGAGATTGAATCTCAAAACAAATCTATTAGGCAGCAAAAAAAACAGTTGGATGAAATGCAGGAAGAGGTTGTCAAAAAAATAAAATGGGTCAAAAAGACACTACAAGATATCAAACAAGCAAATATCTGGGTGCAAAAACAAAAGGAGGCTGTTGAACAGGGCGAGCTGGAGCTGCAAATTAAGGTCAAAGAAATGAAAAGGAAAAACAATTGGGTGCTTGCAGAGAAAAAAAAATATCCTCTTGATTTCCCAGATTTATGTGATAGTAATTAGACCTATTGCGTATGTTTCTCATGTTTCTATTATCATGTAACCTCTTGATTAGGATGTGCTTTTATGATATTTGTCTTTGTTTTTGTTTAATATCAGTACTAAATATTAATATTTACACTTTCTATATAAACGTTACCGACAACCTTCTTTAGACCTTCAAAAGTAAATCTTTGGGACATCAAATAATTTGGTTAATCATGTATGTGAACACATCTACTAATACACTTCACGTTAAAAAAAAATTCAAGTAATTCGGAGTTCGTATGGAGAAACTACGACCGTTCAAAGTTGGACAAAATAAAAATAAACGTTACCGACAACCTTCTTTAGACCTTGAAAAGTAAATCTTTCAGACATCAAATAGTTTGGTTAATCATGTTTGTGAACACATCTACTAATACACTTCACGTTAAAAAAAGATTCAACTAAATCGGAGTTCGTATGGAGAAACTACGACCGTTCAAAGTTGGGAAAAAAATAAATAAACTTTACCGACAACCTTGTTTAGACCGTCAAAAAGTAAATATTTCTGACATCAAATAATTTGGTTAATCATGTTTCTGAACACATCTAGTAATACACTTCTCGTTAAAAAAAATTCCAACAAAATCGGAGTTCGTATGAACAAACAACGATGGTTCAAAGTTGGACAAAAATTTAATAAACTTTACCGACAACCTTGTTTAGAGGTTCAAAACGAACACTTTCCGACATCAATTTTTTTTTTTAATCATGTTTGTGAACACATCTACTGATACACTTAACGTTAAAAAAAACTTCAATTCAATCCGAGTTCGTATGAACAAATGACGGGTGTTCAAAGTTGGACAAAAATTATAACTAAACTCATGAACCACCAAGAACATGTGGGAGAAAATGGAGGAAAACGCAGGGGAAGGGGAGGAAAACGCAGGGGAATGGGAGGAAAATGCAGGGGATTGAGAGCAAAACCCAAACTTCGTTGAAGATGGCTTGAAGAGAGCAAAACCCGGTTTTTGGGAGGAAAACGCAGGCAAAATGAGGAAAACGCAGGCGCCCTCCCTTGCCTGCGTTTTCCTTGGCTATTTCGTGGAAAAACCCGATTTTTTGGCTATTTTGCGGAAAAACCCTTAAGGATTAGGCTATTTTAGTCATTTTCTCTTTATTTAACTTAATAATTAACCAAGTATTATTATAATGCAATTATTCTCAAGTTTGTAAATTTAATTTACAAATTACTAAATTGCCCTTCCACCTCAATACAAATAACTAAAATGTTAATATGATACTTAATTGTATAAATTCTTTTTTGAATAAAAATAATAATCTTAAATATATCTATTTGGTAAAATGGAAAACCTCAAATGGAATGACTTGTTAACATCATTTATTTCTGAATTTTAATTAATTTAGTTATTTTTTGTAATTTTTTTACTTTAGGAAATTAGCCGCGATTATTTTAGGCCCTAAAACATGGATGCTACAATATATGCCAAAATAAGTAAAAGTTTAGTTTCTGGTTGGTTGTTGAAAAAGAATAATTTTTTGCTTGGTGTTTTAGTTTAATAAGTTTGTGTTAACCGAAATGAGTATGCTTCTGGGCAAGGAGTATGATGGAATGTTTAAATTCAATGTAAGAACTATTTATCCTAGTATCACTTAAATAAATAACTCTTTCACCTACTTCATTCGGTGTCCGAATGTGTGGTGTGCTAGAATTTGTCATATTAATTTTAATACTTCTAAAACTTTAATATGGAATGTATAAACTCGATGTAAGAACTATTAAACCTAGTATCAGTGAAGTCAATAACTCTTTTGCTTACTTCCTTGAGTTTCCAAATGTGTGGTATGCTAAACTTGGACATATTAATTTTAATACTTCTAAAAGTTTAATTAAACTTGAAAATATACCTCAGTTTCATATCGACCTGAAATATAAATGAAGCATGTGTGTTGAATCAAAGTTAAAACGATCACTGTTAAAAAAAAATCATTGACTGACCTATCGAACCACTTGGTTTAATTAACATGGATGTGTGTGATATAACATAAAATCCATCTAGAGCTGAAATAAGTATTTTATCACTTTTTATTGGCAAAAACATCGAACCTTGTTATGTTTATTTACTTACATGTGAAGTTGAGAATCAACTCAAAAAAAATTAAAAACTAAGAAGTAAGAATAATATCATGCATTACATATCATGGTGTGTGGATGAAAATTATGAAAGAAAAGTAATGCTTACTCATGTATAAATAGAATGTGAATTGTGTTTGTAAATTTTGAACATGGTCTGGATCAAGTTCCCAGGTTGCTCAGATTTGGAAAATGACCAAAATGCCCCTGAACATGCCTTAGATATTTCCAGTTTTTGCTTATTATTTTTCATGATTTTCTCATAGCCATAACTTTCGTACATGTCATCCAAATTTTACAAACCTTATACCTTTAGAAAGGTGAGAATGAACTTTACAACTTCTCCTTAATGACTTAAGTGTGATTCTTCGTAGAATTCCCGTTACAAATCCCCTCAAACATGGGCACTTGACCATTTTTGTCACTTTCTGGCCATTTTGAAACCTTCATAACTTATTCGTTATAACTCCAAATGACCTGAGTCATTTTTTTATATTTATGTTATCTCAAATATCACAAAGGTCACCTTGAAGACTTTTTCCCAATTTCTTTTAGATTTTGAGATATAAATTTTTAAAGATTGTTGAATATTTTCTTCACTTTTTATCCTTAAATTCCAAATTTCCCTCAAATCATTAAGACCAATTTCTAAATGAGATAATATCTTATATTGACTTAATAAAAGATCTTGATCCATACAATTCCATATTTGTACCTCCCTTGACATTTTTGTCAATCCATAAAACGTTTAAATGTCAAATTATGTCTTATAAGCATTAAATTTTTTGGTTGTCACAGGTAGAGGTTGTGGTAGTGGGTGATGGTGGTGGTGGGTAGTGGATGACTATGGTGGTGGGTGGTGGCCTTGGAAAATAGAATTAGATTTATTACAATTTCTCTATTAATATAGAGAATTAAAAGTAGGGAAAGAGAATTAGTTTTTCCTATATTTCATTTTCTCAGGATTAAACAAAAAGAAGAAATGATTTAATTCCATTTCTCTGATTGCATTTACCTGTACCAAATTAGGGTATTTGGTTGCTAATTTAACCTAGAAAACACCCATCAGTGAGAAAGTTGTCATGAATAGTGACGAAATTTCATCTCTAGTTTGGTCGATAATTTGTCAACTTTTGTGAATTATGCTACAAATTGGAGACAAAAATTCCGTCGTTGAAATCGTCACGGTAAAAACTCTGTTGTAAATTCTGTCGCTATCGACAAAGCTTTTTCTGGCGGACAATTTCCCTCGCTAATCCATCGCTGAAGGCTATAGTGACGCATTTCAAACAAATTTTCGGTCCGTGAAAGTCAATTTTCTGATATTGTTAACTAGAATTCTTTTGGAAATTAATTTTGGTTTCTGTTTTCGGATCTTAGGATGCCATATTATCCTTACGTTAGCGCCATTACCTATAAAATATAACAGATCATGCGTACTTTATATAACTAATTGTTCACCTGGAAATATCTATATGTACTATGTAGTTCCAATCAAAATGTACATATGCACATTGTCCCCCCTAAACTGGACCACTAATTCAATATCAATCAAGGGACTACTTCACTGTCAAACTGACGTTTAGTTCCTATAAAACATTACCTTAACTAAAACGTTGTCGTGTCATCCAACTTCACTACACATAAACCACTTTACCTTGTCCTCATCAACATGGTAATCTTCTTTATGGGTAATTTTATCTGCACTAAAAATATTTTATGTACACTACTAATGATTAGGTAATAAGAGGTTTTATGTGATTATATGATTTGTTTATTTAATTTATTTATTAATGTCATATCACTTTTTGGATGCTATCGACGTGTACCGTCTATATACATTTTTTTGTTTATTACTTTTTCTAAATGGAGTTGTTTTTTGTTTTTATTTCAATTCTATTATAGATGAGTTTTTATATGTATTTTGTTTATTTTTTAATTATTCAATTATTAGACTTTTGATAAAAAAAGTAAAATATAATTTGTCTTTATTAAGTATTAGATATATCAAATTTTGACATAATACAATATAACATGGTTCATTTGGTGAAATGTAACAATTTAGTCAAATGTTATAGATAGTTTCTTAATCATCGGATAGTTGTGATTTGTAATTACGTCAAAATAAAAAATAATAGCCATTGTAAATCGACATTCACATAATCACAACTATAAATGTATATTATAACAATAATTACATGATATGTGACGTCTTGCATACCATGTCAATTCAAAAAGTGCAACGTTTAAACGTGTTAGCTTATATACAAAACATTGAAATCATAGTTTCATTGGATCACATATTTTTTCTTGTCACTCCAATGTTGCCGGCGCATTAGCGTTTTAATCACCACTGCCGCCGCCACTGCCATCTCTACCACCACTGCCGCCGTTGTCGCTACTTCCGCTACCTCATCCACCACCACCGTCGCCGCCACCTCCACCTCGCCACAGCCGCCACCACCTCCACCGCCACCACCACCTCCACCTCGTTAAACATGAGTTGTGAGGTACTCATGTCAATCAGGTTAATGATTAGTTCTATATTTTTCGTGTAAATAGTAACACTCTAATAAAAGTGGGTTGTGGAGCTAAAAGATGGGTTAAACACCTTGTCAAATCAGGTCAAATGTGGGTTAAAAATGGCAGAATGAAAGTAAATATGTCAGCATAGTCAAACTAAAAGTAAACGTGTTGTGTGGCCGTACCACAAACCGATTTACTAACCGAACCGCACCGCACCGCTTCTAATTTATATTATATTAAAAGTAAAATAAAATTTATGAGAAAGTAGGAATAAGCGAATAAGGGAGCGACTCAACGCAAGTTTGAAGTTTGTGTCGATTTCAGTTTTTCACTCTCGGTCATTAGGGATTTAAGTAACATTGATGTGATGTCATATTCTTATAAATACGTTAAATATGAGTATAATATTGGATATTATTGGCATTCTTTTCATATTAATAAAATAGATTTGTTAAATCATTAATATAATATATATTTGTAAATTTGTTTAAAAAAATCGTTTAGAATTTTTTCTAATAGATTGTGCATTGATAATTTAATATGTATAATATTCTTATTTATTAAAAGTATATAAATATTTTATTCTTAATGTATACTAAATGATTTTGAATTAAAAATAATAAAATATAAAATAAATTTATTACAATATGTGGGGAGGATATGTAAACGTAAATAATTGACGTTTTAAATGAAAAAATAAAAGAATTCTTGAAACTATTAGTTAAGTTAAAGAAAATAAAATAAAAAATAGAAATAACTCATGTAATTGATAATCATATGATGATCTAGTCATAAATCATATGATGATATAGTCATAATTGCATAATCATTTTTAGTGCAAATAGTAGCACCCCTTCTTTATACATAGTAGTTGACCAGGTCAACATCATTAAGGCCAAGGTGAATGATTGATTCAATAATAAAAAGGAAATCCGAATGCGATTTCCTCAGCACCAATCATCATAATTAAAGAATATTCTTAGTTCTTAATACGTACCATCCAAACAAATCTAGACTGTAATATGTTGGTCATTCTTGAGTGGGTCCTATATCTTATTCAAATAAAACGTTAACTTTCAGAGTATTGTCACCGTACTTAATTACTTATAAAACAAACCAAGATTGTGTACAAATCTTGCAAGTTGTTTTCATCCACAATGTATTCTGTCCTTTTCCCCTTAAAGATACTGGACCACTTGGACGTGTGTTTATTTTATATATTTAATGCAATAATTGCTCTCTTCTATTCGTATAATTTTGGACTCGTACCACATAAAATATTTTAGTGCCATGGTACAAACACCTTTGATATATGCTGACTAATTGATCGCATGAATATGTAATTCCAATCAAAATGGACATATGCACCTTGTCACACCCCCAAGAAAAAGAAAAAGAATAACTGGACCACCTATTTAACGTCAAGGGAATAGATTTGCAATTGGTTCAATAAGAAAAGAAATTGATTTGCAGTTCCATTTACACCAATCACTTCAATTCAATTTTTACAGTAAGTCAACTTCAAACATAGTCAAAGTACAATCCAAACGAAGGTACAATGAAATAGGTTACTGTGAACGTGATTTTCCACTTAATGGATTTGATCTATTATTGAATAATATATATAGGATTACAATGTGTGGATAAGTACAACAAATATACAGATTAGATTTAATATTTAAACTAACTAATCTGATACAATTTTATCTCTAATACCCCCCGTCAAGCTGATGGGTGGTGGTCCAACCCGAAGCTTGGATCGAAATTGCTGAAAAAGAGGTCGAGAAAGACTCTTAGTGAAAATATCAGCAAGTTGCAGGTGCGTAGGAATATGTTCTGTCTTCAGTTTGCCAGATGCTACAAGCTCTCGTATAAAGTGATAATCTATATCAATATGCTTGGCCCGTTTGTGTGAAATTGGATTTTGACTGAGCAACAAAGCACTCTTGTTATCACATAAAAGTGTAGGAACAGTTGAAGGCAAAGCATATAATTCTCTTAGCAAATGTGTAATCCAAATGATCTCGGAAGCGGTATTTGCCATGGCCCGATATTCTGATTCACAGCTGGATCGAGAGACTGTAGGTTGCTTCTTAGCACTCCAGGAGACGAGGTTTCCACCCAAAAAGATAGAGTATCCGTAAGTGGAGCGTCTAGTTTCAATGCAACGGGCCCAGTCGGCATCAGAGTAGCCAATGACAGATGAAGATTGAGGGCGTCGGAAATACAGCCCATAGGAGAGAGTTCCTTTGACATAGCGTAATATGCGTTTGACAGCCTGAAAGTGATCAGTAGTAGGTGCCTGAAGGAATTGACTCACTTGATTTACAGCGAAGGAAAGATCTGGTCGCGTTATGGTAAGATACTGCAGAGCTCCAACTAAGGATCGGAATAGTGTTGGGTCTGAAAACAGGTCACCTGTCTTGACAAGATGATCACTTGTGGAAAGAGGTGTGGATGTCGGTTTAGAGTCCAACAAACCAGCACGAGTGAGTGTGTCATGAGCACATTTTGCTTGAGAGAGAAACAAGCCAGTGTCAGTGTATGTGACTTCAAGCCCGAGGAAGTAGCTAAGTTTTCCGAGATCTTTGGTGGCAAACTCGTTGTTGATATGGGAGATAAATTTGCTGATGATGGCTGAATCATTACCGGTGAGAATAATGTCATCAACATATACAAGTAAATATAGCAATGTGGTTCCGTGTTTGAAAACAAAGAGTGATGTATCAGCACGACTGCAATGAAACCCAAGGGTTACAAGGAAGTTGCTCAGCCTTTGAAACCAAGCCCTTGGAGCCTGTTTGAGACCGTAGATAGCTTTCTTCAACCGACAAACATGGAGCGGGTATTTTTCGTCAATGAAACCCGGAGGCTGTTCCATGAACACCGTTTCCGAAAGCATGCCATTTAAGAAGGCATTTTTAACGTCTAGTTGATGCAAGGGCCAGTTTTGCATTACAGCTAGGGACAATACAATACGAACGGTTGACGCTTTAACAACAGGACTGAAGGTGTGAGAATAATCAAGTAAAGGAACCTGAGTGAATCCCTGAGCAACAAGGCGTGCCTTGTATCGTTCAATAGTGCCATCGGAGTGAAACTTGGTGCGGAATATCCATTTTGACCCAACAACATTTGAAGTTGCGGGACGAGGGACTAAGTCCCACGTACCATTTTCCTGTAAGGCGGACATTTCTTCATCCATAGCCATTAGCCAATGCGGGTGTTTAGAGGCAGATTTGAAACCCTTTGGTACAGTAGCGGTGAGTAAAGCATTAAAAAGACCGGTGGTACCAAGAGATGCTAGATCGGCAGTGTGCTTGGGTTTAAAGATCCCTGCTTTTCCACGAGTGATCATGTGGTGAGAGGAGGTCGCCGGTAGCGGAGATGGCACAGATGGGGCGGCGGCAGCAGGAGGTGTCGTGGGTGTGGGCAGCGGCGGTGGATCGGCTGCAGCGACCGACGGTGAATCTGCAGCAGCAACCGGCAATGGGGCTGATGTCGGACATAGCCGACAGGTGGGAGGGGGTGGAACAACAGTGACGACAGGAGAAGGAGGGACTTTAGCGGACAAAGGCGGTGGTACGGTCAAAGCCATCGGTTCTTCGAATGAAGTAAAACTAAGCATGGCAAGATCGGATGGGGTAGAGTTCGCAGCAAGTGGAAAATGTTTTTCATCAATCTGGGCATGTCGCGTTGTGTAGATGCGATTAGTTGAAGGGTCCAAGTAGCGATACCCTTTATAAGTGGAGTTATATCCCATGAAAATGCACGGTATACTACGAGGTGCGAGTTTATTTTGCGAGTAATCCCGCAGATAGGGATATACCCGGCAACCGAAGACCCGAAAGATGTCATAATTTGGTGTTGTACCAAACATTACTTCAAAAGGACTTTTGTCTTCAAGAAGTTTGGTGGGTAACCGGTTGATGATATAAACCGCAGAAGTAAAAGCATCTACCCAGAATGAAGCAGAAGCATGAGCATTAAACAACATAGCAAGACCAGTTTCTGTAAGGTGACGATGTTTTCGTTCAACCCTCCCGTTTTGTTGGGGAGTGTAAGGGCATGAGACTTGGTGATGAGTGCCGTTTGCAAGGAATGTTTGATGAACTCGGTTGTTTAAGAATTCAGTGCTGCCATCACTTTGAAAGGTTTTGACTTTGCAAGAAAACTGAGTTTGCACAAAGTTCAAAAAATGGATAAGAGTTTGTGCAAAATCAGACTTGCGCGTAAGCGGATAAAACCAGGTGAACCGAGAATGGTCATCAATAAAAATGACATAGTATAAATACCCGTCTCGAGATGGAACCGGTGCCGGACCCCATAAATCACAGTGAATGAGGTCAAGCACATGAAGAGCCCGTTTGGGATTATTATGAAACGGCAATTTCTTGCTTTTGGACAATTGACAAGATGAACATATATCAGGTTTAGGTAACAAAGAAGTAATAGATAAACAACCCAATTTTTGCAATAATGAAACAATGTCAAAAGCAACATGACCTAATCTACTATGCCATAATTCAAACGAAACACTAGTCTTTTTATTTTTTAACTTGGCTAAAAACGCCTTATTGCCTTGCTCAAGTATGTAAAGTCCTCCTGCACATCTACCCTTGGCGATTAGTTCCTTGGTTATGCGATTCTGGATGGCAAAAAAGTTGTCAGACAAAAGAAAATCCACAGGTGAGTCATGGGTTAGCTTGCTAATAGATAGAAGATTCTTCGTAAGGTGAGGAACCACAAGCACATCCAGTAAAGTAAGATTTTTGGAAATAATAGAATTACCAACATGAGAGATGTCTAAGACATTACCGTTTCTGAACACCACTTGATCTTTTCCAGTGTAAGGCGAAGCGGAATCAAGGGTGGAGGGGGAGTTTGTCATATGACTGGAAGCTCCCGAATCAACATACCAGTCGGGGGTGGATTTCTGCGTGTTACATTGACTTTGAAATGCTTGGGCTAAGTTTGCATCAATTTGCGGACCTTGTTGAGCAAAGGTAGGCAAATCTGGGCAAGCAGACGCATAGTGACCATTCTTCCTACATAGTTGGCAGTGGGGTTCACGCCTACCTCGTCCCCTGCCCCTAGAGGAATTACCATGGCCCCTTCCACGGTGTGTGGAACCTCCACGGTTTGAAGTGGTGGTGATGTTGGTTTGAGCCGTGAATGCAGCAACAGTGGTGGCTTGCGAACCATGAAGAGAGGTGAGAAATAATTCATGGCTCTCAGCTTGAGACAGGAGCTGTCGGAAAGGTGGGTAGGCGGTGGCTGTCCGATGAGCGGTGGAGAAGGATTCAAACGCAGATCCAAGCCCACATAAGAAATAATGAGCTTTATCTGAATCCGTAACTGGGTGTCCAATGGCTGCGAGTTGGTCACATAGGGCCTTGAATTTCTTGCCAAATTCAGGGACTGAAGAGGATCCCTTTCTGAGTTGGCGAAGAGAATCACGCAAATATTGAAGTCTTTCACGTGAATCGTGACTGTAAGCCTGTTCAAGAGACTTCCAGATGTCGTAGGCGGTGGAGAGACCAAGGGTTTCGGCCATGGCGTCTTCTGATAACGAGGATTGGAGGATGAGTAGAGCCCTCTGATCAGCCTCGTGCCACACTGTAAAGAGAGGATTTGGAGAGGACTTACCGTCAACTTCAATGGTAGGAGACGGAGCTGGTGAAGACCCATCAATATGTCCCAGCAGTTTCTGATAAGAGAGAAGAGGTTGAATCTGATTTTTCCAGAGTAAGTAATTGGAGGAAGATAGCTTGATGGTGAGAAGATGGAGAATGGTAGAGAGGGGAATGGAGGCTTCTGATGGAGACGCCATATCAGGGGAGAAAACAGAACGAAGAGAGAGAAAAAAAAGAGGGGTACGGCTGGTATTAGGGTAACCAGGCTGATACCATGTGAACGTGATTTTCCACTGAATGGATTTGATCTATTATTGAATAATATATATAGGATTACAATGTGTGGATAAGTACAACAAATATACAGATTAGATTTGATATTTAAACTAACTAATCTAATACAATTTTATCTCTAATAGTTACTCATTTGATTTTAATAAGTATATTAACCCTTTATTCATTTAAAAATCTTCACTTTCAGAGTACTATTAACCATATTATATTTTCTGTTAATCATCTTATGCCCAATTTATCTAAATTTAAACCTTTATTTAGAGGCTGGTATGTAGTGGCGGAGGCGGCATATAACAAGTCGGGTGTATGGACCCCACTTAAAAGTGGATCCCATCCCATAATTTCTTAAAAAAACCTTCAGATATTTCTATTTTGCTGAAACCACCTCTTTTGGCATCCACTTTTGTTGAAAATCCCCTATTTTATACAATTTTCTCTTAAATGGTCCAAAAGAATCTCAAATTTTCAGAAAATTATAATTCTCTTTTTTTTAGTTTAATCTTTTATATACAACGGACCCCGTTGACTTTCGGGCTGGCTCTGCCACTGCTGGCATGGGTATTGCTGAACTCATAGTGCTTGACATATCAAAATAGGTAATAAAGTTAATATTTACGAACACGAGAAAAGTAAAAGAGAAAGAGATCATGTGATATATTTGTTTTATGTTGTTATGTAATCATGTAGACATAATTTCCATTAGAAGATATTGTAAGAAGGTCTGACTTATAAACTTTAAGGTAAATATTAATAAAAAAAATTAGAAAAAACTATTTCATATCGCCTTATTTTGACTTTTTTTTAACAAGGGAAATTACAAGAACTAGGAACTAAATTTTTTTTATATTGATATAGACAGAGTGCTTTCTTTATTACCCATAATAACAATGTACATACATTTCTTTACCCATACTTACATTTTTTTTACACATAATTAAATTCTCAGATTAACAATGCATTTATATCTTTCTACATATAATAGCAGAATATGACAAATAAAGTACGTCATCCATATTGGTAATGAATCGTAAGTACATTGTTATTATGTGTAAAGAAATGTAATTACATTGTCATTACACGTAAAACGTAAAGTATATTGCCCATATTCGTGGCGATGTGAAGTACGTTGCTATTTCCCAATAATTGTTCTTTTAAAAAAACTGTATTATTGTAGGGATGCATTTTTAGATCCCGGTTAGATTCATTTCAAGATTTTAAAAAAGGATGGTCCCATAAACATAAACCATGTTAATTGGGTCTTCAGGACATTTACTAAAGAAGTTGTTCAAGCTATGACGTCTCTTAACAAGGTGAATTTATTTTTTCCTAAATTACCATTGGATAACAAAGCCTCATAAATTAGTAGTTTTACAGAAGCTGGAGCGATGTTTGTCTTTTTAGTATATTACATGTTTGGTCTTACAATTTTGGTCCTTCTTTGTTCATTATCAATATTTCAACATCAAATACAGGCTAAAATTTTGGTCTTTTGTTATTAAGATTAATTTAATAGAAATATAATAATTAATTAATTAATAAGCATTATAAAAAAGTTAAATAAAGTGTAAAATAATCATTTTACGTGGAGCAAATACCAAAATGTTAGGATACTTCAAAATAAGGAAAAACATTATAAAATCTCAAATAATGACCACAACCTCAAAATAACTACCAAAAATTTGGAATCCACACTTTTTTTTTTTCTATTTTGTTTATGTTATGGTCGTGCAATATTTATGGGAGTCTGTTTGCTCCTGTTGAGTATTATGGAGAAGTCTGTGGGCGACACGGGCGCCCGGGTTGCCCGTGTCGCCTTGTTCAACGACGATGCTTAATGTTTGTTATTCCAAACAACGAAAGCTTTGGCTAAACAAGTTACTAGATCGTTTTGACAATGGACTAATCTACCCTTCATTTACTAACATATATAAGATTTCTTCTCATATTGATGCTAAAGTTGCAACAAAAGCATATGAACCATTTTCATGATAGAATTCTTGATATATTCCAGACTGTGGGCCACCGCCCGGGGCCCAAATTTTTTGTGTCATATGTAATATATATGTATATATCTGTCTTTTAACAAAATATAAGTGGTTGAGTTCTTTTTTAGAAATGTTAAAGGTAGATAATACTTTTAGGTTGAAACTTTTTAATAAATTATTAGATGCATTGAATTTGCTAAATCTTAATATGAATGATGTATAGGGTCAATGTTATGATAGCGGTTCTAATATGAAAGGATAACACCAAGGAGTTTAAAATGACTACTTGGAATTAATCCTAATGCTTTATATATGTCATGTGCTTGTCATAGTCTGAACCTTATGCTTAGTGATATTACAATTTCATGTGTTAATGCGGTTTCATATTTTGGAGTTGTGCTACATATTTATAGATGATCTTCTAGTCACCTAAATGATGAAAGTGTTGTTAGATAATGTTCCAACTTTAACCAAAAAAATCTTTATTTAATACTTATTGGAAAAGTAGGATTAAAAGTGTCAAAACTATTAGATTTCACGCTCCTAAAATAAAACTGACTTTGATAGAATTTGTACATCATGTGATGACACAAAATAAAAGAGTGAAGAGGAAAGTTTAGTTAGTGTTATTTAGAGTTTTGAATTTTTACTTGGTATGGTTATTTGATATGAAGTTTTATTTGCTACTAAGATGTGTCTGATGTGGATTCAAATGATATTTTTTCTATTAAATGTGTTGCAAATGATTTTTCCTAATAATATAGTGTCTACAGTTGAAATTTTGGAATTTGTTAAAGTTGATGATGTTACCTGAATGTCTTTATTACCTATAGAATATTACTAACCATCCATGTCCTTGTAGCATCATCACAAAAAGGCTTTCAAAGTTGAAGTTACTAGAGAATTACTTAAGGCACGATATGATAAGAAATGTTGAAAGGTTTGACTATCTTATGTATATAGAAAGATGTGTTACACAAAATTGATATTGATAATGTTATTGCGTATTTTGCATCTAAAAAAACTAGAAGAAATAATATTTTTAGAATTGGCAAATTTTTATAATTGGGATAGCTATTTGTATCTTTAAAACCACTTTTAATGAAAAACGCTAGAAATTTTTTTATATATTATTTCTAAATGATTTCAATATATTTTTGTCTTTAAGGGGCTGGTTTTTTTCTTCGCGTCTCGGGCCCCAAAAATGTTTGGAACGGCCCTGGATATATTTTTATGGTATATATGTCTGATTTCTCAGCATTTGATATAAGAACAATTTATGAAGAACAAAAGATAGTTAACTCTAAATTGCAACTTCATTTAGCTAAGGCTAGGGATGAGCATCGGCCCAAACCCGAACCAAACCGAGAAAGGGGGATATGGGAGAATCGAACCGGACCTTGTGTACATGTACTCGGTTTTGGTTTTTGGGATAGGCCTGGTTCCGGACAAAATTTTCCAAATTTTGTTGGCTAACCGAAATGGTCTTTATGCGTGTTTACAAAAATTGGAGTTCAATTGTATCTTAATGAAGCTTGGGTGTATGTTACTTTGTCAAATTTTGATCCTATTCGGCTAATAACATTTCACACAAAATGTATGCCTTTTCCAATTGCTATTTGTGTTGTTAGTTAGCACTTTTTACCATTTCATATGACCAAAACAAACTTGAAAAATATCACTATCACATATCACATCACATAATAGATTTTAATTGTCACAAAAATAATCTAATTTCCTAGTGTCACACACCAAAATAAAAAAAAAACATTTTTCAAACACTAATTAAAACTTTCAAACTTCAATTTGCCTTTTTTCCTCTTTCTTTCTCATTTATTGCTTTTAGTGCATCTTCAATCTTTATAATTAACAAGAAAACGTTATTGTAAGTATTTCCTAATTCAAGTATGACGTTATAGCAAAATAATAGAAAATAAAGTACCCAACACAATGTCATCATCTTTTAATATGTTTTATGGGTCGTCTATTATAAGTTTTCTTGATTTCTTAACCCAATCGTAGATGCAAAGCAACGCTTCCACTAGAGGTGTTATCAAAGGAGTTTGATACTCATCTAGTACCCGATCACAAGTGTTAAATGCGGATTCGGATGCCATGGCCGCCACTTGTATAGCCAAAATATCTAAAAAACCTGAATAATTATAAGTACATTTGTTTTTTAAAAAAATAAATAAATACTATAAATAAATAATTTTACCTTTCGCCAGGCAAGCAACAATAGAGAAACACACCACATTTTTTTTCCGAATATTTGAGAATATCAAAGTCTCTATCGTAAACCTCTTTTTTCTTATTCAAGTATTTTTTAACTCTGTCTCA
Source organism: Cichorium intybus (assembly GCA_023525715.1). Taxonomy (NCBI): domain Eukaryota; kingdom Viridiplantae; phylum Streptophyta; class Magnoliopsida; order Asterales; family Asteraceae; genus Cichorium; species Cichorium intybus. Next base: position 100,882,351 of record CM042014.1, read on the forward strand.
ATTGAAACCGAGTTTGTTACTTCAACATTAATAAAATCTCTCAAGAAGTCGTTATCATCATCGCAAGCACCTCTTATGTCACATGTTTCTTCTTGAAACGATCCAATATTTTCAAATTTATATTTATAAATTGTAAATAATTTCTCCATCTTGTTTTCAACCTCCCGAACCATGATTATCACATTCAATTGTATTTGCGGGTTTTTCATAGGATTAGAGGCAGGCCCGACCCAATAAGGGGGGGGGGGGGAGGCAGCTTGGGTGATGGCCCAGGGCCTCCAAACTCCTAGGGCCCATTTTCTATAAACCCTGATACTATATTCACGTACATAGGCCATAGCGGGAATGCGGGAATCGGGATGCCGTATAAGTTGCGATTAGCCTTATTCAACGATTCTTCAGGAATTAATGGACTCCAATCACGTCTTTCACCACGCCTAACCGCAACGATAACAAGATTGAAGAAAGGTAAGTGTCGATTGATTAGCAATTTTCCGATTTGCTACTGAAAATTCTGAATAAATTTTGTAGCGGTTCAGCTTCATCTCAAGTCTCTTCTGAATCTTAGAATTTTGATTCGGATTTTTGCTATTGAAAAAGCGAATTGTGATTCTAATTTTTGAAATTTCTTAGCTTTCTGAATTCCATAATTCCTGAACACTTGAAGAGGGGTAAGCCGATTAAGGTTTGGAAATTGGGAACTCGTGAGTTGTGATTTGTGAAGGTGAGGTGAAGGTGAAGGTGAAGCCGTGAAATGCTATGTGGTTGCTTGTTGAAGCTATTTTCGATTTTTAAATTTGTAAAGAACTTTTGGATTCTTTTTCCTGAAATCTGATTCTTTAATTTCCTTTTCTGAGATGGTCTGATGTAATTTATTTTATGAATTCATTTTTTATTTCTAAAATTTTCTGATTGTTGTATATTCTTTAATTCTTTTCTAAAGTGATTTCTGATTGTTGAAATGTTCTAAGTGCATGTTGAATTTCTTTTGATTTTGAACTCTTTCTAAAATTGTCTAAGTGAATGCTGAATTTCTTTCTGAAATTATCAAAGTGATAATTTAAATTCTTGTTTTGATGTTCTTTCAAAATTTGTCCGTTGTTTTTTAAAATTGTTGAGTTGTTGATGGAAACCCCAGCTATTTGTATTAAAAAATTTAATTAATAAATTTTTTTGCAGGTACCGACCTCCTTTACGAGAAAACTTATTGTAAAGGGCCTCATTATTTTAATAGGCCCCGGGCCCCAAATCGACTTGGTCCGGCCCTAGAGGTAGTTACAATGTTCTCGACCATTTTTTTAAAGGAATACGACAACAATGATGACTTAAATTGAGGATCCAACAACACCGTGAAGTATACATAGTCATTGAGTTTGTCAAACGAACCCCGTATTTGTCATACTTCACTTACATATCCAGACAAATATTTTGAAAATTGGGTTTGTTTCCCACTCTCTAATATGTTTATCTACATCTAAGACCTCCCGCAATATTTGATGGACCAAAGGCTTGGTTGACGAGGATACCGTGTCGGTCGTTGTCTTAAATTTATCTAGAAAGTCCATCATTTCTTTCATGATTTCGAAATCCTTAGACTTCAATATTCTTCCATTAAGATCCTGAGTATTGAAAGTTCTACAAAAAGCTGCATTAGTAAATACACAAAAACATAAACTTAAAAAGTAAATGAATTTATAAAAATGGTGTTATAGTGTTGGGTATATTTGTGAAGAAGTGCTGACGTATCCGAAGCCCCCTCTAAAAGACCTTTTGAAGAAAAACTCCGAAGTAATAAAGCAATAGAAGACCCCGAAGTCTGAAGACTCCGAAGGGTATCACCTGGAGGATCCGTAGACTTCCAACTGTCAAACCAAGGTACACGCGTGGTTGCAGACTACGTATTGCATGACCCTGTCTTTCTATTGGATAGTACATCTGATAGAATATTTTCTGATAAAGTAATTGTACTATATGTATCACTGATTGAGTATAAATATCAGTGATACCATACCGTGTTAGAATGCGAGATAGTGAGATTATAACTGCAATAGTAAAAACTCCATTGTAAAACCCAAGTTATTAATCAAGCATTCGGCACATGTTATCCATTTCACATTGTTCATCTATTTGTGTTACAATACTTGTGCATGATTGTTAAACCCTTATATTCTTGTTAGAATCATAGTCATAATTTAACTCAAAATCGATTTCTATATTCAACAAGTGGTATCAGAGTGAGTCAGATCAAAAACTTGTTCATAGAGCTTCATTTCATTGTTACAGTTCTAGATCTGAATCGTTTCTCAGATCTAGTATTCCGCAACTGTTACAAATCTCTATAACACGCTTTTACTGAAAAGATCCTATCAAAATCCATTCAAAATGATTGATTCTACTACTACCTATGCCAACATGCTCAATTACGCCAATCTGATTGGTTCATCAACAAAAGCTCCGGTGCTCATTCCAACCTATTACGATTACTGGGCAGATCGTATGAAGGACTACTTGGAAGGGCTTGATGAAGCAAAAGACATCTGGAGATCAGTAAAGGATGGGCCTCACACCGACATAGAAGGAAGGTTCATTAACATTGATGATGTTGAAGGCGGTGGAGTTCTGAATGCCGCAGACCTAAGGAAAGTGAGGAATGACGAAAGAGCCATGCGTGAACTGCGAAGTGGACTTGGTCCTGATGTTCGTCATCATATTTCTGGTGTAAAATCTTCTAAGGAAATATGGGATCGTCTAGCTGTCCGCTTCGCTGGTGACAATACATTAAAATCAAGTGTCGTACAGGAGGTATTAGCTGACTTTGGCAACTTTAAGCAGCAAGAAAACGCAAGTCTAGAACAAGCTTACGAGCGCTATAGCAAAATGGTGTATGACCTGGAGAAATATGGTGAAACCCGAAGCCAACAGGAGATTAACATAAAATTCCTCTACAGCTGAAGGCCTGAATGGAGACCTATCATGCTGATGGTCAAATCGTATGAAAACATCAATACCTACTCATTAGCCAGTCTCTACAATCTGGTCAAAGCTCATGAGCCTGATATTTGTGGAAGGCGAAGTGAGAAAGCTGCGGGTGCTAGTTCATTGGCCCTTATGTCAAAGACTGAAGACGAAGAAGAAAATGATGAACCAGATGGTTACATGGAAGGTGAAAACGGCTAGACAATTGCACTTTATGCAGCAAACAATCGAAGATTTAAGAAACCTTTTGTCAACAAACCGAATCCAACAAAAACTTACAAAAACTTTTCCTATACACCAAAGCCTAAACCTGAGATTTTCACACTGAGAGAAGATGGAGCCAAATCATCCACTCCGAAGCCCGCCGAACTCAAGACTTCGGAGTTTGCTAAAGATAGATCAGAAGGGAAGAAAGTTGCTGATGATTCAAACCTTGATTGCCACTACTGTCATGGAAAGAACCATTTCGCTAAGGACTGTATGTTGAAGAAGCGCAATGAGAAACAACCAAAGGTGAAGGATGAGGCTTATTATGCCAGGAAAATGGAAGAGGTGAGAGAGAAGACTAAGGACTTAGCCTTAATGGCCCGTGATGTTTACAAAGGAACATATCAAGTATGGTCTTCGGACTCGGAGGATGAGGAAGTGAGAAAGCCATCTCATAGTGCCTTCCTAGCGTATGATGTTGATAAGAGATTTCTAGATAACACTTCGGAAAAAGTTATTGGTGAAGAAATTTTAAATGACAAGGTGGTTGCTAAGGGTCTTGGATGGGAAGGTTTTGGTGATCTCGATCATGATGATTTTGGAATGAAGAAGGTGATTGAAGAAGAAGCCCTGAAGGTCGTATATGATGACTCTTCGGATGATGATGAAGAGCTTTGCTTCATGGCAATGGACACTCGTCTAACCATCCCGGAATAGGTATCAAAACTTCTCTTATCCTTTAAAATTTCAGAATCCAAATTTGCACCTATGATAAATGAAATAACTCGTTATTGTTCTGTGATGCATAAACTGCTTGTCGATGCTAAAAATAAGGAGAATATGAATGAGCAGGAGATTCTCAACTTGAGGGGGATAGTGGAAAGTACGAGGCTAGCCCTAGAGAAGACCAATTTTAGAATCTCTCTGTTAGAAGAAACTAGAGAAAAACTTTTAAATAACAATGATGTACTTTTGAGACAACGTAACATATTTTGTGAAACTGCTTGACGACTGTATGCTCACATTACCCGTATTTATCATTCTGCTGATGTTTGCAATGTGCAACATAGAAAACTTTTGCCCTTCATTGAATTCAAGCTTAAGAATTTTGATAGTGTTACTTATGAATGTGAATCTATAGTCTCAGGGTCTGAAGTGACAAACCCTTCGTACAAACATGGTTTAATCTCTGTTGAAAAACACTTAACTGCTGAAAACTTGTTAAAACTACTGCCTCAAGATATTCCAATCTTGAAACAACACGTGCCTCAAATTGAAAACAAATCTGATGTTGTGGTAGAAAATGTGTCTGAAAATGATTTTGAATCTGATTCGGATATGGAGGAAGTTGACTGTTCAACCTTGTCCTTGCATAAATCCTCCTCCACATCCGCATTACCATCCGAAGACATCTCACAATTGTCTTCGGAGGATAAAGGGAAGACCAAAATTGATTGTGAAAAAGAAAATTCGGACAACTTGGAAACTGTTAAAACTAAGACTCAAATTTCTGATGAATGTGAATCTTATGAAGATTATCTCAAAAACTCTTCCAAAAGACTACTCCATGTTGCATGTGTTTATCCTAAGGTTTCTTATTTCAAAAATTCTATCTTTGTGAAACCTGGTGGTATGCTTTTGATTGATAATGATTTACAAAAGAGGGTTGATAAGGATAACTCCACAGTCACTGATGAAGGATTCTTCTCATCATCTAAAATGTTTGAAAACCAAGAAAATGAAAACATGGAAGTTAAAATCAACATAAGAAAACAGGATTTGTATGGTCACAACATTTACAACCGTTTATGTTATGAAAAGGAGAAAATACCAAAGAATTTGACAAATCTTTTGAATACTAAAAACGACAATCATGTTTATACTAACCGAAACTACAAACAAATTCAAGTTATGGAAAAATCCATAACTCCGAAGATGGATATTTTTCAGTTAATGGAATCAATAGAATGTGTACCACATGCTAAATCTGTTGAAAATGAGGCTTCAAAAATTAAATCTGAGATCTCTTATCCCTCAATGCAATTCCCAAATTTTAAGGATAAGAACCAAACACAAAATGCTCCGAAGCCTGTGGTACACAACATCAAAATTTTGCAAAAACCTCAATTTCAAAATTAGGCATCAACTTCCAAAACAAACACTACTGTTGTAATTTCAAAACCAACAGTGAAGAATTTAAAATCAAAACAAACCCAAAATCTTGTCAAAAGGAAAACACCCTTCGAAGTTTCAATACCAACAAATGCAGTCGCTTCAACTTCTGGAACAAAACCCACCGATTCAAAAGTATTAGAAGTCAAAAATCAATTTTCCAAACCAATATTTGTCCCAACAAAACCCAATTTTCCAAATCCAAAAATTCAAAACTCAACTAAGAAAACTTTTTCAAAAGGTTACAACTTGATAGACACATTTCATCAATGGCTGGACAAAAACTTGGATCTATTTAAAGATAAAAATCTTACACTAAACGATTTTAAGTTGGAATATGAAGAGTACCTTTGTGCCTCTACGTCATGTAGTTCAATGTCAAAGAAATCAACAATTGAAATTACGAAACAAAATTGGAAAAGGAATGATTTGAAAGAAAATCTTACCGCTAAAACCAAATCTTCAAAATCATCATCTTCTAAGGTAACAACAAAAGTCTCAAAGTCAAAATTAACCAAACAAATATGGTTCTGAAATCTTACACTTTGTCAGTCACTTCGGACTCATCTGTTTTAACAAAAAGCCTTTCAAAATCTTGTTCAAACTCTTCAAAATCATGTTCATCACATGAGGCTTCGGAGAATTTAATAAACTTAAATGCAAATGAAATAACCGAAGAGGCTGTAGAAAAATGGATTCAAGAATCCTTCGCTTACCCGGAGGACCCAAGATTGATTGGGTACCAACTCCTTCTTGATTGATTGCAGATAACGTCTACTGAGCGGTACGATGCTAAATGGTATATGGATAGTGGCTGCTCAAGACACATGACAGGAAAAAGGGAATATCTAAGGGACTATAGAACGCTGGATGATGTGGGAAATGTTCGGTTTGGCAACAATGAGACATGTCCAATTCGAGGTTATGGAAAAAATCACAAATGGTCAATTTACGATCAACAGGGTGGCATTTGTGGAAGGTTTAAAGCACAATCTGGTTAGCATTTCTCAGTTAGTTGTGGGAACTGGAAATGAAGTCACATTCAATCATCATGGAAGTAAAATTGCAAAATGGATACAAAAGAAGTTTTGTTAAAACCTGAAAGGAAGGGATCAATGTTTCCTTTGAATCTGAAGCCAGTGACAGGTGGGCAATCTCTTTGTCTTCTTTCCAAAGCCAACTCTGATGTCAACTGGTTGTGGCACCGAAGACTTGCTCATTTGAACTTCAAAAATTTAAACAAACTTGTGGCTATGGATTTGGTTCGTGGTATGCCTGCTTTAAAATTCGATAATGATTCACTTTGCTCTGCGTGTGAACATGGGAAGCAGACAAAGCAAAGGCATCCAACTGTGATTAAACCAAAAATCACTGAACCCCTTTCATTTCTCTGCATGGATCTTTGTGGACCATCCGCAGTGTAGTCCATAGGGAAGAAAAAGTATATTTTAATGATTGTTGATGATTATTCAAGGTTTACATGGGTCTTATTCTTAAGAAACAAGTCAGATGCTGCTGAAGAAATCATCAATTTCATCAGGAAGATGGAGGTAATGCTCAACATGAAAGTACGAACTGTACACAGTGACAACGGTTCGGAGTTCAAGTATCAAACTCTTGATAGATTTTTGAAAACAAAGGGGATTAATCACAATTTCTCAGCACCTTATACTCCTCAACAAAATGGTGTTGTAGAAAGACGAAATCGCTCCTTGTGTGAAGCAGCTAGAACAATGCTTAATTTTGCAAATCTACCCATGTACTTCTGGGCTGAAGCAATTTCTACAGCCTGTTTCACTCAAAATAGATCCTACATCCACAAGAGATTTCATATTACACCTTACGAAGTACTTAACCGAAGGAAACCAAATGTCAAGTTTCTTCACATCTTTGGTTGTAGGTGTTTTATCTTGAATTTGAAAGATCATCGGACAAAATTTAATGATAAATCAGAAGAAGGGATTTTTTTTGGATATTCACAAGACTCAAAAGCCTATAGAGTCATGAACAAAAGAACTCGCAAGATTGAAGAAACCATCAATCTCTCATTTGATGACTACTATATCAAGAAGTCACAACATCCTTTTCCAATGTCCTCGATCTTTCCAAAACCAGCTGTTGATGCATCACCAATCACAACCTTTGACACAGACTTTCATATTCTCTTTGATCCACCTGAACATGCTTTGGACTCCGAAGCAAGAGCACCAGATAATCAAGTGTCTGAACTGTCTAAGCTTACAGATGGACCCGAAGAGTCAACTCCAAGTAGTGTCCACAGACCCTCTTCGGTTGAGAGTGAAAGTTTCAATGGATCCACAGGGAATTCTGGGTTCGAGGGGGAGCAAAACAATTCAAATCTTAATAACCTTTCACATGAAGTCTCACACATCATGTCCCTCTATCCACAAGTCGAGGGGGAGCCAGAAGCTAATGTCGAGGGGGAGCCAGAAGTAGCAACTCCTAACTCTTCGGATCACGAAGGAATAATCTCTTCACCAGCTAGTGTCGAGGGGGAGCAATTACAAAACTCTTCTATTCATTCTTCAAACTCAAACACTCCACCAACAAATGTCTCAAACTTAGATAATCACTTAATAATGGATGATTTCCCTTCCACTTCGGGTTATCCTTCAGATATTGAGGAAATTGATTCTGAAGGACCTCCTGAATTTGATCCAAATTATCCTCCTTTGGAAAAGTGGACTAGAAATCATGCTCCATCACTTGTCATCGGTAATGTTCATGATAAAGTATTGACTCGTGCACAGCTCCACCAAAAACAACTTAATTTAAACAAAACCTCTGAGTTGTGCATGTTCAATGTTTTTATTTCAAAGATAGAACCAAAGAACGTTAAAGATGCATTTGATCACCCTGACTGGATTGAAGCAATGCAGTTGGAATTAGAGGAATTTGAAAGAAATAAAGTTTGGAGGTTAATTCCAAAACCTGCTAATGCTTCAATAGTTGGTCTCAAATGGGTGTATAGAAATAAGCTTGACACCGAAGACAATGTGGTTCGGAACAAAGCAAGGCTGGTTGTCAAAGGTTATTGTCAACAGGAGGGGATTGACTACGAAGAGACATTTGCTCCTATTGCCAGACTTGAATCAGTTCGGATATTTTTAGCTTATGCTGCACATAAAAACCTTGATGTCTATCAAATGGATGTCAAATGTGCCTTTTTGAATGGTGATCTCGAGGAACCCGTCTTTGTTGAACAACCACCTGGCTTTGAAAGTAAAGAACATCCAAACCATTGCTATGTGTTAGACAAAGCCGTCTATGGTTTAAAACAAGCTCCAAGAGCTTGGTATGAGACCTTGACAAAATTTTTAAAAGAATCAAGCTTTAAACAAGGTTCAGTGGATCCAACACTTTTCAGAAAGAAAGTTGGATCTCATTTGATGTTAGTCCAAATCTATGTGGATGACATAATCTTCGGATCCACTGACTCCAATTTGTCAAAAGATTTTGAAAAACTAATGAAAAGTAAATTCCAAATGAGTATGATGCTCTCATTTGATGTTAGTCCAAATCTATATGGATGACATAATCTTCGGATCCACTGACTCCAATTTGTGAAAAGATTTTGAAAAACTAATGAAAAGTAAATTCCAAATGAGTATGATGGGAAAGATTAACTTCTTTCTTGGATTACAAATAAACCAATCCAAGGAAGGGATATTCATCAATCAACAAAAGTACACGAAGAGTTTGCTTGAACGCTTCGGAATGACTAACTGCTCAAATGCAAAAGTTCCTTTGCCTGCAGGTACAAGGTTGAATCCTTCATTGGACAAACCGAAGACAGACATACAGCAATACCGAAGCATGATTGGATCACTGCTCTATCTCACAGCCAGTCACCCTGATATCATGTTTGCAGTCTGCAATTGTGCAAGATATCAGGCTGACCCAAGAGAACCTCATTTGGCTGCGGTTAAGACAATCTTTCGATATCTTCATGGCACTACTGCTTATGGCCTGTGGTATACAGCAAACTCCGGCTTTTACATACAAGCTTATTCAGACTCAGATCTTGGTGGATGCTCTATTGATCGCAAGAGCACTTCGAGGGGTTGTCAATTCTTAGATGGAAAGCTAATTAGCTGGCAATCCAAGAAGCAAACTTGTGTCTCTATCTCCACAGCAGAAGCAGAGTATGTAGCAGCCGCAGCATGTACCTCACAAATCATTTGGAGCCAAAGCCAACTGAAAGATTATGCCATCAACATGAGAAAAATTCCTTTGTTCTGTGACTCTCAAAGTGCAATTCGTATATGCCACAATCCAGTTCAACATTCGAAGACGAAGCATATAGCTCTTCGCTATCACTTCATCAAAAGTCATGTTGAGGAGGGGAATATTGAGGTGCACTTTGTTCACACTACAGAACAATTGACAGATATATTCACAAAGGTTTTGAATGAAGAGGCATTCACAAGAATAGTTCGTGGACTTGGAATGATAGATGGATCCACTCTTTATTGAATCACAGATTTGCTCACTCTTACTCTTTTCTTTAGTTCAATAATTTGCAAAATCACAAAACTCCGCAGCACTCCGAAGCAAAATATCACTTCGGAACTCTGCGGAAGAAATCAAGAAAAGTCACTTCAAATAACACCGCAGCACTCTGAAGTAAAATATCACTTCGGACCTCTGCAAACTTTTTGTCCAAACAAACTCTTAAAATTGAAAATTTAAATTTAACATATTTTGACTTCGTTTCTTAAGGATAAAAATAAAAAGTTTCTAAGTCAAAGAAAATTCAAAAACAGGAAAACTCAAGTTCTTGAGAAATCACACCAAGTTATGAGAAAAATTTGATGCAAAATGACAAAGTTTAACCTTTCATTCGTGAATTAATCAAGTAAAGGACAAAACCTTGATTTTATATTCTAATAATCATACCTTATTGCACTAAAAGGTATTTGGGAATCGACTTGAAACATTGGTAAGAAAACAGACTTCGAAGTGAGGTTAAGGCTATTTTACAATTGAAGCCTTGTTTGATTCCTATATCCTTAACATAATGTCTATTTCTAACCACCCTTCGGAACTTGACTCGCTTCAACTTCAAATTAATCATGTAGCCTCAAAACTACACAGGATAACTCAAGTGCTCCGAAGTCTTCTTCAAAGATAGTACCAACATTGTTTGATAAGCAAATTTAAATCTATTTTCATTAATGGTACAAAATTGAACTACATGAAGATTTTCACACTCAAGGATTGTATAAAACAAAACCAAAAAAAAAACACCAAGAAAGAAACCAGATGGTGAAAAATTTTGTGTCTAAAAAGAGAAAAATTGAAAATCATCAAAAAGATAAACAGAAGATAAACTGTCAAAAGAATCAAAGACAAAAAGATAAACAAGGGAATGCAAAAGAAAGAAAAATCAGCTTTCAAAGGCTTATTCTTCTGTTTTAAATAACAATACAAGAAACTCCTATAACATAGTTGAGTACTCTGTAGAGAATATGAACATTTCAAGTAGTCTATCTTAAATGATAAAGTTGGAGTGGTGTACGAAACTCAAAGGCTTGTCATCAGAGTCTAGTATCCAAACACTTCAATTGATGAAAGGGAATATATTTTTCAAAAAGGATCTTCAAAGACAATCCAATTTCTAAAAACACTTCTGATGTTCAATTCAAGAATGAAAATCTCTTTAAATTTCAAATGCAAAGGATGTTATCATTGTTGTGCATGAAGAATTTGAAGCACATAAGTAAAAAGCAAAACATATTCTCAAATGCGAAATCAAGTAGTGATGGGGTGATTAGACTTATACATTTTTGACTGATATTGAATCAAACAATCTTCGAAATGAAAAATGGACTTCCAACATGATTTGAATGATTCTGAACATTAATTTGTCAAATCTTCTTTTCATAATATTCCAGGCTGTTAAGGATACGTGTCATGATTGCATCACTCAAAAGAAAAAGCAAAGATTCATAGAAAAATAAAATGGAAATAACACCCTTCGGAGTTAATCATAAAATCATGCCTTCACTCCGAAGTGCACCTACAACGGTCATAATTTTACCATAAATCCGAAGTCAATTTATTGTTCAAATGATTTCTACATTTATGATATCACTCAGAGACAAACATTCCTTAGAAATATGTGACCGTTTGTTCAAGTATAGTTGTCAATGAGATATTAAAGGAGAATCTTAACAATAAAGATATAACAAAAAGTGGCGGTTCAAATTTTGAATCATTAGAACTGACACCCGTACGTTTCTCCTTTTTGCAGGGTTAGTAGGATGCACAGATGCTGAGGTGTCCTGTTATCATAGGACCACTTTTATCGTGCATTAAATCACCTAGGGACCACGAACACTATATAAACCTCTCATCGCTTCAATTACACTCTTTACGTGATCATTTCACTCAAATCCTCTCTACAAACTTACTCTCAAACAAAACCCAAACTCTTCATCTTCTTCCTTTCTTCAACAATAGCCGCTGAAGCTTCATCTCAAACCACTGAAGCTATGTCAATCCCAAACCTCAAAAGCCAGTCTGCTAATCTGGTTCTTCGCAACAACCTATAACTCTACCCTCAACCAATCGATGCCCTGGTTGAATGCTTGAAGAGATCTGTTCTTGGCTATGCCCTAACCTGCACTCCCACAATTCCAGCAACTGTTGTTCACAGAGCCCATTACATCAAATGCTCTATTCGATTCCAACAATCAGGTGAAATCGGTGTTCTATGAGGCCATCGATTCCAAAGGAAAAACCAAGAAGGTTCAGTTAACCAAAGAAAAGTTCGTTGAAGCCCTCCATCTTCCTGTCTACAACTCTAAAGAAATGGTTGTTCCTTCTGCTGAACAACTAGTTGAAATGTTCAATGAGATGGGATACTCACCCCCTCTCGAAAGGATCAGCACATTCAAAAAGAACCAACTACCTGACCTGTGGCGATACTTCTCAACATCTTCCTCAGATGTCTCTCAGGAAGAACTTCAGGATTGGACTCTGCAAGTGTATCATTCCAATCCATGCTCTACGGAATCTACTATGACGCCAAGGTAGATTACGCAACCATTCTTTGGACTGATTTCTGCTCGCATATCAATCACAGCATGAAGGGGACAGAAATGGCTAATCCAAAATTTTGGGCAATTGTTGTTCATGCCTACTATCAACAAGCTGGATTTGTTCTAGATGTGTCTCTTCCAGAATTACGATACACTCCCATTGCCATCCCACCATTGGATGATGAACCAGCACCCTTCTGTGCTCAAATTCCACAAGTCATGCTCTCCATAGTGCCTATGGAGTGCAATGAGGTAAACACTTATCGTAACACTCTAGTCATTCCATACCCCACTCGTGACTTAAAACAAGAAGCACCAGTCATGGAAAATCCAAAAGGGAAAGGGAAGAGGAAGACCACCGGTGGACCAAGTGGTCTGAAGAGGGATGAAAAGAAAAGAAAGACTTTGGTGAAAACTACTCCGAAGAGGACACAACCGAAGAGGCAGAGGAAACTGGTTACTATGGATGAGTCTTTGGACTCAGAAAGGACTCCATCCACAGTCCATGAAGAAGAACAAGAAGAAGAACAAATTGAAAATCAACCTCCTGCACCTCCACCAACAACCAGACCACCCTCTCCACAACAAACCACTATTCCTCCATCCCCAACTAAAACAACCCAACCACCCTCACCACCACGTACAACTACATCTCTTCCACCACCGCCCACAACAGCTCAACAAACCACCACCATTCATACTACATCATCTGATGTACCACCACCACCTCCACCTACAACAGCTCCTCAAACGTCTACCATTTCTTCCTCTAGTATTGATTTCTTATTGCCAGTGTTTGACTTGCCTCCATCACCTTCAAGACAAAACCCCACTTCAGCAGCCTTCTTTGAGGCTTTTCATTTGGCCCCTTTGGTTATGAAGATTTGCCAGATGAAGGCATTGTACTAATGAAACAGTACAAAATCCTCAACTCCAAGCTTGACACTCTGATTCAAGAACAAACTGGCTTCGATCCCACCAAACCAACCTTGGGTGACATCACCGAAGAGATAGAGTCTTTGGAGGTTACCATGTCCAAAGAAATAAGGGACTCCGTACAGAAACTCGAGAAGAATCTCACGGATCAACAAAATATGATCCAATCATCTTTTGAACAAAAACTTGTGTCAGTTGTAACCGGTGTTGACAAGAAAATCGGAGCCCTTGCCGAAAAGTTTGAAAAATCACATTCCGAAGTCATGCAAACTCTACAAGGAATTCGGAGTGAAACTCAGAAAAGTACCGAGTTTGAAAAACAACTCGATGAGGCTAGAGCAAAGATTGAAGAGCTCACAGCCGCCCAAGCCGCTTCGGACATCTCAAAGTTTACAGAGGAACTGCAAAGGACAAATGCAGTTCTTACCCAAGACATGGCTGCTAAGTTAAGAACTGCACTACAGCCCTTGATAAACTTTGCAGACAGGATATCTAGGCCACAGGGCAGGCCTGCAACTGCTCAGCTACGGGCAATGCTTCACAAGGGGGAGAAAGGCCTAGATTAACCTCCGCAACCACATCAGGTCCTTCATTTTCAACCATCACAACGACTACCATGGGAGCTAGTCGATCAGCTGGAGCAGGAAGCTCAACAGATAGGTCACTAGAAAGCATAATTGCTCCATACATGGAGGATGTCTACAAGGCCAGACGGGCTGACTACAACCTGATGATCAAAATGAACAAATTCGCTCGTGATGATGGAGAATGGACCATAGAGGCAATCAAACTCTTTGGATTTCAAGATCCGAATGTACTCAACAGGCTACCTCTTCAGAGTTTTGCGACAACTGACTCCGAAGACATTCAGCTTGACATTCATTTTAATCCAAAGACTTTCACTTTTCTCCAATTTGTTCAATCAGTACCAAACGAACAGAGAGCAACCTTTTGGACCAACAAAATCAACTTCCATGCCAAATACATTCAACGTCAGAGTGTAGTAAGGAGTTTGAACAAAATCAAGCAAATCATTTCAATCAAGGAGACAGAAACTTATATGGGCTTCGTAAATTATGAATTTCTTGTTCTCCGAGGTGCAAATGATGATGAGTCAAGGTTTACGATTGCCGACTTTCCAATAATGAATCCAATGGACTTCATTCAAATTGTTGATCTTCTGTGAAGCGGTGAAGTAGCTCAAGCCGGATTACCTGTGTTTGCAGTCAACAATCATGTTATGGGTTTTCTGAACAATTACTTGATGAGGTTTGCCAAACACGACATTGAATTATGTTCCTACTATAGACAACCATTGAACACTCCTCCCATTGTAGTTAGGAATATAACCAGATTCAAGAATGGAGAGATTCTCGATGAACCTTATGGTGTAGTCTTCAAAGGACTTCGAAACGAAACCGAAGTCATGATCAAGTTCTTTGAAATAGACTATGTTGGCCTCCATCCCTCTTCTTTTATATCCGGTATGATCTCTCATGTAAATGCTTGTCACGCAAACTCAGAAGAAAAGAAGAAGAAGTTCATGGAACACATGAATTGGTACTTGGCGATGAGGAAAACTTTGAAGAGGGCCTACAAGAGAAATTTCCGTATGTAGACTTCGGATGCACTTCACACAAAGGGGGAGATTGTTGGGTATATTTGTGATGAAGTGCTGACCTATCCGAAGCCCCCTCTAAAAGACCTTTTGAAGAAAAACTCCGAAGTAATAAAGCAATAGAAGACCCCGAAGTCTGAAGACTCCGAAGGGTATCACCTGGAGGATCCGAAGACTTCCAGCTGTCAAACCAAGGTGCACGCGTGGTTGCAGACTACGTGTTGCATGACCTTGTCTTTCTATTGGATAGTACATATGATAGAATATTTTCTGATAAATTAATTGTACTATGCGTATCACTGATTGAGTATAAATATCAATGATACCATACCGTGTTAGAATGCGAGATAGTGAGATTATAACTGCAATAGTAAAAACTCCATTGTAAAACCCAAGTTATTAATCAAGCATTCGGCACATGTTATCCATTTCACATTGTTCATCTATTTGTGTTACAATACTTGTGCATGATTGTTAAACCCTTATATTCTTGTTAGAATCATAGTCATAATTTAACTCAAAATCGATTTCTATATTCAACATATAGTATTTTTAAAAATTAAATTTTTATAAAAAACTGGATTTTTTTAAATTGCGAATTTTATAAAAAAACTAGATATGTTTTAGATTGCAATTTTTGTAAAAAACAAATTGGGTTTATTATAAAAAACTAAGCTTTTTTATAAAAAATAAAATTGTAGTTTTTTATATATAAAACAACTGGATTTTTTACACTGCGTTTTTTGTAATAAAACAAGATTTTTTTAACACTGTGATTTTTATAAAAAAAAACTGAGTTTTTTAAAACTACCTTTTTATTATAAAAGCTGGGTTTTTTTTAAAACTGCGACTTTTTATAAAAAACAACTTTTTTAAAATTGCATTTTTTTCAAATTTTTTTCTTACCTTCAAGTTTGTATGTGTCAAACGCCTCACGTAATTCGTATGTCGTCTTCAACAACTTATATGTTATGTTGGACAATCACCGCATACGAATGGTTTCGGCTCAAGTCCACAATTTTTCATACAATTCTTATACTTTAAAATTCTTGCGGTTGAGTTTCTTATGTATTTCCCCGCATTTTCGACACAATCCATGTTATAGTTATGTCTTTTAAGGTCGTCTTTCACAATGATGTTCAATATATGTGTCATATACCTCACATGGAAGTGTTTTCCACCATGGCAAGTTAGGCATTTTTAATCAAAAATTCAAGTGTCGTATCGTTCGTAGTGGCATTGTCAACACGCATGGTCATCACGTTTTTATTCCCTACCCATGGATGCAATCTAGTAATAATCGTCCGACATCCTCTCCCTTATGATTCTTAATAGACCTAAAATTCAGGATCCCTTTATGCATGACCCAATTATCATGTATAAAATGACGCGTAACAAACATATAATTCATTTTTGACATGACAATGTCCAAGTGTCGGTAGTCAAGTGTATGATATTGTTTGGGTTACTAAAGTAAGCATACAACTTTTTCTTTCTTCAAAATAGTCTTTAGCAATGTTAATGTTAATTGGGTCGTTGACCAACCCGGTGTTTTGTTTGTTTTAGAATGGTTGTTTGAACAATATCTTATGTTTCTTCTGATGTATGTTCCGAATAGTTCTTGAGTTATTAATGAACATACTTTCTCATGAATACTTGTGTTTATATTCTTAATGAATGTCCGAAATATATGATACCGAAATCCACTCTTGTATCTCAGAATGTGTTGCAAGTTTGGAAGATTGCTCAAGTTCGGAAGCTATGTTCGGAAGTCAGTATTCGGAAGATCAAGTTCTAGAGTCAAGTACAAAAGACACCGAAATCCACTCTTGGATTTCGGTACAGAAGATTCAAGTTCAACAACTCCTATACCAAACTTTATCCTTAAACTTCTGTACCAATCAGAAGTTTTCAGATCAGCGACAGAAGATCAAGATAAGTGATCAATGAAGATATCGATAGAGATAACAATATAAGTTTGCATAGCACAAATAAGGAAAGTCAACTACTGCCTCCAAAAAGGAGTATGACGCATGAACAGTGTTATCAGGGAACATTTATTGTTAGACAGTCTAATCAGACTTAATGCTATTATCCATTGTGTAATACAAAATGAACCGGTTTGTGGTTCATTTTGTCCATAGGTCTTTATCTAGTGGGTATTCTCTTTGCACTATAAGAGGAGAGTTCCACCAACTTGTATCTTATGGTTTTGGAGAATTGATATGTAATTATTCTCACATGATATAAAATTCTCTCCCATTCCATCATTCCTTGTTCTTCTTACTTATGCTTATGTTCTTACTTGCTTTCATCTAATTCTTGTACTTTAATCTTAAAGTCTTTCTTATTCAGCCCTATAAACTGTTTATTGTTATTGTTGAGCTCGATCCATCTAAGTAAATTACTCAAGTCTTCAGACTTATCCCTTCAATTCTGCATCCTTTACTTAACTTCTGTTTCAACAAGCAACAGCCTTACTTATCTCCTTATGTCTAGATGGCAAAGTAACTCTTCTACTGATGTACATTTGCATTGAGTACATTTGTATACTCAATAAACGCCTCATTTTCAACAAATTTAATTGGGAGTTTACAAACTACAAAAAGATTTAATAAAGCTTTCTTTATCTTATGTTAATCATGTTTCCATGTAATGACACTACCCTCCCCAAATGAATCTTTTTAAATTGTAAAGTTGTTTGTGTATCCTTATCGTTCTTATTTGTTGGATTGCTTTTACACATATTAGCATGTTTGTTTAAACTAGAAGTGTCATTTTTAATATCATCGACTTTTAAATTTTTTGAGCAAAACTTACATTTACCGTGCCTCCTTGACACTCCATCTTCATTTTCCTTCCATAGCACATCAAAATTTTTTCCAACAATCTGATGTTTGGTTGCTAGTCGTAGGATCCTGTTTTCTTCTCTTCGGGTTAAGATCGTCTAGTTCTTTCTCTAAGTTTTGGGCATTTTCCATATTTGTATCATTTGTGTAACTAGGTGTAGGTACAACAAACACAATATCATCATCATCCTCCTCCAAACAAAAAAAAAACAACAAATATTAATAACTTTAGAAAATTAACAAAATACAAATTACCATTCAATGTTTCCAACAACTAACACATTAATAAATTACACATAGTTCAACTAATATATGATCAAACATCTCATACATTCATTATTCATTAATACACAATATTCCAATCCAACATACATACATTGTTCAACATTATTCAAATATTCACTCATACATACATTATTCAACTAATTATTTGCATATACACATTATATTATTTTAGTAATAACAAATATTCATATGCATAGTTCAACTAATACAATATTGATCAAACATCATACATTTATTTCATTAATACGCATAATATTCTAACTATTAGCATATATTATTATTATTATTGTATATTTATTAGTGTTATTATTTAGCCTAATGTACCCTAGCCCGATAGTGTTAGCATTGTTGTAATCGGCCCTTATGGGTTTGTATTTGTATGTTTTGATAATGAACTATTCATCATGGGAAATAATCTGTTTATGAACATTCCTCTTCAATCTCGATAACGAATGTCTCTCGCGATATAAAGCCCAGCTTGTGGCAAATGGGCACAGTCAGTAGACAGGGATTGATTGCAATGTGACGTTAAGTCTGGTCGTTAAACCGGCAACCATACATATTGTACTCAGTTTAGCTATCTTAAGACATTGTCCTGTTCATCAGCTTGACATGAAGAATGCATTTCTTCATGGTTATCTTCAAGAGACTGTCTATATGCATCAACCACCAGGATTTTGAGACCCTCAGCATGCGAATCACATTTGCCATCTTCAGAGATCTTTATATGGCCTCAAACAGGACCCTAGGGCCTGGTATCAGCGGTTTGCTCAACACACTCTCCGCATGGGATTTCAGCACAATCTCACTGACTCATCCTTCTTTATCTACCACCATGGAGCAGACACTGCCTATCTACTTCTGTATGTTGACAACATTGTGCTGACTGCATCCTCTCAGGCTCTTCTCCAATTCATTATTACCTTACTTAGTCGAGAGTTTTTCATGACAGATCTGGGGACTCTCAACTACTTCCTTGGGATTTCTGTCACACGCTCCACCCACGACATCTTTCTATCTCAAAGAAAGTACGCCTCTAAGATCCTCAAGCGCACCCATATGCTTTATTATAATCATGCTCGTACTCCTACAGAAACTACCCATAAGCTGGATGCAACTGGACCTTGATGCTAACCCCTCTCTTTATCGCAGTCTTGCTGGTGCCATTCAATACCTGAATTTCACTCTCTCGAATATTGCGTTCGTCGTCTAGAAAATCTGTATTTTCATGCATGACCATCGAAAGCCTCACCTACACCTACTTAAGCGCATTCTGCATTACATCAGAGGGACCTTGGATCATGGTTTGTAGCTTCACAGTTCCCTGTCATCCGATCTTCATGCATACTCTGATTCAGACTGGGGAGGATGCCCGTTCTCTCGCTGTTCGACTTCAGGATATTGTGTTTTTCTTGGTGACAATCTTATTTCCTAGTCATCTAAACGATAAAGGGTCATTTCTCGTTCGAGTGCCGAGGTGGAATATCGCGACTTTGCCAACGCCGTTGGAGAGACTTGCTGGGTTCGTAACTTACTTCGTGAGCTTTGGTGTCCGCCTACCAAAGCCACTATTGTCTACTTTGACAATATCAGTTATGTGTATATGACATTGAACCCAATCCAAAACCAGCGCACGAAGCATATTGAGATTGACATTTACTTCGTTCATGACCTGGTGACACGTGGTGCCGTCTGTGTCTTTCACGTGCCTTCATCCGCTTAGTATGCTGACATCTTCACCAAAGGCCTTCCGACACAGCTCTTCAACGATTTCAAGTCCTGTTTGAACCTTCAAAACTCTCCTCCCGATAAAATTGTGGGGGGATGTATATTTATTATATATTATTGTATCTTTATTAATGTTATTATTTAGCCCATGTACCCTAGCCCGATAGTGTTAGCCTTGTTGTAATCCGCCCAAATTTTGAAGTTCATCAAAAATTGAATGACATCAAAACATTAATGAAAAAGCGTTAAAGACATCAACCTATAAATTAAAAACCTAGGCCCTGTTTATTTACCTCTTAATTGGGTTATTAAGAGGCAACCTCAATCTTACCAAAGAAATAAAACCGGCAATTACTATAATCCATCAACCAACACGTTCAATCTTACCAAAGAACAATGGGAACTTGAGTCGAAGGTATTTTTTTTAAAACCGCTGACAGTTGGGGGCCAAGTTCTACACTTCCCCGCCCTTTCGAGGATTCGACCCAATATTGTTTGAATGAGTTTGATGACATCGATTGCACTCAAAAGGAATCTGTAGGTGTAGCTGAGGAGTCTTCTGGACAATCAAAGAAACGAAAGCATAGACAGATTTCAAAGAGTTAAGATACATCGAATTCAAGATTCCTAGAGATTGGAGAAGATATTGCCAAGGTTGCTAATATATTTGTAGATAGTATGCTTCTTCAGATTTGGGTGCATGTATGGAGAAATTGGAAAAGCTAGGGTGGGAAAAATTTGACCCAAGATACACTACAACTATTTTGCTTTTTGGTGAGAGTGCTGAGAAGAGACAAGTTTGGTTAACTATTGATCCGCACATTTGTGAGACTTGGGTTAGGGGCGCCGGAGCACATTATGGAATGCTATGAACATGGTGTCTTTTGTTTTCTGTGAACTAGATTTTTGGTTGTGAAACTTGATGTTTATGGATTTAACATCATGTATTTTGTGAACTAGATTTTTGGTTGTGAAACTTGATGTTTATGGATTTAACATCATGTATTTTTTGAACTAGATTTTTGGTTGTGAAACTTGAGGTTTATGGATTTAACATGATGTATTTTGTGAACTAGATGTTTTGCTTGTGAAACTTTATGTTTATGGATTGAGCTTGATGTATTTTGTGAACTAGATGATTTGCTTGTGAAACTTATGTTTATGGATTGAACTTGATGAATTTTGTGAACTAGATGTTTTGCTTATGAACCTTATGTTTATGGATTGAACTTGATGTTTTTCTTGTGCATTTACTTTCCTCACAGATTGATTATGAATTTAGAGGAAGAGGAAATTATGTTTTTCCTTTTGGTTTGCTGTTATTGGCTGAGTTCAGCATCTAATAGAATTGAACGGGCAATTGATAACAATTCATAATTAAGTGGTCATGCATATACGCAAGAGTTGCTACATGGTACGTCTAGACAATGTCATGAGTTGATGCGTCTACATGGTACAATTGGTTGCAAAGCAGCAAATCAATAAGCGTTGAAGAACAGATGGTTATGCTCTTGACATTATAGGGCATAACAAATGATTCCGGATGATAAAACGAAGATTTCAACACTCCACGCAAACTGTTCATAAATGTTTTCATGAGGTTCTAAATGCAATGATGCTTTTTGCAAGCAAAGTTATCGTGCCAACATATTCTAATGCAACCGTACATTTCTCCAACCGACATAGAAGGCTAATAGAAAAATTTCTGGTGTAATAGGTGCGTTAGATGGAACTCTAGTACATGCAGTTGTGCCCACTGATCAACAGACTCGTTACAGAGGACGAGGAAAAGGTGAATTCTTTCAAAATGTATTAGAAATTTATGATTTTAATATGGTATTCACATTTGTATGGGCTGGCTGGAAAGGCATAGCACATGATTCACGAGTTTTGAAACAAGTTGCATTTAACTCGACTTCCGGCTTTCCATTCCCTCCACCAGGTTTGAAATATTTATTAATTTTATTATTATTTATGATTCAAATTTTTTAATCTAATAGTTCTGTCACTCATGTTTATAGATAAATATTATTTATGTGATGCTGCATACACCAACACTCATGGATTTATGGCTCCGTACTGTAACACGAGGTATTGGTTAGCTGATTATCATCGGAGACGAGCGACAAATAATGAAGAAAATTCAATCATGCTCACGCATAACTCAGAAATGTTATTGAGCGAGCTTATGGCTTTTTGAAGAAGAGATTCCCAATATTGAAGCAAATGGCTCATTTTCCTTTTTTGGTGCAAAGAGACATAGTTATTGCTTATTACGCTGTCCATAATTTCATAAGGAAATACGATGCTTATGATGAATTATTTATGGTGTCTGGAGAGAACATTGATCAAGTAGAAGGAGAAGAGGGTGATGGTCAACACATGCGTGACATGGAATGGGGTTCACAAGCCAATGAGTACATGAGTAATTTGCATGATCCGATTGCGAATCAATTTGCATGAAATTAAACTTGTAGGATTTGTTTGAATTTTCGTATGTCGTTGTGGATTTGAAAGCACTTATGTTTGATTTGGATTTCTGTTTAATTTGACTTGATGTTTAATTTGACTTTATGTTTATTTCGGATTTTATATGATATTTTATATTATTTTTAACATTATTCAAGAAGTTGGTTCAGTTAATTTATAAAACAGCAACATATATCCAGAATAAAACAATACGTAAAATTGTCAGTTTTTTTCATTCAGCACAGCAATTAAGAGGTTCCAACCAAACAACATGTTAACAGTTCAGCTCTTAACAATACAGACCCTCTTAAAATCTCAGATTTCTAACACCATTGAAAGATTGAAGCTTGAATTAGTTGTTGATTTTGATGAAGGTTGAACTCGATTTCAGTTTCTTTTAAGGGAAGGGGGTTATGTTTGCGTCGTCAACTATAGAAGGAAAGACAGAACCAAGGGAATTTTTTTTACATAAATGGCTAGATGAGTGAAACAGAGGACAAGCAATCAAATGCAAAAGGCCATTTCAACTTCACGTGTCGATTTATTTTTTCCCTATTCCCAATGGGACCTTACACGAGGAACCAATTTCAGCCAATTATAAAACTGAGAGATACACATGGTATCATTTGGTCCAGGTTCAGGTCCAAGGACCATTTCAGTTTGAGTCCACAGTCTGGATGCTCATGTCTAATTGAGTCAAACTTGAAACCTGTTGAGGGGAGTTTTTTCACAAAAATTGAAAAACACGATTCTTTTGAGTTTGTACTTCCATTATATTCAAGTTTTGAAGAAATGTATTGATATAATGGTTAATGAGCTTTTATTTTGACATGAGAATTGAAACATGAAAATTTTTGGTTGATTTAGACACCCCCCCCCAATTACGTGTTGGTGTTGACATTGAAACAAAGACAATTTCGTTTCCTACGACAATTGAAACTCTTGGTCGAGGCATTGATTTATCAGAAAATGACAATAAAAAGACACTACATTTGGATATGATTGCTCATTTGCTTATTTGTTTAGGAATAAATGCAAGAAATATAAACATACATTCAAGGACCGAAGGAGTTTGTTATCCCTACTTTCGGGTAAAAATTATGTGTTTGTAAGGCTAGCAATGTACATTAAACAATATGGAAATAGCAAAGTACTTTGATTAAATGAAACTACATTGCTGATTTTTGCATTATACTAAGGTAGATTTCTTTCAAAATAGAATGTATTAATGAGAAAAAAAGCGGAAGTACAATACTTAGTTGGTGGAACTTTTTTTTTTTTGAAGAATTTCCATTGTTGGACTTTTTAACTATATATTTGTTGTAATCAATTTTACCTTTTACATATCCCTCATGTTGTCTTTATGTTTGTATTTTGGGACCCAAAAATGTAGTCATTTAATTGGAACGTGGACCAAAACATCATAAAAAGCTCAAATAATGATCAAAATTGCAAGAGAATATTATTGGATCCATAGTTAAAAAAATAAGCTATACTCAAGGACAAAAACGTTACAAAAACCTCAAATAAGTACAAAAGTTGCACGAGAAACTTTTTAGGTCCATAATTGAAAAAAAATCAACTATGTAAGGGGTCTAAAATGTATATTTACTATATTTTATATTCTTTGTGAAACTTTCATAGCTAACATTGTTGAAATGTGGAGGCTATGGTGTAACCACAATTCCAATACATATAGTTTCTCATCTATAATGTGATTATTATTTTATTTAATTGACTACTTTTGCTAATCTAAGGTTTTATGACATACATGGGGTTAGTGAATAGATGTTGTAACATAGGGAGTCCAAGAAACTATAATTTGTGTTTCTAATTATCCAAGTTTTATCTTTCACAAGACTGGTTTTGAGCTTTTCCTTACACTCAATTTATGATGTACACAAGGTTAGTGAAGGGATGTTGTGCATAGGGAGTCCTACAAACTAAAATTGGTGTTTTCAATTGTTCAATTTGATCTTTTATAAGACTGGCCTAGAGCTTTTTCTTACACTCATCGAGGAGGACTACATTTTTTTAAATGAGAAGTTTATCAGTAGAAATGGTTATTTCAGTTGATAAATTAATAAATCGTTTCATCAATGAATCAAATACCAAGACACATACTACATATAATTTTTACTATTGTAAATTGTCATCTCATGTATTACACGGGTTTTTAACTTAGTATTTTTATACATGCAAAATGACACTGTAACCCCATAATGTGTTAAAGTTGGTTCATTTGGTCCCTAAGTTTATTTTGTTGCCTTACAAGGGCATGAAGTTTATATATCAATGTTTAAAAAGTCCTTTTGCCTTAAATGAAGGGGTAAACCGGTTATATGTCACGGTCAGTAGGTGAGTCAGCTTCCATTTCACTTGATATTATCCCAGTCCACAAAAATACGTATAAGATTTTCAATTGCAAGACTGCTTAAAAAAACCGAGGCGAAGGAAAAGCATGAACCCCGATTTCAGTCATTTTTCCCCAAATTTCGTTATTGTCGATCGAAATCATGACATTGAATATCGTCATTGATTTACACTTCAAAGGAACCTTCAATCGGCAACCGTTTGGGTACATCGATGGCATGTAGCAGTACCTTGACGATATTGATTTTTCGTCGATGGATTTGAAGGAATGTGTCGACTTCCTTGAACGATTTGCACAAAGGAAATGAAAGAAGATGTACTATTGTTTGCTAGATTATGACGTTCCTCATGGGTTACGCTTAATTACAAATGGAATGGAGTATGTCGAGTTTATAGAGATACTATACCACTGTGGAGTTCTTCTACAAATTTACATGGACCATGAAGGTGTAAACATACAGGACTAGAACGATGAAGTAGTTAGTCTTGATGATAATATTTCTGCTACAGGGGAGGTCTCACCCAGAATGCAAGATGAAATGGACATAACGGAAACTAATGATGAAGCAGAAATCGTCATCGGTGATGAAGAAGAAGATATGGATGTTGATGTCATCAACCAAGCACTCGAGTTTCCAACAAGGTACAATCCAAATGTTGAATGGAAGAAGCAGTTGCCTGTATTAGGTATGAGGTTCGAGAATCCTAAATAGCTTAAAAGTAAAAGGTTTTAGTAAAATGTTGTAATGGTTATTGCACTTTTAGGCTATGGTGAAACATCCCAAAATTTTAGGGTAAATTTAAAAAATTTTAAACGAAAACTTCAATACAAGAAAAGCCACTTAATTAATTTTCATAAAATTCCATAACTTATAAGTTTAATGAAAACACCCCAGGATTAACAGAAGTTAACGAAATCTCAATATAGCGGAATATTAATTCAAAAACAGTCCTCCAATGAAGCAGCACAGTGTATACACGTCATGCCTTGCCATCCATGATACCTGATGTACCTGAAACAATAGTTTATATAGGGAAAGGGTAAGCACGAAGCTTAGTGAGTTCCTCAAAATACCATACGATCCATCACATAATATACAACACATCATAACCATTCATATGTCTGTGAGACTCGCGGGCTATCCCTGTTCCGCTGAAGACTCACGGGCAATTCCCGTTCTTGTCTTATCGCTCGCAGGCTTCTCCCGTTCCGTCTAATGACTCGCAGGCTATTCCCGTTCCGCCTATTGGATCGCGGGCTATCCCGTTCCGTCTAATGACTCGCAGGCTATTCCCGTTCCGCCTATTGGCTCGCGGGCTATCCCGTTCCGTCCACAAACAATCATTATCATAGCAATAATTCATACAATTATCATAACAGGTAAGATCACCTTAGTCTAACATATCTTCCTTCCTACGCATGCAATATCATCTATAGTATAGTGAGAAGACTCACCTGATTATAGTTGACTATATCGTTTATCTTTCTCGGCTTTGTATTTCCTTCAACTTTAACTGTTAACATAATAAGAAATCTATCATTTCTTAATCCTTAACTATATTATAGTCGCATCATTAAACCCTTCAATAATTCCAATATGATACTCCATGATTTATCAAGTAAAGAACGGCCAGGTAGAAGATTAGATGGGGTGGCAGGATCCTTTCAGCATTTTAGCCTTTCGGAAAATCCAACAACCAGATCCCAAGTAATCGGCCTAGTCACCGTCCTCGTAAGTAAATCAATCGGTATTATATTCGGAAATTACGAATTGTTATAATAACGACATTTTAAGGTTTTTGTTTACTATTGTTAGAAATTAGTATAATATAACATATGTTATACTTATTAAATATTATACTTCTTAACACAAAAACCATTTTACAATACCTAATTAAGCTATAGAAAAGTTTGTAGTTACCTTATGACCAGTCGTCGGAACCTATAACTTCTTCGCTAGGCTTTTGAGCTTCCTTCCGCTCACTTCTTACACTCTAGTGCTTAGAAACCTCTATATATTGGATTGAGATTTGTTGGTGTGGTTTATGAGATGTTTTGGGGGGTATTTATACTTGAATTCTTGAATAAAAAATGGCATGACACTTTTGACAAAAGATTTTAATAATATAATTTTGTTGAAATTAAAGGCCTTCTAGAATCAGTCTGTTCAAGACTGGTTTAGCCGATCTTAAACCCATTAAATTCACGTTTTTATTTGATATTCAGAAAATTCATCTCAATACCTTTCCAGGGATGTATTTTACGTATTTATACGATTTTTCTATGATTTATTATGAATTTTTGAAAACAGACTATTTAATCTGTCAATTCCGAACTAATCAGTAAAGATTGCATTTTTTTACCATAGATAATCTCATTTTCAAGCTTACTATTATTTTTGGTAATTGTACTAGACTCAATTTGTAAACTTTGTACATTGGTTTGAGGTCCAAACAATTTTCCTAGAATTAATTATGATTTTTCTAAAAACGACACAAAATGCTGATTTTATATGAAATTGTAACTAAAGTTTTTCTTAGCTTTATAACTACCAAAAATCATATAATTCCTAACACTCTTATTTTAAGTATATGTTATAATCAGGATACGGGTCTTACAAGTCTCCCCCACTTATTTGGATTTCGTCCCGAAATCCGCATTCTCGAACGCCTCTATGTATTTCCCATCGAGTCCTTATGTTCTTCAAAAATCCTCCTCATCTTATTGTCGAACCTTTACAAGGTTTCATTATCTTTCCCTTCAACTTTCACATGTCTCTGTAATAATGCTTAAGGTCCTATTATTCTCATTCACTCCATACTTCTTTTCTTCTAGTTACTCTAGATGTAAAACTCTAACTGTTTCTCATAGTCCCACACATCAACTTGACCGGCTACTTTCTACAGTACATATTTAGTACTTTCTAATCTTCATGTATACATAGTTAACCTAGTTAACTTGCAACATCTAATTTTTAATACTATTTCGTATTTATATGAATTCGCATATTTCAACACACATTTGTGTCAATTCAATATTTTCTTTTAAATACTTTTTGGCTAAATAATTCTATATTTGTAAAATCTCCAAAAAAATTTGTTTCACCGAAAAATATAAAATTTACATCATCTTTCGTAAGTTCTTTTTTTTTCTTTGAAGTACTGAACACTCTTTAAACTATTTCCATTATATGGAGACATAAAATTTTGTTTTATTTCAAGAGTCTCTTTATTATCTCGTTCTCACCAGAGTCAAGCAGGGAATTTTGAAAAAATGTCACTTGGGGTAGTGACAAGTCGCATCTACTGTAGTTAGTTTGAATTTCGGTAATTAAAACGTGAGGTGTCCTTTCAGTTCCGTGTGAACTTTCGGTTCCAGCTGTAAGATACTATATATACAGGTATGTAGTATCATTCATTTCCACATTCATTTTCAGTCTCGTCCTCTCTTATCACTAGTTTGTTCATAAACGAACTCATATTTAAAGTTAAGTCATGGAAAACAGATCTTCAATGGGCGATCTGTCGAACCCTGGACCTGGTTTTCCGCAAGGAGAGGGTACTTCAGACCAAGCATTCTTAATAGAGTTCGGTATCTCTAACATTCTAGACATCTATCATCCATACTTCAATTATCTTTCTAATGTTTTGTTTGATTTTGAATTATGGTACAGTCTTCCAGATATAATACCAATAGAGCAACTCCACAGTGAGCCAGAAATTTTTCCCGAGCTGAACATTAACTCAGAAGATCCGGTGCATGCATCTTTAGACTTTGTACTTGATCAGACTCCATACCTTCTACCAGGTTAAATTCTTTTAAATGATTGCTTTTATGAATATTCAGTTTTTGTTTTATCATCTGACAATTGTTATTTGTAGACCCACTTGTGGATGATCTATCTGACTACAATCCATTCATCGACGTACCATCAACGAGTAATGAGATCATCCCCATGAATCAAGGATTCATGACTGACATTCAGAATGAAAGTCAATTACAAACAACTCATAACATCAATATTGAAATGAATCCCGAGCTTGGGGTTGGTTTTCAATATCAAAATCACCTTCAGGTGATTCAGAGGAACTTAGAAGGATTTCAAAATCCTGAGTCCATGATTGAAAACGTACAATTACCACCGATAGCTACCGATTTTAATGAATCAATGTCCATATTTGGTTCAGAAAATCAGGATCATGTTCAAATGATCCCAAATATTAATAGTACATTTGAACTCAATCTTCCGATTCCTACAACCACAGTAGCTGGCA
Organism: Cichorium intybus; assembly: GCA_023525715.1. Taxonomy (NCBI): domain Eukaryota; kingdom Viridiplantae; phylum Streptophyta; class Magnoliopsida; order Asterales; family Asteraceae; genus Cichorium; species Cichorium intybus. The sequence continues at coordinate 100,911,306 of CM042014.1, forward strand.
CTAGAAGAGGTTTCAGACACTCATTAAGTAGAGAAATAATAGCTGAACACTTTAATAAACCAATTGAGGAAGCTGCGAAAGAACTCAACATTGGATCGACTCAGTTAAAAAAACGCTGTAGATATTTAGGTATCGAACATTGGCCCCAACGACAACTTAAGAGTCTGCAAACTCTTATTGATCGTGTTGAGGTAAAGAATTACATTTTTGTTTTTAATTCCTTTATATCATAAAATTGTAATTACTAAATTTATTTGTGTCACAGGAATTTGGTAACGAGTTTAGCGGAGCAGCAGGATTATCGAAAGATTTAATACCCAACCTAAAAAGGGAGAAAGAAGCAATAATTGAAGGATCACAATCGGGTCTAACAGACGGCACAAAGAAACTGATACAAGCTGCTCATAAGGTTGTATTTAGGAAAAGAAAAATTCAGGAAAAGGGGGAAACTTCATCAAGAACTCATACACAGCAGCAATCTCTGCCATCTAATTCTGGTATGAGTAGTATTAACCCTGGTTTACTTGAGTCTTCGAGTGAGGAGAATTTTTGAGGCTTTGTAGGTGACCCAGCCTGGTTTTCTCCTTCTTGTAGCAACCCCCAACTGGTTCCAAATTACAGCCTTTCCTCATCACTGCCCTACTTACACACGCCCCAAATGAGTCAATATTTAGCCCCTAATCATGGGGTTACAGGTTCCAACCCTATTGAGACCCCATACCTTGGAGCTCCTCCTCCAATAACTGGAAGCATACCACTTCCAAATCCTCAAGAAGGTACAAGTCAACCTAATGATGCCAAAGATTGGAGTGTAGAAGATCTTTTCTCACTTCTTTCTGATTCTTCGGTTTAGGTTAGTAGTTTTGTAAACTTTTCTTAACGTATTAATATAAAGTTGTAGTAATGAATTAAAGATATTGACATGTTACTATAATTTTAATAATTTCATCGATTCAATATAATATTCATGTTGTTCCCTTAATTTCGTATTCCTCCCCCACTTGGACTAAAGTCCAAGTCTGTTTATTCGATTTATAATTTTTTTTACGAGCCCTTACTCTCTCGAACGAAAAACAAGCCCACTCTGCTCAGCCAACAACTTGCATCGGGGCAAACACTATCTCAATAAACATGTTTCGATAATGTAAAGATGTTTACATCAACCACCATATGTTACTCATCCGCTTGCGACCCTAGTCAACACCTCTATCGTCAGTTACCTCAATCACAAGTGAGTGATCCAAACTCTCAACCCACACGACCTGATCAATCACCCAAGCAAGATCAATACAAGGGTAGGTAGCCCCACTATTACACAGCACTAGGCATGTACAGAGTTGACTCAAAAATACCCGCTATCATCTCAGGCGCCGCTTGCACCTCTTTGACCGTGAGTTGGAAAACTCACCCTTGCATCCTCTAGTCTCTGTCTGACTTGTGCGCCCATTAGTTGCATGAAAAATCGCTACCACAATAGCATTTTGGCATTCTCCCTTTCAACAGTCTTTAAGCTCAGTAATTAACTTAAGCATGATCGGTCCAACCAAACTGGTATGATCGCATCTTAATTGTTCCTACTGAACCTCACAATCAACATTCAAAAATTGAATGGATAAAAGTTTGCCACATTACACTAGCATTTAAGTTAATTATGCCAGACACTCACATATTCAGCTCCTTGGATCCTTCGTGACGAACTCCCGACTCGAACGTGGATCCTGTGCTTTCGATAGTAGGAGCTCTACTACTACCTTCCACACCTATCCATGTTCATTCCAAGACCCGTCTCGAAATATCCAATTCGCTTCTTACCGATAATTTTAACACATATGCCCTTACAAGGCATATGTCAACCCTTCTAGGAATACTTGGAATCCCACCCCCACCCTGCTATTCTAACTAAGACGGAACTTCCTCCAGTGATGACAGGTTGTTTCGCGAACGTAGTTGTATACAATATCGAACTAAACAGTCTTTCAAATAAGAGAATCTTCCCTAAGGCAACAACCAAACAAGGAACATGCAATAAGGTCAACTCACACATTGTATGACTATTCAGTCCATATTGTATACAACTTAGTGGAAATCTCTAAGCAACCTATCGGCACTAGCATACAGTTCTATTAGCAAATAGCAGATAATAATACAACAGTATGTGATCTCTACCAGGCATTTCAGCAAACATATACCATATGTTTTTTTTTAACATCCACAATATTAAATACTTAACCCTTTTCTCATACTGGCGTCGGCTGGCGGTACACACTGTGTCTTCAGTTCACCCTTCATAAAACATCCTTCTTTCGTATAAATGTTTTAAGAAAACTCTTAAGCGTCAACTTGAGTCCAGAACTCACTAAGTGAGCCTGATTCTCTCAAGCTGTGCTCTGATACCAACTTGAAACATCCCAAAATTTTAGGGTAAATTTAAAAAATTTTAAACGAAAACTTCAATACAAGAAAAGCCACTTAATTAATTTTCATAAAATTCCATAACTTATAAGTTTAATGAAAACACCCCAGGATTAACAGAAGTTAACGAAATCTCAATATAGCGGAATATTAATTCAAAAACAGTCCTCCAATGAAGCAGCACAGTGTATACACGTCATGCCTTGCCATCCATGATACCTGATGTACCTGAAACAATAGTTTATATAGGGAAAGGGTAAGCACGAAGCTTAGTGAGTTCCTCAAAATACCATACGATCCATCACATAATATACAACACATCATAACCATTCATATGTCTGTGAGACTCGCGGGCTATCCCTGTTCCGCTGAAGACTCACGGGCAATTCCCGTTCTTGTCTTATCGCTCGCAGGCTTCTCCCGTTCCGTCTAATGACTCGCAGGCTATTCCCGTTCCGCCTATTGGATCGCGGGCTATCCCGTTCCGTCTAATGACTCGCAGGCTATTCCCGTTCCGCCTATTGGCTCGCGGGCTATCCCGTTCCGTCCACAAACAATCATTATCATAGCAATAATTCATACAATTATCATAACAGGTAAGATCACCTTAGTCTAACATATCTTCCTTCCTACGCATGCAATATCATCTATAGTATAGTGAGAAGACTCACCTGATTATAGTTGACTATATCGTTTATCTTTCTCGGCTTTGTATTTCCTTCAACTTTAACTGTTAACATAATAAGAAATCTATCATTTCTTAATCCTTAACTATATTATAGTCGCATCATTAAACCCTTCAATAATTCCAATATGATACTCCATGATTTATCAAGTAAAGAACGGCCAGGTAGAAGATTAGATGGGGTGGCAGGATCCTTTCAGCATTTTAGCCTTTCGGAAAATCCAACAACCAGATCCCAAGTAATCGGCCTAGTCACCGTCCTCGTAAGTAAATCAATCGGTATTATATTCGGAAATTACGAATTGTTATAATAACGACATTTTAAGGTTTTTGTTTACTATTGTTAGAAATTAGTATAATATAACATATGTTATACTTATTAAATATTATACTTCTTAACACAAAAACCATTTTACAATACCTAATTAAGCTATAGAAAAGTTTGTAGTTACCTTATGACCAGTCGTCGGAACCTATAACTTCTTCGCTAGGCTTTTGAGCTTCCTTCCGCTCACTTCTTACACTCTAGTGCTTAGAAACCTCTATATATTGGATTGAGATTTGTTGGTGTGGTTTATGAGATGTTTTGGGGGGTATTTATACTTGAATTCTTGAATAAAAAATGGCATGACACTTTTGACAAAAGATTTTAATAATATAATTTTGTTGAAATTAAAGGCCTTCTAGAATCAGTCTGTTCAAGACTGGTTTAGCCGATCTTAAACCCATTAAATTCACGTTTTTATTTGATATTCAGAAAATTCATCTCAATACCTTTCCAGGGATGTATTTTACGTATTTATACGATTTTTCTATGATTTATTATGAATTTTTGAAAACAGACTATTTAATCTGTCAATTCCGAACTAATCAGTAAAGATTGCATTTTTTTACCATAGATAATCTCATTTTCAAGCTTACTATTATTTTTGGTAATTGTACTAGACTCAATTTTTAAACTTTGTACATTGGTTTGAGGTCCAAACAATTTTCCTAGAATTAATTATGATTTTTCTAAAAACGACACAAAATGCTGATTTTATATGAAATTGTAACTAAAGTTTTTCTTAGCTTTATAACTACCAAAAATCATATAATTCCTAACACTCTTATTTTAAGTATATGTTATAATCAGGATACGGGTCTTACATATGGGGTCATGGATGAGTGAAGAATACTCATTTCAAATTAAGTCCCTTATAGATGAACAAGATTGTGCAAGAAATTTCAAATTGGGTTCCATTGTCAACTATGCTTGGATTGGCAGTCATTACACTAATGAGATACTACAAAAAAAAGAAAATAAGTGTTAGACTCCTAAGGGAAGAGGTCAAAAAGGGATTTGGTAAGTATGAGCCCGTGTAGGAGAGCAAAAAAACATGCATTATCTCTAATCAAAGGTACCATTGTGGAACACTACATGAAGCTATGTTCATATGGTGAGGAGATTAAGATATCAAATATAGGGTCTACTGTAAAAATGGATGTCAATAGCATACTAGATGGGAAAAATTATTTTAGCAAATTTTATGTATGTTTTGGTGGTATAAAAGAGGGCTGGAGAACTGGATGTTTTTTAAGGGTTTATGTAGTGGGGAGCTGTTAAGTGTCGTATGAAGGGATGCAAATAACAAGATATTTCCAATTGCATGGGCTGTTGTGTGTGTGGAGAATAAGGAAAATTGGAAATGGTTATTGCAAATTCTAGAAGAAGACCTGCACCTTGAACAAGGCTTAGTGTGTCCTTGATGTCTGATTAGGATAAGGTATGACAAACCACTGATGTGTGTTTATTTTTATCAAAAACAATGTGACTTATTTCACATTAACTACATGCTTGCAAGGTCTTCTGGAGGCAGTGAATGAGGTGTTGCCTGAAGCTGAGTATAGGCAGTGTGGAAGGCACATCTATGCTAACTTCAAGAAGAGATTTATAGGAGCTCATTTTGAAAACCTTTTTTGGAAAGCAAGTAAGGCTACAACAGAACCCCACTTCAATACAATAATGAATGAAATTCAGCAAGTGAGCACTACAGCACATGAGTACCTCTTAGATAAGAATCCAAATACATGGTCAAGAGAGTTTTTCAAATTTGGTAGCATGTGTGATGCTGTTGTGAATGGGTTTTCAGAAATATTTAATAGTGTCATCACTGAAGCCAGGAAAAACCCAATAACTACCATGCTTGAAGAAATTCGTATGTATGTGATGGAAATGATGCATAAGTTGCACCTTAAAGGAATTAACTGGCCTGACTACCAAATTCTTCTCATAATTAGACAAAAAATAAATGAACTGAAAATCCATCAAAGGTAAATTTTACATTATTTTTTCTTTACTTTACATAGACAATAATATTATGATGTGTATAATAGGTACCGGCAACTTCTGCCTTGTGGTCTGATGCAATTTGAAACAAGAAATTTGGGTGAGTCATATGCTGTCAATTTGGAGAAGAAAACATGCACTTGTAGGTTATGGGAACTGAACGGTTATGGTTGTGTACATTCTATGGCAGCTATTTCATATCTGAACAAGACAATAGAGGTTTTTATTTATCCATTGTACCTTGCCACATTTTACAAAAACACTTACAAGAATCTTTTACTTGGTATAAATGGATGATAAATATGGCCCAAAACAGACTATATTCCACATTTACCCCCAATTAGAAGAAGAACACCCGGGAGGCCAACCATAAGGCGGAAGAAAGATGCTTCTGAGAGGGCTAGCAAACACACTGTGTCAAAAGTAGGGAAAAAAGTGTTATGGGGTATTTGTAAAATGACTGGGCACAACAAGGTAACATGCAAACAGCTTGATAGAACATCTAATTCCACTACTACCAAGGTTGGTAAAAAAACATGTGCCAAATCAACCAAACATGTAGTCTAGACCATTGGTGTAAGAAGGTTTGGAAGTTGAAGGTGGACAGTTCACTCAGGAAAGTATTAGTAACAGGAAACGTGTGCCCAAAAGATCTGAAAGATTAGTCAAAAAGAAAATTGCAAAAGGGTTGAAGTACCGAGTGGTGAAGGGATGACCTTAGGACAACCCATGAATTTGGATTAGTTTGAAACTAGAAAATGTAGTTTGGATGAACAATTTTAATGTTTAGTTTTATAATAAGTAAATTGTGTCATTTGGGTTTGTTGTTTGATCTTGCGTTTGATATTCAAGACGTTTTTAAATATGGCAGTGTACTTTCATATTTCTTTCGATTACACCATTCTACTTTAGCATTTCTTTGTTATTAAAGCATTGTACTTTAGCATACTTCAGGTTACAAGAATGTAACTTATAGAATGTAACTTATAGACTGTATTTGTAGAAGGAATTCCAACACAACAAATCAATAACCCATGTGTTTGTTCTAACAACAATAAAAGGATTCCTTCAAGCTTGTTGGATCATTGTCAACGAATACCAAATGAAGAACACATTTTCGGTACAACAATTTGCAAGCTACCTAGTGTTAAACTTCCATAATCTGGATAGCGAAGTTAGGGTTCCATCGATTAACTGTCTAAATATATTTTCTACTTTCAACAACAACTCACGAACATATACCATATTCAAAGATCTATTATATTCGATCATAAATGTAACATACCAACAGTTAAACTTCCATACAACCGATTCGACAAAATGCCTGCTCTAACAGGACTTCAAATGCTAACATAAAGCTACGTAATTTCACTAACCAAGAAATCCCACCAAAATATGTTACCCTCCCCCAAACATTGACCAACCCACAAACAATATTCTAAGGTTAGTTCAACATGGCATAACCTACTCCCAAAGCCACCAACAACACGAATCCACCCCACAACATCGACTTCACCATCTTATTCAGCTTCACAACCTCACCCCTGAGAACGCCATTCTCAGCTTGGACGCGATTCATACCGGCGTCAAACTCCTCGGGAATCCGGGTCAACTCCAACTGCATCTGGGCATTCATGTTGTCGTCGGTAGAGTAAGTGTTGGATATCACATCGTGGATGGAGAATTCGGTAAATGAGAACTCAATGGATGGATCCATGGTAACGAAACAATAAAAACGAACGATTGGAATTCCTTATCTAAGAAATTTGCTGATATCGGGTAACCAATTTTGATTTCATGCTCGAAAGAGGGCTCCATTTTATATTAGCTTTCAACCGGTGAACCTTGGGGACCAAGGCAAACAATAGCCGATCACCCACTCCTGCTGGTTGCTGACATCATTCGATACTTGCCATGCGATCACATTTATCCTACATGGACATTAGAAACCGGTTTTAAATGGTTGAGTGTTCTTTTTATCCAGTAAATGTAAACCTTATTCCCCCCAAAAAAAAAAAAACAAAAAAAAAAACTTTAGGGGTATTTTAGTACATAAGCCAAGACTTCATCAAGTCTTGGTGTCATTTTGCCTTTTATATATTTAATGCAATAATTGCTCTCTTCTATTCGTATCGATTTGGACTCGTAACACATAAATATTTTAGTGCCATGGTACAAACACCTTTGATATCTGTTGACTAATGGATCGCCTCAAGATGTAATTCCAATCAAAATGCACATATGAATCTTACCCAAGAAAAAAAAAATAACTGGACCACTTGTTCAACGTCAATGAAATTGATTTGCAATTAGTTCAATAAGAAAAGGAAATTGATTTGCAGTTCCATTAACACCAATCACTACAATTCAATTTTTTAGTAATTCAACTTCAAACATAGTCAAAGTACCATCCAAACGAAGGTACAACGAAATAGGTTACTCATTTGATTTTAATAAGTAGATTAACACTTTATTCAATTAAAAATCTTCACTTTCAGAGTACTATTAGCCATATTATATTTTCTGCTAATCATGTTGTAGATCGTTTTCAAAATACAATACCTTTAACTTTGGATTATTGTTGTCCAAGTTCATCCAAAAATGTACTATATTATCTTTGCTCCCTAAAATTGGACCACTTTTTGACATCAATGACATGTCCATATGCAATTTAATTAAACCAAATAATCTTTATGTAATCACGTCTTAGTAAACCCCACAGATTTCAATCTATCAAACCTATGATGGCCAATCCGGTGCCAACGTTAACGGATATAATTAATAAACCGCTATCCGGATTCCCTTACATTTTAATGGACAAATAGTCCAATGCCGCAAAATTATGTTAGTAATTTCCGGATTAAAGGATTTTGAGATAAGCCTTACAAGATGAGGTGTTAGGATAGTAATTATCTAATAATACAAGTCGGTATTATCATACAATTAAAAGTCCTAGCTTGTGGTTATCAACATGCATGCGTCTAGTATATATAGACGACTAGATGTCGAGTTACGGTATAAAGAGTGTGGGAACGATTGTAACAGAGTTTTGAGTTATTATTATTATTATTTTTTTGGTTATAATAAGAGATATTCCCCTAATCTTTTTGTGACTTTCTTTTACATTTTACCGATTACTGTCAATAAACTATAATAACTATTAAAGTTTAAATGCTTTAGTTATCTGTAGTTAGAACAATTTTATAAATTGCAGGTCGTGAAACGAACGAATTTGTACGTTATCAAGAACATAAAAAACTGTGTTTCATGATATGTTGGAAAATCTATAGAGACGGTATGTATAGAGCGAGATTGTCATTTTCGGAGGGTGATAGGAGTGAAGGACAGTTGTCCAATATGCTCCAGACACACCGGAGACCACCGTACATCACAACTCTAAGACCATCCCCATTGGGGTTGGGGGTGGGGGGGTTGGGGCTTGAGCCCGAGCGCTCGGTGGATTTTTTAATTTATACTAAGTGGTGACGTAGGCCATGCCACGTTGCAGATCCCAACTTCCAACCCAATATTTTTCTTTTGTCACGGGTCTTTAAAAAATTACCGTTTATGGTTTTTTTTTAAAAGAAAGTTTAGATTGAAATAGTATTAAATGAGATGGTAGAATATATTTTTAATAAGATTAGTTATCTTAAAATTTTAATATTATTTCAAACTATATTTTTGGAAAAATGTCATAAAATGTACTTTTTTCTCACTAAATAAAGTATAATATTGACATATTTTCAAATTCATTTTCTGAGTAAATTACAATTTTGGTAACTGTGGTTTGCATGAAATTTCACTTTTGGTCATCGTTTCATTTTTTCACGCTGATGGTCCATGAACTACATTTTTGCTTACACTATTGGTCCCTTGCCCAGGTAAAAAGACCAATATACCATTTTTAATTTCTTTTTCTTTTTTCTTTTAATGTATTATTTATTTAATGAATTAAAAAAAGAAAAAAAAAACCAAACCCAACCCCGTCCCCCACCTTCCGTCTATCTCTCTCACCGCCGGGGTCTATCTTCATCGTTGTCAAATTCACACTCATGGCATCCATCGTTAAACAAGGTTGTGCGATTGGCTGAAATGCTTGTACCCAGACTCCATCGATCCGGCCCTCGTGTAATTCGACATTTGATTTTTGAACTCTTTTGCCACAAGATCGTAAAGGATCCATGACCGTGAAGGTTGTGCCGGAATCATGATGGTTCCGCCGTTGCCGTCAGTTCCGGGCACCAGAAACCCATACGGAATCTTCACTGTTCTACCACCGACGATGATTTTCCGGAGGTTTACGTAGTAGTAATCCTGAAAATCCGAGCTTGAATTCCCCGGGTTTTTCTGAAACATGGTATAACTGATTCCTGTACTTCCGGTGGTGGAATCTGAAGAATTTCGAACGAGAACAAGCTCGTTGCTCACCGGCGCGTCGTCAAACCAGTGAGAGATTAAACAATATGAAAACTTTTTCAAACCCAACTGATCGGGTAAAGAAGAAGGCCCACGTCCAAACCCAGCAATACTCGACGGTGGTTGAGTAGATACAATGGAGCATCCAACACATAAATTTTTCACATCGCCTTGAGGGAAATCCAACGTCTCCGACAACAGTACCCCGGATGTTGAAGCATGTACGTCGGACAATTCTCGTTACCCTTGCATGGAACTGGTTCACTCGACCCGAAAACTCACTGACATTTCTTGTCATTACGCCGGATAATTTTAGCTGATGACGATTGATTCGGGATGAATTTGGGGGTGTTGAGCCGGTTAACATTCGGAAACCCACAGCGGCGACCCCGGATGCCTTCCATCTACTGCGTTATGTGATGAAGGAAGGGGATAGCATTGAATTGTTAGCAAGCATATTTGCAGGTTTCTTGCTGCAAACGTTCACCGGAGGGAGAGAGAAAAATACTTTGTTTTTTTTTTAATTGAAGATTGTGAAGCTCCTGATGACGAATTTAGCCAAGTGGAGGAATAGAATTCCGTATTTGAAGATTATGAAGCGTCCACTATTAGCATTGATTGTGAAGCTCCTGATGACGAATTTAGTTTCTCTCTCAATCAATTTTTATACGTAGCTAACAACCATGGAATCAAAATCCTCACAAGATGAAGAAACCCAGAAGACGGTGGTGAGAGAGAGAGAGAGAGAGAGAGAGAGGGGGAGGGTGGGTGGGGGTGGGCGGTTTAGGGTATTTTTCCTTTTTTTTAATTCTCAAAATAAAAAAGTTTTAAAAGAAAAAAGAAAAAGAAATTAAAAGGGTATATTCATCTTTTTACCTGGCCAAGGGACCAATAGTGTAAGCAAAAGTGTAGTTCAGGGACCATCAGCGTGCAAAAACAAAACGATGACCAAAAGTGAAATTTCAAGCAAACCACAAGGACCAAAATTGTAATTTACTCTCATTTTCTGGTCTTTATTTTATTATCTCTTTTGATTTTAATAAAATAAAAGTTAATATATATATATATATATATATATATATATATATATATATACACATACATACATACATACATACATACATACATACACACATACAATATATATATATATATAATTATATATATATATATATATATATATATATATATATATATATGTGTGTGTGTGTGTGTATGTGTGTGTGTGTGTAACGTCCCAATTTTCATCATAAATAAAAGGTTTTAGAAAAAACATTTTCAATAATAAAAACATCATTTCATTAAAACTCTCAATTATAATTCATGTTTCAATAATCAAAACACTTAATATCATCATTATCCAAGACCAACAATCAGCGCAAGTTAAAAACATAAACATTGTCAACATAAATCATAATCCATAAGAGAAGCAGCGCTAGTGTGTACTCATCATGGCTTGCCATCTCTCATACCAGAAGTACCTGAAATAATGTTATCTCTCATACCAGAAGTACCTGAAACAGTGGTTATTAAGAAAAGGGTAAACACACAGCTTAGTAAATTCCAACACATACACCGCGTAGCAATCATACATGCTTTACTCCTAACAAAAAGGATACATCACATACATCACCGTAAAAACTAGTCTACTTTACCCAATACATTGAGTCGTGCTACCTTGCTCAGCACCCCGAGCCATACTACCTTGCTCAGTACTTTGAGCCATGCTACCTTGCTCAATATTTCGAGCCACACATACCTTGCTCAGCACTTCGAGCCATGTATACTTTGTTTGGTACTTAGAACCATGCACACCTTGCTCAGTACCTCTTACCATGCATACCTTGCTCTGTACTCACATACTTGTAATCATGTATATAGTAGACATTACAACAGTCTAGTGCTACCCAAGTACACATCAAACACATATTAGACACCCAAGCAGCCTAGTACTATCCATATAGATCCTATATGTACACACAAGCTAAAGTAAAGGATGGATAACACTAACACGGCGTAGTGAGGAACTCACCTCAATCAGCAACATAGAATTTGTATAGCTACTCTGAGAACCCAACCAAAGATCAACACATACTCCTTACACTCCTCTTAGGCGTCTTAAAGTGTTATAAGGTATAATAGCTAGACTTTAACCCTTCATATATACTTATTTATTATTAGGTTCATATATCCGGTTATGTCCCAAAATAGTAGTCTACTCAAGACTACTTTACCCCCCTCAAATCCTTCCATTCCGTAATATTTTACATATCATTAAAATTCAGTCTCTTATCTATTTTTCTATAATTTTATACGAGTTTATGAAGTTAGGATATCAAAACCATGCAGATCGGACTAGTCTATGAAAATGAAACTTTTCAACCCAGATAGAGCTATTTCTAGGCTTAGGCTAAAACATATTGGTTGTTCCAGACTCAAATGCCAAACTTTGCGCACTAGTTTTAGGTTCAAATGTTACTCGTACGATTTTATACGAATTTTACAATATGCCAACAAACAGTGCATATTTACACGACCTAGATAGGGGATGGATCAAGCAACCAAGAACTCCAATTCGGCCTCCTTCCCTATCCACTTCCTTTCTGTCGTCCTTCTCCCTCTCTCCATGTTTTCTCGGTCGTCACACACAACACACACACTCTACGATTTAGTTTCTAGGGTTTTTTAGACTTGGGAGGGGTTTAAATACTAGCTAGGGCAGCAATAGGGTGGGCCAACCTCATGGGGAATCGAACATTAGGGCCGCTAGCATGGGATCGTTGAGTTTTGTTGTCCTATAGCCCCTCGTCTTTTCCGTAATGACATAAATAGCCCCTTAATGACATGTGTTTTCAAAATAAGTCCATTGTTTTCGCATATTTAACCCCTTATATCGATCTAATTTATTTTTCTTATTATTTTATATATCTATATTATTTTATTTGATAAAATAAATGATTTGAGTTAAATTAACGAGCGTATCGAAAAACAGGATGTTACAACTCTCCCCCGCTTGAGTCAGACTTTGTCCCCGAAGTCTACGTCAATAAAATACTCTGGTTAATTCTCTCACATCTACATCTTTGGCTCCCAAGTCCATTCAGAACCCTTCCAGTGGTGCCACTGAACATTCACTAATCCGATCTCCTTGTTGCGCAAGGTCTTCGTCTTTCTTTCGATGATGGGAATCGGCTTCTCAATGTAATTGAGTCGCTCGTCAATCTGAATATTCTCAAGTGGGACCACTGTCGTCGCGTCCATTTAACGCTTGCACAGCTGAGACACATGGAAGTTGTTCTACAACAAACTCAACTCATCAGGTAGCTCCAATCAATATGCTACATTTCCTACTCGTGCAATGACTCTGTATGGCCCAATATACCAGGGCCCCAACTTTCCTCTCTTACGAAACCGAATCACTCTTTTCCAAGGAGAAACCTTTAACAAAACGTAATCTCTCCCACCTAAAACTCCAAATCCAAATGACTATTTTCGGCGTAGCTCTTTTCTCGACTCTATGCAGTACCTAGATGATCCTGAACCATCTAAATCAGCTCAATCGTCTTAAGTATGATATTCGTGTTCCCCAATACCTGCTAACCAACCTCACTTTAGCAAATGGGCATCATGCACTTCCTACCATATCATCCATTCCCTCTGGCAGGTTCAATATTGGAGCCTCACATAATCACCTCCACAGCTCCTCAAAGGCCGCCTGTTGCGTGTTGCCCCAACTACAAGTTGTTGTCTTCTTAGTTAGCCAAGTCACGGGTAATGCAATTTTGGAGTAATTCTAGATGATTCTCCGATTATACTCGGCCAACCAGAGAAAACTCCGGACCTCAGTGTGAGTCTTCGGCACCTCCCACTTCATGACTGCTGAAACCTTGGTCAGATCGACCATTATACCCTTCTGGCTCATGATATGCCCTAGAAACTAGACCTTTCATAACCAAAACTCGCACTTGGAGAATTTCGCATAAAGCTTCCCCCTTCTCAATGACTCCAAGACCTCGCGTAAGTGCATATCGTGTTCCTCCTTTGTCTTCGAGAAGATTTGGATGTCATTGATAAACACGATCACCGAGCAGTACAACATCGGTCTACACACCCGGTTCATAAGGTCCATGAATGTTGTGGGTGCATTGGTGATCCCGAAGGGCATCACCACAAACTCATAATGATCGTAGTGTGTAGGAAATGTTGTCTTCTCCGTGTCTTCACACCTCACCCACATCTACTAATAACCTGACTTCAAATCGATTTTCGAGAACCATGCTGATCCCTGAAGCTAATCAAATATGTCATCAATACTCGGTAGGGGATAATGGTTCTTCACCGTAAGCTTATACAGGTCACGGTAATCGATACACATGTGCTGTGAACCATCCTTCTTCTTTACAAAAGAATCGGGGCTCCCAAAGGTACGTAACTCAGTCTAATAAACTCATTTTGAAGGAGTTCCTGTAGTTGTGAATATAACTCCTTCATCTATCCACGTATCCAACACATACTAGTCGATACGTGTATCCAAGACATGTGCCAAATACCCGGTGCCACTACACTGTAGGTACTTCCGAGCCCTCGCAGCTAGACATATCGTCGTACTACGTCCGGGGGCATCACCCAGTACTAATAGTTCTCCCCCGCTTGGGGTTCGAACCCGTATTTTTTGCAATGCCAAACAATCTCTGCATCAACCGCGTCTATCCGATCTATCCCTACAACCACACATACCTCCCACATCATTATCGGGTTCAAGTCAATCGGAAATCTATAGCCATTGATCTCCAAAGTGCAATTGCGATAAACATGAGTAGCCGTCACCATCCTATCATCGACGACCTCAACAAGTGGGTGATCTAGACTCTTGATAACACGGCCCAGTCGATCACGAAAAGTAAGAGAAACAAAAGAGTGGCTAGCTCCACTATCAAACAATACTAAGGAAGGTAAAGAGTTGACTCGGAAGGTACCTAATCATGCAATTAATACGGTACACATATTGATGAATAGTGGGAAACAAAGAATATACTTGCTACTACTTCAGGTGTCGTCTGCGTCTCCTCAGCCGTGAGCTAGAAAGCTCTACCATCCGCCCTCTCGGTCCCTGCTTGACACGTGCTCCCAAGAGTAATACGAAGCGGAGCCACAACAAGGGCTTTTGATGCTCCTCCTCCATCAGTCTTTAAGTTCGGGCAATCAGCTTTCACATGACCCATCTAATCGCACTACGGTCTGAGGTCACTTGATTCGAAGCACATCCTTGGTCAAATGTGATGCGGAGTTCCCACTATTATCCGGAGAACTTCTGTCTGAGGCGAATTACAATGTCCAACTACTTTGGTTGCGGACATATCAGTTGGTTTGTTGAAGGTTACTTGTAGAACACGATTGTCAGGAGCACGTGGGTGTCAGGTCACATCATGGGTGCACGACATGATCTCTATATGTCTAGTACCTAGGCCCAGGCCTAGGTCTTTTAGGTCATCTCTTACTTTAAATATACCCCTTTCATGTAAACCCTAATTATGATGCAAGAGTGATTGTGAGCCGTCATCAAGAGTGCAGAAAATACCTTGTAAAGTGTATAGCATTCTTTAATAGAAGTCTTGACACTATATTGCCTGATCTCACCACTATAAATACCGAACTTTAGTCGAGATTTAAGCATCCATCGAGCAATTCTCCGGATCTTAGAGCTACTTTACGTCCATATTTCGTCTCTTTCAAGTCTTTTGAAGACTACATTCATAGTTTTAGCTTTTTAGCCTTGTGTTTCGAGTTTTAGTATCAATTCGGTGTTGGAGAATTCCCAATCATTAGAATTCCTCTGTACATTCGAGCATCTGATCATAGATCTTAGGAGAATCATTCAGCTCCTGGTTTGTTTAGATCTAGTTAGATTAGTAGTTTGGTAGTTAGTTTTGAATATTACTTTGAACGATATTTTTTTATGAATTTTAGTTTTGATTCAACTTCTGTAATGAATTTAGTTTTGTTTATGATTCATACTTGTGTTAGTTGGTCACTAATTGTGCCAAGTCCGAATAATACAGATTAAGACAGTTAGTCAAGAAACATATTGTGTACCTATGATCATTGATTACAACTTTATTTTATATTCATCAATAGAGGGAAGAAGAATATGTGAGTCTATTTGTCTATTACTGATCCAGAAGTATTCTATTTAGTTATATTTGATTCAATTTAGTTTCTTTCTTTGCATGCTTTTGCGATTTTCTAGCTTTAGAGTGACACTACTTCTAGAATGTTTTGAACACAATAATTTAACCACAAGCTCCTTGGATCCGACCCTTACCTGCCCTATCTATTAGTAGTGATTGAGGTATTTATTTTTAACGCATCAACGACTGCATGTCAAATGTTCTTGATCTTGTGAGGTTTAAAGTTGGTCGACCTCGTGTTGCTTATCCCAACAAACACTTTGGCCTTTCTCGTTACTTTGCTCTTGACGTCAACACGACTTAGCGGGACATCTCTAAAGAATCAATGATGTCTCATCGGAGTTGGACACCACCATCTATCATCCTTTCTTCCTACCATCAAGTTCTCATTCTCTTTCCTACTTGTAGATGGCGTATCGTCGTGCCTCTTAGGTTTCTCATGCGACAATCAAGGGTCGGTAAAAGAATGTAAAAATTATGAATAAATTTCCTCAAGATGTCCATATCACATGCCTAGATATAAGGAACATAGGCGTATACATAGCTATGAAGAGTTAGGCATGAAAAATTTATTTTCAAAACTTAAATGCCAAGGTACACATTTTTAGTCCTTGATATTTCTTGCATTAATCACATTACAAAACTTCATAAATGGTCCCTGTGGTTTCAGAAGATATCGAGTATGGTCCCTAAATTTCAAAAACCTCACGCCTAGTCCCTGTGGTGTGAAAACTTTTGTTAAATGGTCCCTCCGTAAATTTTTAGCCGTTAAGTACATAACGGATGAGGGCAAAATGGTCTTTTCATACCAGGGACCATTTATGAAATTTTCTTGACTTTTGGGTTTAGGGACTTAGAGTGTCAACATGTAATTCTAGGGGGGCTAGGGTGCCATCTTCCATTAGTTCTATGATTCCCGTCGGGATTTTAGGAGGAGGGTACGACCATTTCTCCAAAGCCTATCTCCAAACCCTACGTTCAATCGTTGTTTTTGTTCTCGATCCCTTCACTCCCGTTCTTCTTGTCGTGTTCCAGAAGAGATAGAGAGACCGTGGAAGAAGCCACCGAAGACCCTTCGTCTTCTCATTCCTTCAATCAGTTTCATCGATTTCAGACACCAACCACCGAAGACGCTTCACCTTCTCATCCCTCTCGATCTGTTTGTTTCTGATAACTTTCAAACCTTGTTTATTTGCATCCTAACACTTTGCTTCCTATCTCTGCTTTTTTTAAATGGTTTTGGTTCTGAGTATCGGCATTCGGCTGTGAACAATTAGGCGATTACAGTTGATGATAGTGAATCTGTTGTGCCCTCGTCAGTAAATGAAATCAACAGCGAAGTTGGACTCACCGATGGAGAAGGTTGTGATATATGTTGTCCGACTTCAAGATCAATTTGACTTCGATGGCATGTGCGCTAACGATGAAGTGTAAATGACGAACACCACCTTTCCCTAATTTCTTCTACACCGCACCCACAAGCCCATCCACTCCATCGCCATCAACTTTTAAGAAGATGATGATAAGGATTTTGCGTTCAATTTCACCGGACAGCTTGAGTCGCCTTCCTCGATTCAACCCTGTTGCATACGCAATTCCACTACATGAAGACTGTAAAGCAATGGAAAACGGGAATTGGGTGTCCTCCCTCATTCAATTTACTTATGTTGAACTGAAAATCATAAATAGAATGTGAAGTTGATTTGCGGTGAGTCTCACCTGTGTTGAAAGATCTGAATTCGATTTGCAGGTACAATTGTGAGAGACTGGGATTTGCAGGTATAATTGTGAGAGACTGGGGAGAAAACAGTGATGCTATGTGATGATGAGAGGTTCAATACGGACGAATTCTTCGTGAATTTTGAGAGGCAAATGGTGCTAGTACAAGAATGGGTTTTTCGAAGAGGTTTCACCGAAGTAAGAGCGAAGTGCAATTGAAAAACGATGACGAAGCAATTGTTGCCATCCTGGTGGAGCTCTGTGTTTGTGTCTTGTGTGGATAAAGGGATTTGGCCGGCTGTTGATCGGAAGGGTGAGAAAAAGAGACAACCGGAGGGGTGGGGGTGTGTTTGGGTTTTTATTTTAATAAAAAATATTTAAAAAAGTGTATTAAAATTATAAAAAGAAAAAAAAATTAAAAGAGTAATGTTCATAAATGGTCCCTGGTATGAAAATACCATTTTGCCCTCATCTGTTATGTACTTAACGGCTAAAAATTAACGGAAGGACAATTTAACAAAAGGTTTCAAACCATAGGGACTAGGCGTGAGGTTTTTGAAAGTTAGGGACCATACTCGATATCTTCTAAAACCACAGGGACCATTTATGAAGTTTTGTCATTGATTTATGAAATTTCCAATTTACTTCCCTGATGTTTCATTAGTCTTGTAATTTTTTTTCAATAATCGTGACATAAATGTCCTTTTAGTTATGCTCTAACCCTTTGCTTATTATAAATATATTCCAATTATAACATTTATCTCACCATTTCGACAAACGACTCCTTATTTAGATTTTAATTAATTGTCTACTTCTTATCGATTAAAATTTTGAAAAGCTTCTAATTACTTTGGGGAAAATTTTCATAAAAAGTCACTAAGTTTTCAGAAAATTTCGATTTGGACACTTTGTTATTTTTTTCAATTAAGCTATTATGTTTTCAATTTAGTTTCAATTTTGACACTTAATTTCAACGTCATCATGCCATGTCAGCGTCAAATCATCAAACACTAACACTGACATGTGACCATGTTGCGTCAGCTGACAACCAGGTTGACCAGTCAAGTGGTTATCATTAAAACAAAATTGAAAATATAGTGACTTTATTGAGAAAATTGAAAACTTAGTGACTTAATTTGAGAAAAAATAACATAATGTCAAAATTAAAGTTTTTTGAAAACTTAGTGTGTCTTTTGTAATTACCCTTAATTATTTGTTTTATAAGAAAACCAGCTTCCTTTTTATAACTCGTTACTTTTCAAAAATTAGATTGTTATAATCTTAATATAAATTAAAAATCAAAGTTGGAATATATTTTGTCATAAAACTACAAATGTATTATGATGATAAATTGAAAGAATTAGCTTTAAAAATGATTCAAACAAGGGTTTGATGAGATAGTATAGCTTGAAGTAAACATGAAAAATCAGACCATCGAGGGAACACGAAAGCACTCCAAGCTTTGGCGGCCACCAGTTCATTTTACAATTTGTATTTAACAGAGCGTTTAGAATTTCTAAGCATACATTAAGAATTAGTTTCTCCATTTAAACTAAAATCATGATATGTATATAATTTTATATCTACAATTTATGAATGTTCTGACTTTGTTATTGCTCGAAAAACTGAAACTATCTAAAACTAAACTACCATGGAAGATCGAATTCCCAGATAGTATGGAGCCATGTGCCAGCGGGTTGGGTCCATGTAAAAGTGGTCCCAAAAATAGCCCAACGGTCGGACCGGCCATTGGTGTAGGTTTGAATTATTTGGTCATTTTGATTTGGCCCATTTCTATTTAATAATTGTGTAATAAAGTTACATGTATAAATAAATTGAAAAATAAATAATTGCAAGTACTCTTCCTCCAACGAAAATTTGCTTTGTAAATGAGATGTACATTTATTTATATATTTAAAAGAGAATAATAGAATGAGACAATCAGATGTGGTTGTATCGTCTTTTTCCTCTGCCATGTATATTTTAAACTATGGATGAGCATGGCTCTGGAATCGAACTCGATAGAACCAAAGACCAAATAAGACGAAAGTGAAGAACCAAAGACCGAACCGCTTCAGTCTCAGTTCTCAGTTCGGTTTGGTCGGGTACGTAATCGATACCCCATCTTCCGGGGCTTGTAACTCGGTGAATATCCATCCAAATGAAGTGTTTTGATAGTCTAAAAATATCTGCAAACTATAAGTTAAATGATGAAAAAAAAATCATCAAAATTTCAAATTATATAAAGAAGTTATGCAATTTCAAAGGTGGGGATAGAACACAATTAAGTGCTGAATCACAAAAACAAAATCAGAATTGTTACCTTGTCTTTCGGACTTGTAACTCAGTGAATATCCATTCAAATTAAGTGTTTTTACAGTCTAAAAATATCTACAAAACTTTAAATTAAATTATTGGAAAAAGAATTATTAAATTCTAAAATCATATGAAGAAGTTATGCAATTTCAAAGATGGGGACAAAATATCATTAAGTGCTGAATCAAAAAAAAAAAAACAAAATCAAATTTGATACCCCGTCTTTCGGGGCTTATAACTCAATGAGTATACATCTAAATGAAGTGTTTTTATAGTCCAAAAATATCTAAAAAATATAAACTAAATGATGAAAAAACAATTGTCAAATTCTGAAATCGTATGAAGAAGTTATGTGATTTCAAATATGTAAACAAAATACCTTTAACTGATGATTCGGAAAAACAAAATCAGAATTGATAGTGCGTCTTCCAAGAATTGTAACTTAGTGAATATCCATTGAAATGAAGTATTTTAATAGTCTAAAGATATCTACAAACTTTAAATAATACGATGGAAAAAGAATCATGAAATTTTGAAAGCATATAAGCAAGTTATGCAATAGTTCAATACCCGAATTACCCGATACTCGAATAAGGGGTAAACTAATATGTGAAGACCGAACTGAATTACCCAGCCTATCCAATTCCAGGTTCGGTTTCGGTCCTAGGATTTTTTGAACATCCCTATTTTAAACAACTATACAAGTCTTTGTTTAGTGATATTTCTAACTATACAAGTAATTATATTCGTCTAACATACGAGTAGAAAAGCACAATCTGCCTTAGAATTAACTATTTTAGCGTAACTAGTGTCTACATAACCTTTGTTTATGTTAAGCAAAGTGTGGAGCGCAATTTGAACCGTAGAAGTCCAGATAACCAAAGATATTCAGTTGTCTGAAGCAACTAGAAACAGAGGAGAAGAATTGTCAGTGCTATTGAGGTCTGTGTCTCGGACAGATTCTCAGTCCTCGATCAATGAAGTTATTCGCTCTGGTCAGACTAACCTAACCGGATCGACAGTGAAGAAGATATCACTAGTCGGGTGCATCTCATCCAGAATGACACAACTTCTTCTTCGGTAGATCAGCAGAAGGGTTTTGAACCAAAGAGTATTAGATCAACAGGATCGAGGAACATCACACCTCGTCCGGATTAGAAGATACGTCTTCAGTTGGGCATGCAAAGAAGGCAATCAAAGATAGACAACAAGAATTAATTAGTTTGGTGGCCAAGGTGATTACGAGGCCGGAGAATTGTGACAATGAGGGAACACCATCAAGACTGAAGAGCCATGTTAGAGGAAGCCAATCACCATATGATTTTACAGACCACCGTTCACCGTGACAACAGTAGCTTAGGCTACGATCACAAGAGTGAATGCATCAGCAGCAAAAGAAGGTGAAACTATAGTGTCTTCTTGACCAAAGCTCAGTTCAGACCAAAGAGTTTGCACATGCGAAGATTTAGCCTCTGACCAAAGTATAGTCCGACCTAAGTGCAGAAGCATAGTCAGACAATTACACAGTCTCATCAAAGGGCATGTCTCTCTACCACAGTCCAAGAGAGGGCCATCCAACTGAAAAAGGAGTCTTCGATTGTACCCTGTGTTGGTGTTGTCACATCGGCTGCTAGATTACCTTGGAAATACACGATAGCACGGTCTCAATGTTCTGGGCAACATGGGAAGCATGGTATGGTCGCTCCTCAGGCGACAAAGGGACTAGGTGCTCAGGCCTAATTTGGCATTTCCCCTCCAGGATCTTGCATGTTTGGCCATCCATATGCTTTATACACATCTCATTATCCTTCACAATGTTGTATGTCTAATATATCAAATGTTCAGGTTATGAACATTGTGAAGGTGACAGTCTTAGTTTCTCTCTTGTAAAACATTGAAGTTTATCAATGAAAATTTCTCTCGGTTCCCAAAGTAGACGTAACTTGACTCATTGTCAAGTGAACCACTTTATATCTTTGTATTTTCTCAACTTATTCTTCGTATTTCTCTCTAGTCTATATAGTTATGAAGGTTGATGATTTGTTTGAAGTACTTAGTCGTGGTCGCTCGGTGCCTCTTGCAATTAAGTTGTGTACCGATCCCAACAGTTTATTCTCCAATCTTGGTTGTGTGCAAAATTCTAAATATGTTTCACATCAATAAACAAAATCTATAATCTCATTCTAGTTTTTTTTAATTATATTGGTTTAATTTGTTTTATAATAACGCCTTTTAGAAACATGACATTTTAACATCAATAAATAAATTATATAATCCCATACTGGTTTATTTTTTAATCATATTGGTTTAATTTGTTTTGTCTGCGTATTTGCAAGTAAATATAAGTAAAAATGACCGGTCTTGGGTAAAAACAAGAAAAGAATCTTCATCCAGGATATTATCTAATAGAAATTTAAAAAAGCTATATTGTAAAGGGCGATAATTGAACCTATGTGAATTACGACCAAGAAAGGCAACATTGCCAAAGTGGATTGAACTAGGGAGGCGTCATTGCCAAAACAATTGGTTTATTTTAGTTTAACTAAGGAAACACAGTTTATATACTTATAAACATTTATAAGGTAAATGAGCCAAAAATGGGTCGACCCTTAAAAATAATATAAATGCATGAATGCATACTCATTTGTTTTCGGGCCTTGTATATCGTCTGATACAAAGAACAGACAATATGAGAAATGTTACCTCAGAACTTAAAAAAAAAAACGTTTTTTTCACTTATTTTTCGGCTAATTTTTCTAGAGTACTTTAACATACCAATGCATGTATGTTTTTTGTTTTACTTTGTAGTTTCTTGAAGAAATATTGGGATACTTAGAGCAATGAACAACATTGTTATTAATTAAATGAAGTGTTTTTAGACGTTAGCTTGGATGCCAAGTGGTTATGATTCTTGATTATTAACTTTAGTTTTAAGGGCTAGAGATCCATTTTATGTTACCATCATACAATGGATCTCATACGAGGTCGACCTAAAGTGATCATGAAAATTAGTGCACTTCAGTTGAGACGTGTTATTTTGTATGTGGTTAGTCAAGTTTAGTCGACGTTTATTCAAGTAAGACATTCTTCATGCAGGCCCGGTGGTCAACACGGGCGACCGCCCAGGGCCATCGTCTTAGGGGGCCCAAAAATTGTATGTCCAGTATATTATATATGTATGTATTACTCTTCTAACAAATACAAGTTGTTGAATATTTTTATAAATTTTTAAAGCAAATGGCACTTCGGGGATAAGATTTTTAATGAATTGTTAGATGCACTAAAATTGTTACATCTTAATATGAATTATATAAGGGATCAAGGTTATCCAAATATTGAAGGAAAACACCAAGGTATTAAAAAAACGACTACTTGTAAATGTTATAACTATATGTATATTTAAAACTATCATTATGAAAAACGCTAGAAAATATTATTTTATTAATAGTTTTGCTAAATTTTTTTAGGGGCCTTTATTTCTGCTCTCACTCTAGGCCCCAAAAAAGTTTGGACCGGCCTTGTCTTCATGGTCAATTAATTGTTAATAATATTGTTCATTGTGCTAAAGAAACATAGAAAAAACTAACGATTTTTAGTATTAATTCAAAAGGGCATATGATTCGGTGAGGTTGGAGAATCTAGATTCTATAATGGAAATGATGAGAGTTTTTGTTAAATGGGGGTGTCTAACCAAAAGTTGGTTACATTCCTCTTATGCTTCTATTCTTGTGCATATGCGGAACAAGAACGATTAGAAACACTCAAGAATAATATATCAATTAAACACAATTATTGTATAAATGAGATAATAATATAAAATGGGCAGGAGCATATGCAAAACTTCATTAACTAACATTAATCAATCAAAGCATGACTACTCTCTAGCCACGTTTAACTCTTCCATAACAATTATAAATAAAAGCAGGGGGGATAAATGGTCCTCTTGGCGAACCCCCTTTGTGATAGGAAATTCATTAGTCGCAAACCATTGATGATAATAGAAGCTCTTAGGGAGGAGAGGCACCCCTTAATCTAACCCTGCCATCTAACTCTGAATCTCATTTGCATCATAACTCAATCTAAGTTAATTGAATTAAATGTGTTGTCAAAATCAACTTTGAAAAGGAATATCGTCTTTTCCACCTTCTTGGTCACGAACAATCTTCATTTATACTAATCGGACCATCAATGATATTTCTACCAACAATAAATGTCGTTTAGACTTCATCAACAACCATCCTAACACAACTTTTTATTCTAAAAGTGAGGACCTTGACAATGATTTTGTAGAGGCATCCAATCAAGGTAATAGGCCAAAAATCATTGAGGTTAAAGGGATCTTTGATATTCGGAGCAAAAGTAACGAAGGAGGAATTGCATCTTCTTCTGAATTCACCACAACTTTCAAATGCCTAACCATCCCCATAATATCATCTTGCACTAAGCTCTGGTAAGTTTTAATAAACTAAAAAGTGAAGTCGTTGGGCCTCCGCCCCCATAATTCCAAATCGTTTCTTTTATTTCTTCCAAGCAAAACTGCAGTTTAAACATTAGGTTATGGGGTGTGCAAGACATCCATAAAATCTCATGACAGTCGCCACTTCAACAAGACAACCCCAGGACACACCCCAGGAAATGCAAGACAGCATAACACTCCTTTTAATTTTTACGTCATCAATTTATTTTACGTTTTTTAAATTAAAATCAAACATTAAATTAATTTATAAAACATAATATTAAAATTAAAATCAAAACATTAAATTAAATTAAAAAATAGATTAAAATAAAAAGATTAAAACATTTAAAAAAAACAAACTAGTTATCTAAATATTTTTTCCTAATTTTTTCTTTCATCGCCACGAGTACCTCGAGGTCACGCTCACGACCCACAAATCTCTCGTCCGATTCGCGCAAAACTTGAAAATCCAACCGCATTTGTTGAATTTCGTTGAAGCGGTTGAATTGTTCAACGAGAGCATCGACCTTGTCCCCGACTTGATCTTTGGATGACGAGGAGGAGGCGGCTCTTTTCATTCGATCGAGAGCGATCGGGCGGGTAGGTGGCTGTTCCGGTGGAGCGTCGTCCTCGAGGTCCATTGGGTCTCGAGCGTCGGAAGTGTAATCGTACGATTCCAAGACCCTTGCACGTTTGGATCCCGAACCGAAATCCGATGCGGAGGATGGAACAAGTAGCCATTTTGCAGCATTTCGCATGACATCCCAAGCTTTCAAATGCCCAAACGGTTTCCCAAACTCTCGAGCATATTGGTCCATCGCGGTGTTGAAAGTGTTGAATTCGTTTTCGCCGCTTCGGCGAAGGTTTACCAAGTTGTTGAAGATCGCGTTAAATTTGGTACAATCGTGATGAAGTTGCCGCCATTTCCCAGTAAGCCCACCGTTATTTCGATAAGCTCCCCGGCCCATCGCTTCGTGGTAATGGGCCAAAATCCGCTCCCACATCCCTTTAAAACTTTGACTATTTCCTTTTTCGGAATCAGCAGAAATAGCGATCCAAGACTTCACCAACGCCACTTCCTCATCCGGTGTCCAAGGAACTTTTGCATCTTGGGCCTTCTTTGTCTTGTTTCGGGAAGACTTTTTTTTCTTCCGTGATGAAGACTCGGGTGGTGGTTGGGTTTCCATGACAACCTCATCGGGAGATGCTTGTGGTGGTGGTGATGGAATCGGTGGTGATTGCACGGGTGGTGGTGATGGAAAGGGTTGTGACGGTTGTGGAAACGGTGGGTATTGGTAAGGTGGTGGTGGGTATGGATATTGGTTTGGTGGTTGTGGGTATGTATATTGGTTTGGTGGTGGTGGGTATGGATATTGGGTCGGTGGTGATGAACCCGTATGTAAGCTCGTAAGCATACATTTAGGCGAATAATTAACGTTATATTCGCTTAATCGAAAAGGATTTTGGTTTGCTGGTGGGATGTTTAGATCGTTTTCCATTGCGTGTGAATGTTGTGTCCAATATTTTGGATGTAAAAATGTATAGAAGGTAGAAAGATTGTGTGTAAAACTGTGTATGAGTAAATGATATTTATAGATAAATTTTAAAAATAATTTTTTTTTGCAACAGTCAGCCCCAAACGGTCATATGACCATTCTCTCTCGTCTTCACGCGTCTTCAACATGCCATTCCCACGACGCACCAGGGCCATAACGCAGGGGGGAGGGGGGGTTGCCCACGTTCTGCGTGCTTAGGTGGCAGGACGCACCCCATGTGCATGATCCCGCACCCCTCAGCCGTAGGCCATCTTCAAGGAAAGCTTTTTGAATGTCGGATTTATATACGATGGCCGGATTGACCATCTTTCATGAAATTTATTTCTGAAAAATCTCTAACACCTCCACTTTAATAGGATCAACATCCGTAACCCACTGCCGATTTCTCTTAATACCATAAATTTTATTCCTCCTGTTATTGGATTTTATGAGCCCATGAAAAAGTTTTGAGTTTTCGTCTCAGTGGACAAGCCATTGAATTTTGTATTTTTACGTAAGATCAAGCCTTCATTTTACTTTGATTGACTCATTTCTCTTGATTAAAAATGGTTCCCTATGGTTTTTTGGCGTCCCCTTTTAATGGCAAAAATCTTTAGTGTAATACCGAAGGAATCTATTGTGTTCGTACTATTAAGGAGGCTATCTATTAAATGTTTTGGCGTTTCCAAATGACCAAATCTACTGGAATTCTACAACATTTTGCTACTACTACAGTTTATTTTATTTTTTTTTTGGAACGACAAATCTAATCCTATTTAACCTATTCCTAAAATTCATCCTAATTTTCGCCATGTCTCTAACGAGACTTGAACCCTCAACCTCAAGGAGGAATGACAACACCTGTACCGCTGTGCTACAAGCCCTTTGGTACTACAGTTTAATTACTATTTGATTTTTCATACTTTGTTGCTCAGCTTTGAGATTTACATTAAATACCCCCGTAATTTTGTATTCTATTTGGATACGATTATTACACATTAATAAAATAAATTTCCAATTTGAAAATAACCTTTTAATTTAAAAGCAATAAACTATGATATCTGGTTTTTGAGATATATTTAGTAAAATAAAAACAGATTGAAAATTATTAAAAATGGAGACAACT
>CM042014.1:100943487-101005987 GCA_023525715.1 Cichorium intybus
CTCTGAGCCTCTGACCCTTGATGGCAAGGGGCATTACCCCTTGATTCCCATCATTTGTTATTTTCAGATAAAATTAGTATCATACAAGTGCGTATTCCGCTCACTGAAAGTAGTATCATATTCGATTAAGCCCTAATTGTTTTTTTATATTCAATTAAGCCCAACATCTTGTTAAATGTTTACAATTTTGGATAGTAGCTGGTTATGCTGTTTTTATATTTTTACAACTGATAATGTATAGAGTTAAAATATAAGAACTTTATTAAATAAAAACTGAAATTCAATTCTAAATTGTTAAAATGGTCAAAATGTAAGGACTTTAATTAATATTTCCTTTTTATATATAACTAAAATTGTAAATATTTTACAAAATATTGAGTTTAATTGAATATAGATAAACAGTTAGTACTTAATCGAATATAGGGTCAAAATATAAGGACTTTACTAAATATATCTCTCCAAAATATTATTAATTTATAAAAAATATGTTGGTTTTTATGTTAGCCCATGACGGAAAACAAAATACAATTTCAATTAGATGTTAATAAGCAGAAATCACATAATTCACTGAATGCCGATTATATTTTTCTCGTTATATATAAACCGTCATACATAATTAATCATTTGTTTTATATATAGGGTATGGATCGACAGTCTGACAACAGCACTGCTTGTTAATTCACAAGTTCATTTACCTAATAAACCAAGCATCTTATGGAATATTACGAGCTTATTGGGTTCTTTTTACTTTTATTCATATGGGTTCAATGGGCTAATCATCGTCGCCGCCTACACTTAGATGAACTCAGATGGTTACCACCAGGGCCAACGCCATGGCCGGTGGTCGGAAACATCTTCCAGCTAGGCTTTGTAAAGATACCTCACGAGTCATTTGCACATTTGGCTCGTATTCATGGCCCCAACATGATGACCCTTTGGTTAGGCTCCATGTGTACGGTGGTGATCTCCTCAAAAGAAGCGGCTCGTGAGATGTTCAAGAACCACGATGTGGTGCTTGCTGGTCGAAAGGTCTACGAGTGCATGAAAGGAGACTTCGGAGATGAACTGGGTTCTATGATAACTGCACAATACGGTCCAAACTGGCGACTTTTAAGAAGACTCAGTACTACTGAGTTTTTCTTGAACAGCCGCCTAGATGCCACTTCTAGCATCCGAAGTCGATGCATCCATAAAATGGTGCAGTCTATATATGATGTTTGTCGCAATGATCCTACTAGCATCGATGTGGGTAGGTACTTTTTCTTGATGGCGTTTAATTTGATTGGGAATTTGATGTTCTCGAAGGATCTTCTGGATTCAAATTCAAAGAAAGGCGCAAAATTCTTTTACCATGCTGGAAAGGTAATGGAGTACGGTGGAAAACCGAATGTGGCTGATTATTTGCCGTTTTTGAAGTGGCTTGATCCGCAAGGCATTAGGAAAAACATGCAACATCATGTACGTGAAGCGTTTCATATAGCGGGAGGATTCATCAAAGAACGAATGGACCAGCCAGAAGAGAAGGTTGATAAAAGAAGCAATGATTACCTGGATGTGCTCTTGGAGTATCGTGGTGATGGTGTTGAAGGACCCTCAATGTTCTCGTCTACAACCATCAATATTATCGTATTTGTAAGTCTCTCCTAAAGCCCACATATATTATGCTAAAATTATTAAAGTAGTCTAGGAGCTATAGAGTGCTAGAGAACTTTTAAATTTGGACCGGAGTTTATAAATTGATCACAATTTTTTAGAGAGTTAAAGATATTATGTGATATAAGATCTTATATTAAAAGCTTTAAACTTAAGGGGAGAGTGCTTGAATGTAACCTAGTAGCCTTTTCATTTTCATGTCGAGCGTCACCACCTCAAACCATGGAAGGGAATCTATGGAGCACAAAGAAAACTGATTTACTTTAATTATTTTAAGACAATGGGCATGCGTGCATATTGGTCACCGTCACAATTTTGAATAAAATATTCTGGATTGCCTTAATTCGTTCAAGTTGGTAATTATAATGTTTAATTTGATTCAATTTATTAATTAAAACTGTTAATTTAGCATTTTTTTAAACAATATTACATAGCTAAATTGGTATAATTAAAGCGCTGTTCTTTCATTATTTGCAACCATTTATACGGCTGACTATGAATTCCATTTGTACTGACCATCGTTACTCGTTTCAGATGATTTAATAAAACGGATTGAACTCTACTGAAGCCAACTGTAAACAAAACGTCGTCAATTTGTTGCTAACTTATTTTAGTTTGATGGGCTTTTGGTTCGTTTTATAAAGATATTGTTTTCAGTGTAAACATAACTGACTTGTTTATTTTAGAAAAGATAAAACCGATGTGATACAAGGTTACCATAAAGCACAAAAACATATAAATTGCATTACAAACAAATTATCGATAATGTTGTCACCATACAAATTTGATTTATTCACCCAACTTAATTTAAATAAATAACCTTCATATCTTACTACATCTTTTGTCACAGATAAAAGTCATTTTTGTTGTATCGAATAAAACTCATATTATATTGATTTTTTTATGGAACGATCATCCAAAAACGGAATCTGAGTTCATGTTTTAGACATCCGGTTCTCACTTTTCACGATCTTAATATGTTAAAATACAAAGTTGCAAGAACTTAATTATGCATGCCGTTTGAAGCTTGACCCTTGTACCCAACTTTACAAACAGGAAATGTTCACTGCGGGGACTGACACAACTACAAGCACATTAGAATGGGCAATGGCCGAACTCCTCCACAATCCTCATACATACGCCAAATTACAAACTGAATTGCGAAGCACTATTTCCCCAAATGAAAATCTTCAAGAGAAGCACATAGACAATCTGCCTTACCTCAAAGCTGTGATTAAAGAAACGTTACGGCTTCACCCACCCCTCCCTTTCTTAGTCCCACATATGGCAATGAAATCATGTCAGATGCTAGGGTACACCATACCGAAGGAAACCCAAGTGCTAGTGAATGTGTGGGCAATTGGGCGTGACCCAAAAACATGGAAAGACGCATCCATGTTCAAGCCAGAAAGGTTCTTGGATCATGACAAGATGGTTGATTATAAGGGGCAACATTTTGAATTCATACCGTTTGGTTCAGGTCGAAGAATGTGTCCAGCTATACCGCTAGCTTCACGGGTACTCCCAATGGCTTTGGGTTCGATTTTACATAAGTTTGATTGGATTTTGGGTGATGGGGTTAAGCCGAAGGAGATGGATATGAAGGAAAGAATGGGGATAACTCTTAGGAAAGCTATTCCCTTGAAGGCTATACCCATACCATACAATGGATAGATATTATTATACATCTCATAAAAAAAATAATTAGAACATAATGTATAGTGAAAATAAAAGAAGTTCACATTGTGTAAATGATCGTAAGGTAAATGCTTTATCATGTATATAGTGTTGAAAAAGAAAAGAAAAAAAAAGATTGCAAATAAGAGCGAGTAATGTAACACCGTGCAACAAAAATGGCATATAAATTTGAATGAATGCTTATGAGTCAATGATCATGTCAAAGGTTAAGCAATTAGAATGGATACTTAAGAAAAACGCACTTGGTGGCTAAAGTGAAAAGAAAATTGAACAGTACTTAGGGTGAAGTAGGACAAAACATAAAAGTCCCTATATTTTTGTGTTCATTTTGGGTTTAATAACCATTATATTTTAATTTGGTCCATCAAAGCTACTCTATTTTGAAATATAAAGATTAAACCACAAAATAACAAAATATGAGAATTTTTATGTAATGTAACCTGTTGGAATCCTAAGTCATGGGGACCACACACAAATGTTAATGGGAAACAAATGGTAGTGGATACCACCTTCTCCATTATAACTAGGAACCTGTTGAGTTCTTTATGTGTATAAATAGTCTAGCAATTGATAGAAATAGGCAAGGCACAGAGATATGTACAAACTGTGAATCGGGTTTTTGAGTGATATTTTCCGATTGTTAATCAAAGAGAGTTTGGTTAATTGTGTGTGTACATTTGTGGGTCTTGATAACCATCAAAGTATTAACAATTTCAATGAGTTTTACACTACCAAAAATTTGGGCAATAAGGGTGACTATTACATAATCGATATTAAAGTACGGTTGAAATACGTAATACAGTACGGTTATGCTAATATACTCTAAGGAGGCGTTTTCTTTTTGAAAACTAAATAGAATACTTTTTAACGACTGTACTTTATATGTATGATAAATACGCTTGCTTATAAACAACCGTACTCCATAACTAATAAGTTTTATAGAAAAAGAGTACGGTTCTATGGTTGGGATAACAGTATTTGTTAGGAAATAGACCTAAATCTATAATCTATTGCCCAGGAATAATAACGAGAATATAAATGCGGAAATATAAACACAAAGTAACAACACACAGATTTACATGGTTCGGTCCAAGATGACCTACGTCCACGGGCATGAGAGAGTATTCTTTATTCTAGAGCTAAATACAGGTGTTACAGAGCATACCTAGATTGCTAGTAATCGGCCTCCTCTGAATAACGACTTCTGACTTTTACATCGACAACATCTAACCCTAATGACCAACATTTATATTTATAGGCTTTACAAATAGACACAGAAACCCTAGCCGTACCCTAGCTGTCACGGCCCACCGCGACGTGGACACTTAATGGGCCGCGGCTCGCGTGTCTAATATCCAGACGGGTTTTAATTCCCAATTCACTATTTAACAATCTCCACCTTGAATTGCGAATTCAACAAAGCTCCACATCGCTCTAGAAACCAAAAAACTTCCTCTCATCTCCTGCCAGCTTGCCCCGTAGGGACTTATCTCCTACGAACATCAACCAAGTTCAAGCATAGCTCAAACTTCTCCTTGGGTAACGACTTCGTCAACATATCTGTTGGATTCACCTTGGTATCGATCTTCAAGATTGAGAACTTGTCTTCTTCAACTATGTCACGAATGAAATTTAACTGGATATCAATATGCTTCGTCTTTTAATGATAAACCGGATTCCTTGTTAGACACAAAGCACTTTCACTATCACAGTTCAAGACAGGCTTCTCCACCTTCAACCCCAGACTTTCCACCAAACCATGTAGCCAGATACACTCCTTTATACCTTCAGTCATTGACATGTATTCCACTTCAGTTGTAGACAAGGCAACTGTGGGTTGTAAAGTTGACTTCCAACTGACTGCACATCCAAACAAAGTGAAAATATAACAAGTGAGCGATCTCCTTTTCACCAAGTCACCACCATAGTCTGAGTCTGCATATCCAACCAAGTTACTATGAGTATTAGCACCATAGACCAAACAAACATCCTTAGCCCCCTTCAAGTATTGCAAGATCCACTTGACCGCTTCCGAGTGAGCTTTCCTAGGATTACCCATAAACCTACTAATCACACTAACTGCATGTACTAAATCAGGTCTAGTACAGACCATAGCATACATAAGACATCCAACTGCACTTGAGTACGGAACTATGCTCATATAGTCTTTTTCCTCATCAGTAGTTGGTATAGTACTTCTGTTTAATTTAAAATGCGCTGCCAAAGGAGTTCCAACTGGTTTTGACTGATCTATACCGAAAGACTGCAATACTTTCTCAATCTATTTCTGCTGAGAAATATATAACAACTCTGCTTTCCTATCTCTTTGAATCTCCATCCCCAATATCTTCTTTGCTGCACCTAAATCCTTCATTTCAAACTCACTTTCCAAAAGCTTCTTCAAGTTATTAATTCCAGCCATCTCCTTGGCTACAATGAGCATATCATCAACATATAGCAA
This sequence comes from Cichorium intybus, assembly GCA_023525715.1. NCBI lineage: Eukaryota > Viridiplantae > Streptophyta > Magnoliopsida > Asterales > Asteraceae > Cichorium > Cichorium intybus. The sequence continues at coordinate 100,949,300 of CM042014.1, forward strand.
CAGATAAACAAAGGACCCATTGGACAACTGCTTCAAGTATACACAATTATCAAACTGATTCCGAATGTAGCCATGTGAATTCATAAACGAATCAAATCTCTTGTACCACTGTCTAGGAGACTGCTTCAAACCATAAAGAGATTTCTTCAACAGATACACATGATCCTTATTAGAACCCGGAAAACCTTCAGGCTATGACATACATATATTCTCCACCAAGCTTCCATGAAGAAATGCAGTTTTGACATCGAGTTGCTCAAGCTCTAGATTAAACGCACTCACCATAGCCAAAAGAACCCGAATTCACTTATGCTTCACGACCGGTGAGAAAACCTTGTGATAGTCGATTCCTTCCTTTTGAGAAAATCCCTTCGCCACTAACCGTGCCTTGAACCTTGCGGGTTCAACCCCTGTTATTCCTTCATTTTTCTTAAAGACTCATTTGCATCCAACCGGTTTTACTCCTTTCGGTAATGGAACAAGATCCCACATTTCATTCTTCTCAAGAGATTGCATCTCTTCATTCATTGCCATCAACCAGCTTGATCCTTCTTTACTTGCCACTGCCTCTTTGGAGGATCGAGGCTCAACAGTACAAATGTTTTCACCAATAGCTAGTGCATATGCAACAGAACCAATACCACCATTACTGACACATGCAACATATCTAGCTGGTTTCTTCGTGTTCATTTTCTCTCTTCTCCTTGCTATAGATTCATCCTCATCGTTCTCTCCATCGGCCTCAGCATCACCAGACTGATCCTCATTGGGCTGTTCATGAGTTTCATCACGTCTATGATGATCATCACCGACATGCTGTTCTTTATTTATCACCATTCTGTCTGGAATTTGTGTGACAAACTCCACCTTCTGGTTGGCACCCTGATCTTTCCCTACATGACTTGTATCACCTCCTCTTTGGTTCACCATAGCAGACTCATCAAAGGTCACATCTCTGCTATTAATAAATTTTGGAGTTCTTCATTCTCCTGTACACCACAGACGATAACCTTTCACTCCGTGTGCATACCTTAGAAATATGCACTTCATTGCCCTCGCCTCAAGTTTACCATCATTAACATGAGCATAAGCCGGACAACCAAATATACGTAAACCAGAATAATCAGAGGGTTTTCCAGACCATACCTCTTGAGGAGTCTTAAAGTTGATTGCAGTTGATGGTGATCTGTTCACCAGATAGCAAGCAGTATTAACCACTTTCACCCAGAATTTCTTTGATAAATTAGCATATAACCGCATGCTTCTAGCATGTGCTAACAGTGTTTGGTTCATCCGTTTTGCCACTCCGTTCTGCTGTGGTGTGTGTCGTATAATGTGATGCCTCACTATAACTTCCGCCTTGCAGAAGTTGTCAAACGGGGCATTGCAGAACTCCAACCCATTGTCAGTTGTGAGTGTCTTGACAGATTTTCCGGTCCGTTTTTCAATCATCGTCTTCCACTCCTTAAACTTCCCAAACACTTCGTCTTTAGTCTTCAGAAAATATATCCAAACCTTCCTTGAGTAGTCATCAATGAAAGTCACAAAGTATTGATGACCTTTATGAGACTCGACCGGAGAGGGACCCCACAAATCTAAGTGAATGTACTCCAGGATTTCCTTGCTTGTGTGTTTACTCGAACTAAACTTCACCCTGTGTTGCTTGCCTTTGACACAAGCTTCACAAAACTTGAGTTTTCCAGTTAGCTCACCACCAAACGGCCCCTGTTTACTCAGAATTGACACACCCTTCTCACTCATATGTCCCAACCTTCTATGCCACACCTCTGTCTTATCATTACTACTCTCTAAGGATTGAGTAACCGACACTATTCCCCTAACCGGATTTCCTTCTAAGACAGGAATCCCACTCTTCTGCACCATTCCTTTCATAACTACTAGAGAGCCCTTGGTGACCTTCACCCAGTCATCTTCACCAGAGTATTTTAACCCATTCTTTGCTAAAGTAGTAAGAGAAATTAAGTTCTTACGAAGATCCGGAACATACCAGCAATCAAGCTTTCTGACCATAACATCGTGCACCATAATCTGTACCGTACCGCTTCCTTTGACCTGAGCAACCCAATCATCACCCAACTTTACCGTTCCTTTCAAGTCTTTAAAAGATTCAAACCAGTCACGTTGGAAAGTCATATGATAAGATTCGTTAGAATCCAAGACCCATGCATCAACAGAACTAGATGTACAAACAGTCAATACATCACCTATGTCTTCTTCTTCAGAACCATCCTGAATAATAGCCGCACTGCCATTGTTGCTATTTTCTCCCTTCCCCCCTTTTAGTAATGGAAAATTTCTCTTGAAGTGACCCTTCTCCTTGCAGTTATAACACTTGACTTTTGTAGAAACTTTCGATTTTGAACGTGTGACATCGCAGCGGTCGTCATGCGGTCAAAAATAAGAAAATACCTAACACACAAACTTAGCACAGTGGAAGTCAGGGTCGATCCACAGGAGTTACGTGGTCGAGACAGGTGACAGATTACCAACTGTAGTGTCACGCTACAGTCAGAGGACCTAGTTCCTAACTTTTTCCAAACAATCCCAAAAATCATAAACTAAAACAATTCCAAGCAAGCATTAACTAACCTAAGCTACTAACTAAACCTTGTTACCTATTGAAATTAGAAGTACATCTCCAAATCAGAAGCAATCAAGAACAATCCAAACATCAAACACAATCCAATCACTCAAAAATTCATTCACAAGCATAAACAACGAAAAACTGAGCAATTAACATAAACCAAATGATTCTCATTAACCAAATCAGATCCAAAGGTTCAAAAACAGTAACCAAACTATTAAAAACAGAAATCAAGACTCAATGTCAATGGTTGTCACTCCCAAAGACACTAGCCAACTATCACTAACTATTTAACTAATTGAAAATTAAAGATAAAAATATGAAAATACCAAAAGATGGTTGTTGAAGGTAAATCTCAGAGTCAAAGAGCCTTGGGGGTCGATTTCACACCAGGTCTTCGCTACTTTTTTCGACCTAAGAGCCTCTATTTATAGTTGCAAAAATCTCGAAGCCGCGCCGCGCATAAGTGGATCCCGCGGCACGCGTGCGGGTTTATCCCCGTTTTATCGGCATTTAAATTCTTTCATCCGCCTCATAATCGCGTCGCGCCTTGATGAATTCCGCGGCGCGCGTACGTCTTTTCCTGATTTTGCCTTGATCTTCAAACTTCTTCCAAATTGCACGCTTTTGGTCCCTGTTTTCATTATTTCTTTCCAAAGAAGTGCTGACACTAAAAGTGAGAATACCACGATATATATAATATAATTCTACTAAGAATATGGCTCAACAACGAGTAAAATATTTGATATTACTAGGCATTGTCAAACACCCCACACTTGTGCCTTTCTTATCCCCAAGCAAGAGAGTTTTTAATAAATTTTAACTAAGACTCAAACAATTTTTGACTGTGTTCAGTTTCAAAGCTTATTACCTTATGAGTTAGAGTGAAATAGTTCGTGAAAACATAATCGGAATGTTCCTTGGAATTCATGGCTTTCTAGAGAACCCTTGACTACAAATTTTCTGTCCACAATGAAGTGCACATACTCATTCAGATTCTAAAGGCCAATAAAGAACTGTCCATGACTTTCGATGTTGTCCGTGTAACGAGCTTTCAGAAATACCATCCCAGACCAGACGATCATAGGTGGCAAGGTGCATAAGCCCACCCATTTTAAACTTACCGGCTCGAACAACAAAGGTCACAGATTGACAGTTCCTTCCTAAATCCCAAACTTAAAACAGTCCAATCTTCTAAACTCATAAAACTCAACTTATTTGACTAAACTAATAGCATGATCACAACTAAATAGTATTTCTCGAAAAATACCAATGCTATAGACAATCATAAACTATCTGTTTCAAAATTACAATCTATTAAAAATTTTGAAAAAGTTGCTAAAAAATTTTGAAAATCGGTCTTTTCCGTAAAAATTTCAAAAACTACTCTTTCGACCGTCCACACCCTACACTTAAATCCGTACAACGTCCCTGTTGTACAAAAATTATTTAGAACAAGGGAGAAAGAGTTACCCCTTTGGACGGTAGATCGCTTGATTGGTACTCGGTGTCACAGGTACAAATACATACAAGAAGGTCCTCAATTTAGCATTCTGGAGTTGTAGCGCAACAGTGAACACACGAGTGGTCAACGCAAGTGGAGGGGGCACGGTGACCCCACACTTGCTTGAAACAACTCCCCTATTTTGGTATCACATGCATAACTCACAAAAAAGATTAAATACAAACAAACAAAATACAATATAAACAAAAGATAGAAAGTGTCATAAGTACAGTACAGATATCCAAAAGAAGAAAAATAAGAAAAATACATCAATCGTCGTCCTGGCGGGTCCCAGATGGACCTGCCCCAGCATCGCCTCCGGAGGGGTGAGGTGGAATGTCATCAATCTGCATCCGGAGCATGATCATCCTCTCTGTCTCCGCCATCCACTGGTCATGTGCCTCCCTAGCAGACATCCTCTGGCTCAGGTCCTGGATGGCTGCCAGCACATCGAATAGCTGTGGCTGTGGCGCTGGCTCTGCTGGTGCTGCCGGTCTCCGGCGCCTCCTACCTGGCTGGGCGTATGCTGGCTGGGGAGCCTGGGGTGCTTCAGTCGCCACCCTCACCTACGCGCTGCTGCTCGATCAGCCCCATGTTCTCCAGGGCTCGCGCCGTTGTGCGAACTGGAGGTAAAGCAGTCAAGGATGCCATGACGGGAGCAGTAAGGATCCGGTACGAACGGGTCAGGCGGGTGATGTAATGCCCGCGGGCCAGAAGACTGCTGGATGATACACCCGTCGCACGGGTGGATAGGGAGACGGCTAGAGCGAACGGGAGGTGAAGGAACCTGGAGGGGTCCAGGAGGACCCAGAGCTATGACCCAGAGCTATGTCATGTCCTCCCCGGACACCTTCTCGCCCCCTCCCTGTGCATGATGGAGGTGGAGACGATGCGGTGCATGAGCCGGTGAAGCGGATCACGGAGATGGCTCTCCCTGGATGTCCCCGCCTCGTAGAACACGTTGGACAACGGTGTCCAAACCTCTGCATTGGCAGCCCTGGCGGCCTGCCCCTGAGTGCACGCCTGGAGAAACTGCGTGAAATGGCGGTGCTGGAGGTCCGCCTCTGTATAGATGCCTGTGCACCTCCCAAACTCCCAGAGATTGCACTCCCTGTGGACTCCCCCTAGTCGAAATCGTACCAGTCTGGAACGGGCCTCTGTCGACCCCGGTGCAAAACAGATAGTAGATAGGAACTCTAAAACAAGCTCGGTGTATACTGTGTCGTCCTGGTTGGCCATAAGCCTATCCCAACCACGACAAGTAAATGACGCATCCTCGTGGGTCCATGTGCGGTGGAGGAATGGCTCGATCTCACCCCAAAGCCCCGCGTCTCTGAGGATATCCCTGTCAATGATCGTCGCCTCGAGAACCCGGCGACCTATGAGTGCATCCCTCCTGTTGGCAAACTCAACAGAGCTATCCAATCCCTCAGGGAACTGGAGAAACTGGTGGTTAAGTCTGAACGACATCTTGGTGGCGAGAATGAAATGAGCAAGAAAAACACGAGAAATTTTCGATGATCAGAGCTCTGCGGCGTGGGTGTGTGTGAATAGTGTCGCGGCTTACCTTATTTACGAAGGAAACCGACCGATCGATTCCCGCAGCGTAGATATGAGGGAACCGCGGCGCGCATGTCCCCAAATCAACCCCTGCGCATCGGGTTGGTCTTCGAACCCGCAGCGTGCAATTTGCTTGACCACGGCGCGATCATCAAAAATCCAAATTCTTCAAAACAACCCCACACTTACCTTGGACCAATAATACCTGCAAATGACGATGATATAATATTCCTAGTTACTCCTAAGAATACAGTACCTAACCTATGAAAGATGGGTTGCCTCCCAACAAGCGCTAAGTTTAACGTCTTCACCCAGACGTACCATTCCTACTCCTACTCTTCTTGAATTCCTGATGGCGTCTTCTTATGATCTGGGCCATCATTGACATTAATGAAGTGAGTTGAGTCATCCTGTCACTAACCCCGCTAATCCATTGTTGTTGGGCTTCTAGAAGTTGAAAGACCTTTGCTTCTCTTTCCCTTGCATCTTTCTCGTATTGCTGGTGCCTTGCCTCCAACATCTCCATCATGTCTAGCAGCTGTTCCTTGTCAATGGTGGACAACGGATGCTCCTTTGTTTCCTTCAAGACTTCCTCTTTTCCTCCTTCTCCTGTTCGGGTCCATATTTTTCTTTTGTCCCTAACCCCAGGTTCCATCAGCAAGTTGCTGTCCAAATTCTTATCATCATACCCTTGAGGTAGAGATATGAGACTTCCGAACATATTTAACCTTCTTTTCCTCGACCCAAAGAAGATATCCAAATCTCCTGTTTTGCAATCAATAATAGTGCCGGCTGTAGCCAAAAACGGACGTCCTAATATTAACGCGGGCGCATCCTCCTGACTCTCGTATTCCATAACTAAAAAGTCCACTGGGTAGAAAAAACCCCTGACTTTCACTATGACATTGGTCAACTTACCTCGGGATACTTTGGTTGACTGGTCTGCCAACTTTAACACGGTCTTTGCCGGCTCTAATTCCTCATTCTTGTATTTATCATACAAATATCCCGGTAGCACATTTACGCTTGCTCCCAAATCGAGTAAGGTGTTCCTAATGACCACATCTCCTACAGTAGCAGTAATCAGTGGTGACCCAGGATCCTTTTCTTTCTTGGGCAGTGTTCCCAACAGTGCCTCACTAGCTTTAATTGTCAACCTCACAGTGTTAGGCGTGGGAGTCTTGCTTTTTCCATTTTTCTCGCACATCTCCTGAAGAATTCTTGTATCCTCAGGATCGTTCTTAAGTTCGTCCCACAAGGGTTGATTCATCGATGGCCCTGTCGATTTGGGCGCTTCCTGCGTTTTCTTTCCCTTCTTTCCCTTCTTCCTTTGTTTAATTCCAGCTATTATCGGCTGCTTTTCCTCTTGGACATCCTTGTCCTCCTTTGGTTGAGGCTCATTCTCAACGGGAATTTCCTTTAATTCCGTGTCTTTCCTATTCTCCTTTTCAATTTCCACCTTTTCCTTAACTTCTTCTTTCTTTTCACTTTCAGCCTCATTTCCTGATTCTAGCAAGTCTTCCAGGGTGACTTTCCTCCATTCAGCCTCGACAGTGTTGACATGTTCCTTTCTGGCCCGCTAACCATGGGTCGGATTGACTTCTGTGGTACTGGGCAGCTTCCCATTATCTCTTGTTCGTTGGTCTTCAGTCATTTGGGCAATTTGCTTCTCCATATTGACGATGTCTTTCGCATTGGCCTGCGATAGCTGCTGCGTTGTGTTGAACATCTCATACATTTTCGCTACCAGATATTGAGTTCCTGGGGCATTGTTGATAGAGTTGTTGGGCCCCCTATTGTTGTTGCTACCATTTCCATTGCATTGTTGTTCGCCGGTTGATACTTCCTGGGCGGGTTGGATGATTACCCTTGGTAGTTGTTCTGTCTCTGGTTATTGAAATTCTGCTGACCTTGGTTATATGGTCTATAGGGTCGTCCATTGTTATATTGACCTTGACCCTGACCATAGACTTGATTCGCTTCCTGAGTCTTTGGTCCTCCTTGACCTCCTTGTGATTGACTCTGAGGTCCATTCTGCAGAGTAGACACAAGTCTATCGAATTTCTTATTAAGCTCGCTTATCTCCTTCTTTACATCCTTTTTGCAGTCGGCATCGGCTCCTACTGCTGCAGCTGTGCCTACCGTCTTTCTTGTGGAGAAATTCGCCTTGGAGCAACTACTTAACTGTTCCAAAAACTGCCAAGCCTCCTCCGGGTCTTGCATCATAATAGTGCCACTAGATGATGCGTTAATCATGGCTTGGTTCGTCTCACTTGCTCCTTCAAAGAATACCTTGACCAGTTGCCACTTTGGAATATCGTCTTGTAACATCCCAAAATTTTAGGGTAAATTTAAAAAATTTTAAACGAAAACTTCAATACAAGAAAAGCCACTTAATTAATTTTCATAAAATTCCATAACTTATAAGTTTAATGAAAACACCCCAGGATTAACAGGAGTTAACGAAATCTCAATATAGCGGAATATTAATTCAAAAACAGTCCTCCACTGAAGCAGCACAGTGTATACACGTCACGCCTTGCCATCCATGGTACCTGATGTACCTGAAACAATAGTTTATATAGGGAAAGGGTAAGCACGAAGCTTAGTGAGTTCCTCAAAATACCATACGATCCATCACATAACATACAACACATCATAACCATTCATATGTCTGTGAGACTCGCGGGCTATCCCTGTTCCGCTGAAGACTCACGGGCAATTCCCGTTCTTGTCTTATCGCTCGCAGGCTTCTCCCGTTCCGTCAAATGACTCGCAGGCTATTCCCGTTCCGCCTATTGGCTCGCAGGCTTTTCCCGTTCCGTCTAATGACTCGCAGGCTATTCCCGTTCCGCCTATTGGCTCGCGGGCTATCCCGTTCCGTCCACAAACAATCATTTTCATAGCAATAATTCATACAATTATCATAACAGGTACGATCACCTTAGTCTAACATATCTTCCTTCCTACGCATGCAATATCACCTATAGTATAGTGAGAAGACTCACCTGATTATAGTTGACTATATCGTTTATCTTTCTCGGCTTTGTATTTCCTTCAACTTTAACTGTTAACATAATAAGAAATCTATCATTTCTTAATCCTTAACTATATTATAGTCGCATCATTAAACCCTTCAATAATTCCAATATGATACTCCATGATTTATCAAGTAAAGAACGGTCAGGTAGAAGATTAGATGGGGTGGCAGGATCCTTTCAGCAGTTTAGCCTTTCGGAAAATCCAACAACCAGATCCCAAGTAATCGGCCTAGTCACCGTCCTCGTAAGTAAATCAATCGGTATTATATTCGGAAATTACGAATTGTTATAATAACGACATTTTAAGGTTTTTGTTTACTATTGTTAGAAATTAGTATAATATAACATATGTTATACTTATTAAATATTCTACTTCTTAACACAAAAACTATTTTACAATACCTAATTAAGCTATAGAAAAGTTTGTAGTTACCTTATGACCAGTCGTCGGAACCTATAACTTCTTCGCTAGGCTTTTGAGCTTCCTTCCGCTCACTTCTTACACTCTAGTGCTTAGAAACCTCTATATATTGGATTGAGATTTGTTGGTGTGGTTTATGAGATGTTTTGGGGGGTATTTATACTTGAATTCTTGAATAAAAAATGGCATGACACTTTTGACAAAAGATTTTAATAATATAATTTTGTTGAAATTAAAGGCCTTCTAGAATCAGTCTGTTCAAGACTGGTTTAGCCGATCTTAATCCCATTAAATTCACGTTTTTATTTGATATTCAGAAAATTCATCTCAATACCTTTCCAGGGATGTATTTTACGTATTTATACGATTTTTCTATGATTTATTATGAATTTTTGAAAACAGACTATCTAATCTGTCAATTCCGAACTAATCAGTAAAGATTGCATTTTTTACCATAGATAATCTCATTTTCAAGCTTACTATTATTTTTGGTAATTGTACTAGACTCAATTTTTAAACTTTGTGCATTAGTTTGAGGTCCAAACAATGTTCCTAGAATTAATTATGATTTTTCTAAAAACGACACAAAATGCTGATTTTATATGAAATTGTAACTAAAGTTTTTCTTAGCTTTATAACTACCAAAAATCATATAATTCCTAACACTCTTATTTTAAGTATATGTTATAATCAGGATACGGATCTTACACGTGATGTGGACACAACCTCATCAACTCCTTTAGACGATCCCATGCTTCATGAAAAGCTTCTCCAGGCTTCTGCTGAAAATCCTGAATGGCCCTCCTGATCTCTGTCGTCTTGATTGCCGGATAAAACTCCTGTAAGAACTTAGCTTTGAGTTGGTCCCATGTAGTGATGCTATTCGATGGCAAAGACGTAAACCAATATTTGGCTTTGTCTTTCAGAGTGAATGGGAACAATCTTAATCTAAAAATGTTCTTATTGGTGTTCCTAGGGGTGTTAGCATTGGCTATAGCTATAAACTCATACAAGTGATTGTATGGGTCATCCTGTTTGTACCCCTAAATTCCGGTAATATTCCTAATAACTGAGGCCTAATTTCTACTTGAGATTCTATATCATCAGGAATTTAAATGGGCGATGAGTCATCGTACTCCCGTGGCTGGAAGTGCGATGCAACTGATTGCCCCCTCGGTTGTGCAAACTACAAGGGTTGAGCAGTATTACCGTAAAAGTGATGATCATTATATCTCTGCTGACCTTGTAGTGGTTGATGCTGCTGTGCTCTTCTTGGAGGTCCCTGACCTCGGTTCCATGGTTGCTGTGGTACTGGTGGAACCCATCCTTCGTCTTCATCCTCATACCTCCCCTCAGCTTCTTGATACTGGTACTGCTGCTGAGGTGGTTCTTGGTATTGTTGTTGCGGTGGTATAGGTTGGAATGTGGTTTGTGGTTTAAAAACTACAGGTGGTGGTTGTGAAATAGGTTGAGAAATGGGTGTCTGCTGTCTAGATACTGGGGTGCCATCACGGGTCGGCGCTCCCCAAGACATGGCAGATGTAAATGAGTTTGTGGATTGTGGTTGGGATAAAAGTTGAAATGGCGGAATCAATGGCGGAGTACATGATGGTATAGGTGCAGGGGTTGAAGCTTCACCACCAGTAGCACTCGTGCTCCCAATATGAAATTCTAAAATTGGGGGAATAAATGACATCCCCGTTGCCTCACCCGAGGGTTCCTAGGCAACACTCACTATACTACTACTGACATTACTAAAACTCATGGTATTTAAACGCCTACGTGCACGGATCTTGCGCGCAGTTCGCTCAATCTCTGAGTCAAAACGCAAAGGGGATAATTGCTCACCCCTACGAGTACGCATGCACAAGTGCAACACGCCCGAAAAAAATCAAAAAGAAAAATTACTAACTAACTGAAATCTCAATAACAACAACCAAAAATTCATAAACTAAAAGTCCTACAGATCACCTATTCTCAAGCTCACAACTCCCCGGCAACGGCGCCAAAATTTGAAATCGCAGCGGTCGTCATGCGATCAAAACTAAGAAAATACCTAACACACACACTTAGAACAGTGGAAGTCAGGGTCGATCCATAGGTGTTACGTGGTCGAGACAGGTGACAGATTACCAACTGCAGTGTCATGCTACAGTCAGAGGACCTAGTTCCTAACTTTTTCCAAACAATCCCAAAAATCATAAACTAAAAAAATTCCAAGCAAGCATTAACTAACCTAAGCTACTAACTAAACCTTGTTACCTACTGAAATCAGAAGTACATCCCCAAATCAGAAGCAATCAAGAACAATCCAAACATCAAACACAATCAAATCACTCAAAAATTCATTCACAAGCATAAACACCGAAAAACTGAGCAATTAACATAAACCAAATGATTCTCATTAACCAAATCGGATCCAAAGGTTCAAAAACAGTAACCAAACTATTAAAAACAGAAATCAAGACTCAATGTCAATGGTTGTCACTACAAAGACACTAGCCAACTATCACTAACTATTTAACTAATTGAAAATTAAAGATAAAAACATGAAAATACCAAAAGATGGTTGCTGAAGCTAAATCTCAGAGTCAAAGAGCCTTGGGGGTCGATTTCACACCAGGTTTTCGCTACTTTTTTCGACCTAAGAGCCTCTATTTATAGTTGCAAAAATCTCGAAGCCGCGCCGCGCATAAGTGGATCCCGCGGCGCGCGTGCGGGTTTATCCCCGTTTTATCGGCATTTAAATTCTTTCCACCTCCTCATAATCGCGTCGCTCCTTGATGAATTCCGCGGCGCACGTATGTCTTTTCCTGATTTTGCCTTGATCTTCAAACTTCTTCCAAATTGCACGCTTTTGGTCCCTGTTTTCATTATTTTTTTCCAAACAAGTGCTGGCACTAAAAGTGAGAATACCACGATATATATGATATAATTCCACTAAGAATAGGGCTCAACAACGACTAAACTATTTGATATTACTAGGCGTTGTCAACGTGACTTACTCCGATTTCCACCATCTTTCTTATCCGATATCCTTCCTCTGCTAACGAACAGACCTAAACCGGATGTCTCCTCATTCCCAGAAACTCTATGTTTGAGTTCCTTGGACAGCAGAGAATCCTTCACACAGTAATTGTTGTTCTTCCATACAACATAGTATCAACAAAGTTCTCATGTGAATTCGGCAGTGAACATAAAAAAATAAAGGCTTGATCCTCATGATCAATCTTTACTCCTACTCCTTGAAGATCTAGAATAATACGATTGAAAGAATCAAGATGGTCTTTTACTTGAGTACCTCCTGCCATCCAGAAAGTATACAACTGTTGCTTCTGATACAGCCTATTTGTCAAAGAACTATTCTGATACATATTACAGAGCTTCTTCCAAATACCGGCAGCAGTAGGTTGATCAACAACTTCCCTCAACACCTCATCTGTCAAGCTCAAAAGAATAGCACTATGTGCTTTCCCCTCGATCTCCTTATTCACAGCATCTGTCATGTCCTTTGCATATTCTCCTTCCACTACAACTGCGCATCCTTGTTGAACTAGAAGAGCCTTCATCTTAACCTTCCACAAAGTGAAATCATTTGAGCCATTGAACTTCTCCAAATCAAACTTGTGAGATGACATCTTCAATCAACCGATCCTTGTAGTATTTGATAAACTAGAGTAAACCCGAAACTATTTACTGCTTGACGTCGCCGCGACGCGGGCTTCAATAGGCACGGTGCGGGCTTGAACAGACGTGGTCATTTAATAGACGCGATCTTTCAATAGGTGCGACGCAGTCTTTCAACAGACACGACGCGGGCAGCCGTAAACCCTAGATCTACTACCGAATTCAATCAACCAGAACTATAACCAGATCTAAAATACGCAGACCTAAAACCGCAAATAACCACAGATCTAACACTACATATCTGAAACCGCGGCTCTGATACCACTTGTTAGGAAATAGACCTAAATCTATAACATATTGCCCAAGAATAATAACGAGAATATGAATGCGGAAATATAAACACAAAGTAACGACACACAGATTTACGTGGTTCGGTCCAAGATGACCTACGTCCACCTGCAGGAGAGATTATTCTTTATTCCAGAGCTAAATACATGTGTTACAGAGCGTACCTAGATTGCTAGTAATCAGCCTCCTCTAACTAACGACTTCTGACTTTTACATCGACATCATCTAACCCTAATGACTAGCCTTTACATTTATAGGCATTAGAAATAGACACAGAAACCCTAGCCGTACCCTAGCTGTCACGGCCCACCGCGACGCGGACACTTAATGGGCCGTGGCGTGCGTGTCTAATATCCAGACGGGTTTTTATTCCCAATTCACTATTTAACAATATTGAATATGGTTGTTTTGGCCACCAAAATGTTGCTTTAAGACACAATTATTAACTCTTATTTCATCTAAAGATCTGTTCTTACCCAACCTGGATTCCAATATACATCATCTTTGCCAATAGTTTGAAATAGTACAAGCACTTAGATGGTTCCAAAATTGACACAAACTGCTACGAGCTTTTGTTTCTAAAGGCACTTTGATTCTTGGATAATAAGAGGTCTGAATTATAGATATCTTATAACATCGTGCAACAGTACAAACACATGGATAGTGAAACCTTCAAAAAGAAGTTTGATCTTATGAGTCAAAAACTTATTGTTAATATACATCAACAAACTATCATATTGATGTGTAAAATCTACTCTTCAATTTATCAACGATTTTACCACAAACAATGTTATAAAACTCGGTTAACTCGGATGAGTACTCGGACTCAACCTCTTATTGAGGCGAGTTAAGCCAACTCGGCCAAACAGCTCAGAAATCGGTCAACATCGATCAAATTAGGTACTACTCGGGTCAAACATGATAAAAATCGGTCCAACTCGGTCAAATTTGGAGCAACTCAATCCAACTTGATCAAGCTCGGTTAAATTGGTCCAACTCGGTAATTTTGATTTAAAAAAAATATATAAATAACTGTAAGTGTTAAGTCATTATATATATATATATATATATATATATATATATATATATATATATATATATATATATATATATATATATATATATATATATATATATACACACACACACACACACACACACACACACACAATTTAATTAGTTATTTAATAAACCTTGTCTAATCTTTACTTTGGCCAATTTAATGTAAATTTGATAGAAAAAAACTAATGGTTAAAAATGATTATTCTAATATTAAAAAAAGAATATCAATTTTTGAAATAGTTTAACACTATAAAATTTAAACATGTATCATTGTTATCGATATTCATCTATTTGTTATAATTTTTAATGAAGTTACGATATTTGTTATATATATATATATATATATATATATATATATATATATATATATATATATATATATATAAATATATATATATATATATGTATGTATGTATGTATGTATGTATGTATGTATGTATGTATGTATGTATGTATGTATGTATACATACATACATACATACATATATATATATATATATATATATATATATATATATATATATATATATATATATATATATATATATATATATATATATATATATATAGAGAGAGAGAGAGAGAGAGAATTGGGATCCGGTAAGAATGGAATTTTTGGTAGGAATGTAAGAAGTTTTTTATTTATATATATTTTCGTCGAAACAATAAAATGAATCAATAGATGATGCAAAAATAACATGATTCACAAAAAAAGTTCTCGAAAAAACAACTCGATGATTCATTTTTACGATTATTTTGTTGTTATTCACTAAAATTGTTCGTAACATGAATAAAAACTTGATTCACTAAAAATGATTCATCAATATGTTTTTTTAGGAATTTTTTTTCAATGAATCATGTTATTTTTGATTCATCTAGTGATTTATTTTGGTAATTCGTCAAAAAACCAAGTAAATAAAAAACATCTTACCTTCTTACCGTAATTTTACTTCTTATTTGATCCTTATATATATATATATATATATATATATATATATATATACATATATATATATATATATATATATATATATATATATATATATATATATATATATATATATATATATATATATATATATATATATATATATATATATATATATCTTGAGTTCATTAAAAATTACAACAAGTTATCAATGAAAAGAAGACTAACATGTTGAAGTGAATCACATGAAGTTAATATTAACAAACAAATCAAAGCTACATTGGAAAATCCTAATTAAATAATTAATCTAACTATCTAATATTAACTAATGAATATTTATTTTTGAAGTAACTTAACATTTGAACTTGAATATTTTCAGTGATATGCCAACTAATTTTGTTATGAAATTCAACCAAATTATGATTTTTGACATATAGATAATATCTAGAAAAAATATGTATATATAATTTTTCTAATCTGAGTACTCTTTGAGTAATCCGAGGACTCGCTATTCCCCAATCGGCCCCACGAGTACCAAATAATGAGTTCTGCAACATTGATCAATACTAGGGAGTGTTACACCACTAGGCAAGTGTACTGGATTATATGACAGTATAGCTTTTGGCAAATCCAGGTTGTAGAAAACAAAGGGAATGAATATGATTTTGTTCAGCAAGTCGGTTATCAATTAATCTAAAAACAATATTAAATGGGGAATTTTTGTTTTTAAAACTAAACTAACAAATATTGAACTAAAAACAAAAACAAAGCAAAACTGGGACTTGGAAAAACAAACAGGAAATAAAGATGTTTTCACTTAGATTCTATTACCCATTAATGTTAATGTTGGGGTTGAATTCTTAGCAGTGTTGTAAAAGTCGGCCTAGGCGGCCGCCTAGGCGGCGCCTAGGCGCTAGGCGGACCAATACTGCACACGTTTAGTGCTAGGCGGCTTAATTAGTCGGGCGTGGTCAACATCGGTCAAAACCGGGCTAGGCGGTCAAAGGCGGTCAACATCGGTCAAAGTCATCTTTAAAAAGTTTCAATTTTGCCCCACAATTTTTTTGAAAAGTTTTAAATTTACCCCTCAAATTTTTTAGTTTTCCCTCACCTTTTGACCTAATCGACCAAAAGTGCCGCTCTCCCTCCCAATTTCTTTAATTACGTGATCTGCAACCCGCTCCTTCTCTATGCTCCTCCGCCTCCGGCACCAAGGTTCCACCGGCTTCCACCGCCAACAGCTTCCACCGGCTTTGCAAGCCTCCGCCTTTGCTTCCACCGGCTTTACGCGTCTGCAAGCATTCCTGGTTATCCATTTTCAGTTTAATTTTTGCTTGATTGTAGACTTCTATTTTCTGGTTATCGATTTTCAGTTTAATTTCTGCTTGATTGTAGACTTCGATTTTCTAGTTATCGATTTTCAGGTTATCGATTTTCAGTTTATCGATTTTCAGTTTAATTTCCGATTTTCAGGTTATCGGTGGTGGTGTCAAACATTAGTTCTGCTTCATTTTATATGCAAAAAGATAAATCATATAAAATTTGGTCTGTTAATGGTCTAACTATAACTAGAGATGGCTTGGAATCAGAGTTCACCATGTAAATTAGCATCAGAACTATCAACTTCTAACAAATTAGACTCACCTAGGCTGGAAAAATCAAAAACCGAAAGGCCTATCAGTTCAACAGAAGGTAAATTGCTTATAACAAATTAGACTCACAATGTAAATTAGCATTAGAACTATCAGTTCAACAGAAGGTAAATTGCTTCCATACACGTAAACAGATTTGATTATAGCATTGTACTTTCGATTATAGCAAATATGATTCCTTTTGTATGTAACATGTTTGATTATAGCAGGTTTGATTATAGGAAATATGTGGCAAATATGATCCAAATAGGTTTGATTATAGCATTGTACTTTCGATTATAGCAAATATGATTTCTTTTGTATGTAACAGGTTTGATTATAGCAAATATGATCCAAACAGGTTTGATTATAGCATTGTACTTTCGATTTCTGGTTTGATTCCTTCACCAGGTTCGGTTTCTGGCTTTTGGTACATTTTTCTTAGAATATGTGGCAAATATGATCCAAACAAGTGCAAGAAACAGCATTGTACTTTCTTTGAGATTTTTATTATAGCATTGTACTTTCATTGGCACCCTAAATCTTACTAATAATATATATATTATTTAAAAAAAATAAAATTTATTACAATTAATACTCCCCGCCTAGGCGCCGACTAGTCCTCGCCTAGACCGACTAGTCCTAGGCCCCGGTCGACCGCCCACCTACCGCCTGGCGACTTCTACAACCTTGATTCTTAGAATTGAAATGCAAATTAATTCGTTGTTCGTTGATTCCTAAGTTGATTATCTTTTTTAGTCCAATTAATAATCTATGCTACTGAGGACTTTCACCACAATGGCCATGTAGATTAACTATCCCCAGTACCCGTCTTTTAGTTCATATCATGCAAGATTTAATTAAATTGATTTCAATGATAATTGCAATCAATAGGTTGTAAGAATGGTCATCTAATGCAAATGCTCATACACATTAAAGCTCACTACTTTATAACCTAACCTTGGGATTTGGTCTATCACTAGTCCTATTTATGTAATGGTCATAAACAAATTGGTCCTCTAAACTATATTAACTTGACAATAAGAAATAATAATCCAAACTTTAACATATAAGATTCTTCAATTAAACAAACATGATAAATTAAACAACTTGTAATATGATATCATAGAAGTCCACAAATAATATTAGGGTTCTTCTACTCCAAGTGAAAACACAATGTATTTAGCCCATAATATGAAATTTAGAACAGAAAGAAATAATAGAGATTGTGCTAAACATAATTGAATAAGCAAACTGAATGAAATCCTAATGATCCAACTTCTGATTCTTCAATCCCTTCCTTGAAATTCGTTTCCAGGCTTGTAATACGTTCTAGTCGCTCAAAAAGTCCACAAAAATGGCTCTGATTGCATGAATGTTCGTTAGGTCAAATATAAGCTCAATTTATAGTTTTTCAAACCCGACCTAGAACACGTCATGTTAGTCAGGAGAACGCATTCTTCAACAATTCGTGATTTCTTAGGATATTCATCTTCAACGCGTCATGCCATTTGTAATTTTTCACGTCGTGTAGTCAAGCTCAGACGCGTTGCGTTGCTAGCATAAAAAGGCATCGTCTTCTGCCTTATTTCCAACATCTTTGTTGCAGCTCAATTTCATGCTCATATTTGTTCCTTTTTCCGTAGCAATGTCTTCTAAGTTGCAAAATATCATTTCCAAACCGTATAAGTATCGTTTATCTTCATTTTCACTAAAATATGGCTCAATATACCAGATATTTTGTGAAATATACGTATATAAAATGCGATATCAAAGTACCCCATACATGGACTTTGGTTGTCCTCTAGCAACCTAGAGTTTACTAATTCTAACAAAAAAATTACTTTAACACCTTTCCCTATACAATTAGACTCGAACCTTACATTGATGCAAACAAGAATAAAAAAAACAAATGCATCAATTATACTCAAAATGATGTACATATAAGTTTTGGTCCTCCTTAACTTTTCATGCCCCAAGTAAACCTGCTCCCCGTAAGCAACAAGTTTTCAATTTGCTAAACACTCATTTTTGCATACCCTAGAAATATATCATTTAAAAAATTACCTAGCCTCAAGACTTATTGCTGAATTTCCAATTTAACTTGGCACCATACTATCCATTTTGAAAATTACTTTTTCCATTTCAGAACACTTTGCATTTCAATAAGCTTCTCAATTCAGTATAACTTTTCAGTTGAATATTCCTTTACATTTCATTCCTCATTATATTATTATTTAAGATTGTAAAAGTTGTTAGGCGGTAGTCGGACGATCAACTGGAGCCTAGGACTAGTCGGTCTAGACAAGGATTACTCGGCACATAATCGGGGGACCTTTTATTTTTTTTTAAATTTATTTTAAAAAATTAAGCATTACCTATATTCAAACAAAATTAATAAATAAGCATAAATATTGACACATCCAAGTGTTTAATTATTTAAGTCATTAAATATCATAATGTTTAGAATAATAGATGACATTTTTGACAATTTTAATCACCAATCATCATAACTTAATCATTAATTATCATAATTTATAAATATAAAAAATGATATTACTAATATAATAAAATATGTACTAATATATATTAATAATATAATAAAAATATATATAATATATAGTATTCTTTTAAAAATTTGAATTTTTATAAATTTAATATTTAAATTTTTTTGAAAATTTGAAAGTTTTCCCCTAGACCCGCCAATACCCGTCACGACACGCCTTTGACCGTCATTGACCAAATCCGCCTAATTTGACCGCCTAACACTAATATTATACAGAACCTGTCCAATTAACGCCAAGGCCGGCTTTTACAACACTGTTAATATTGGTTTTTATACTAAGTGTATTTGGCTTTGGTATGGTAGATTTAGAAGACTTTTGTTGTGCTGATGATTAAGAATTAGCTTAACCTCTTTCTTTGACAACTAGAAATTGTGTGTGTGTGTGTGTGTGTGTATATATATATATATATATATATATATATATATATATATATATATATATATATATATATATATATATAAGATAAGAATTTGTTACAAGTATACCATGTATGGAGCTTAATACTTGAATAAATTAAACGTATTAAGCTATGACGATATACTACCTCAATTAGAATTTGGTTTTAACGACCCAATGACAAAAGAGGGAATAAATGACTAAAAGTGAAATTTTTATTGAACAATCTTTAAAAATTAATATCTCAAAATCTAGAAGGAATGTGAAAAATTCTCAAAAGTGAATTTTATAATAATTGAGATAATAAAAATATAGGAAAAATATTCACGTCATTTGGAACTATAACGAAGAAATTATGAATGTTTAAAATGGTCAAAAATAGCCAAGCAGTCATGTTCAAGGGTCTGTAACAAAAATTCGTACCTTTTCAAGGATAAAAAGTATGCAAAATTTGGATGTCCCATGTGAAAGTTATGCAAATATGTGCAGGGGTCAATTTTCCCAATCTGAGCAAATAAAAGACAAGGGACGCATTCTTTTCGTTTCGCGTGTGCTTCTTGATCAAAAAGAAAGAAGAGAGAAAGGGGCAAAACAGGAGTGGAATCCGATTGACAAAACTCGCACCCATCTAGTGCGATTCCAAATCAAACCAAAAGGAAAATGGTGGCCAGAAATCGATTTTGAGAGAAAGAGTCGGGAAAAAGAAAGCACACACAAACATACACAGATATGATGTGTTTGTATGTGTGGGACCTGTATGGGTGTTCGAGTTCACGACTCCAGCAGCAAGAGATAGAAAGTGACGAAGAAGGAGAAAGAGAGAAAAGACGCGAGATATAGAGAGATTGAGCAGCGGGAGGTTACTGGTGGCGGAGCCCGGCGCCGTTCATGGTGTCGGAGGAGGCCGCAGGGTCGCCGGCGGTGACCGATGGTCGGAAAAGGAGAAATTTGGTTCGATTTCTAGCATCTAAACAATCTCCAAATCTGATTTCTATTGAAATGTTCAAGAAGTTATGATTTTTCTGATTTGGGAGCAAGTTAAAGGTAATTTCGAAAACCTAACTTCATATTATGAAATTGGTTTGGGATTCTTGAAATGCATGTCGAAAATGGTGTTGATTTGTAGTTGTAAACATGGATTGAATCAGGGAATTCATGAAAAAGGGGAAAGAACATCCATGATTTCAGATTTTGGATAGAAAAGTGAAACATAAAGGTTGATTTCTTGGAACCCTAGTTTGTTAAATCGAAATTACTTTGTGCATGTTCGAATTGAAGTTGGCTTTTTGGTTCTAACACTTTGTAGATTCAAGAAACATTTATGATTGTAAGGTTTTGATTGTTTGGCTTGGTTGATTGAGTGTGCATGTTTGATAGTAGCTTCAAGAATCAATAACGCTTTGTTGTTTGGAATTTGAACATATTTGACTTTCAAGTTAATGAAACTTTAAAGACTTATGTTGAATTCGGTATACAGAAGATCCATGAAACGATGGAAATTATATTGGTAATGGTTTTATAGATGGATTTGAAAGTTACTTCTTGTTAAGAAACTTGAACTTAGGAATTAGAAGAAAGTAATGTAATATTGAATTCCATCACATAGAGAAAGAATCACATAGAGAAAGACTAAAATGAGATAATTTTTGTAAATTGTTAAATCGGGCGAGATAAACAAATGAGAATATTTAGATAGGTTATATGACACGTGTGAACTTGGACCGGTTGAAAAGAACTCAAGAAAGTCATACGAGTAATGATTCATATTTGGTCAAATTGCCAAAATTTGGTAAACATGACAATTAAGTTGCCGTTTAAAACATGAAAAACGAAAAGTTGGAAAATGATATTAAACTTGAATATTATAATAACATTTTGATAAGAACTAGTGGGATGTCCTCGTGCGTTGCGGCGGATTTATTCAAATCTAACTATAAAAATTCTTTAAGAAAACATGCATAAACATGTAAAAAAATGATTTAAAAATATAAAGTTATAAAAACAAATTCGTAAAAAACTATATTGTAAAATTTTCTGTAAATATAGTTCTAAAAGAATTCCAAATAAAAGCCTAAGTTTAAAAAAATCTAAAGAAAATGAAAATTTGTTAAAAAAAAAAGGGAACAAAACTATAAATAAAAATTAAAATCTAGGTTAAAATTGTAAAAAAATAAAATTAAGAGGCCATACTTGAACTTGTAGTAGAGATTTTGGGCTGGTCCAGTTTGGTGTTGGGTGGGCTGGATATGGGGTAGATTTATACCGGGTCGGGTCGGTATATCCGATCTGATGCTAAAATGAGGCAAAATTGTTGTTTGCAAGGCTAGAACAAAAAACATTCAGTTTACAAAGCACCGCCCAAACCACTAAGCTAACATTGAACTTTGGTTTATTTTCTCAAAAAATAAATATAAATCAAAAGTAAATCACTGTTGTTGATGGGACCTTAGCTACAGTAACAGCATTTTGACAAATGTTATATATAATATGTATATAAGAAAGAGACAACCAAATCTATGTATATAAGAAAGAGACAACCAAGTCTCGGTCAAGAAATGAGATTTTTTGGTTAAGTCTAAAAATTGACTAAAAGTGTCGCGGATGATACTAAAAGTTTCTGTTTTAGTCTAAATTAGATGCATGAACATAAAAGTTGAAATTGTGATGAAACTTATTAAAGTTTGGCAACATATTAGTGATATTTGGAAGGGAAGTATCAATGTCTTGACGGTTTCTATTTTTAGAAACTTTATTAGTTGAAATTTGCCAAAATGGCATAAATGAGTCAAAAGAAAGATGTTTCGATATCTAACCATTGAAGTGGACTTATAGAGGTGTAAATATTATAGTGTTGCTAAAATAATATTGTAGAAACCTGAAAATACCATTTTTGGTCAAAAGGGTAAAATCGTCCAAAATGGTTGTTATGCTTTAAGACTCATACTTAGCCATTAGAATGGAATTAGATAATGATTAGAAGGAGTTCAAGAATGATCAGAAAAATGTTGTATGTTTAGTTGTGCAATAAGTTCTAAGTTCTTATTGAATAAATAGAGATTGAAGGACGCTTGGAAGCAACAAGAGGCTAGAGTTATGTAGATTAGTGTAGCTAGACTTACCTAGCTACTAAGGTGAGTACATGTGGCCTTTTCCCACTATGGGGTACATGGAAAAACATTTATAAAGTTTTATGTGACTTTCAAATGTGAATATATATGCAAGTCTTACTATATATGTCATGCTTATGAAAGTTTACTACTATGTTTTGAAAGTATGATTTGGAATTAAGCTGAATATGTTTTAAAAGTATGATTTCGCATTATGCCGAATATGTTTTGAAAGCATTAACCCAAATATATTTTGAAAGTGTGATTTGGCATTAAGCCGAATAATTTTTTGAAAGTATGATTTGACATTAATCTGAATATGTTTTAAAAGTATGATTTGACTTTAAGCCGAATATGCTTTGAAAGAATGTTTTGGCACCAAGCTTAATATGTTATGAAAGAAGGTTTTGGCATCTAGTCTTACTATGTTATGAAAGAATATCTTAGGCAAATAGCCTTAATGTATTTATGAATGACTGGTATTTGAGACAAGAAATATATAGCAATGTGAAGCAATGGTAATGTTCTTGCCCGGGCCATGATGTTCCCACAAGGGGAATATAGAGGAGTTTACTGGGGTGGTACCTCCCATTCGCAAAGTAGATTTCCTAAAGCATAAGATGCTAAGGTGGGCTGATCATGTTATTTCCATCCTATTATAGACTTGGGGTATCACCAAGAGTGATTAATGTCTTACAATGTTGAGATACCAGTCAAAGCATGTATTAAGAGGCTGAGGTGGTTGATTATGTTCTTACCATATCAGTATAGACTTGGGGTATCACTAAGCGTGATTAAGGCCCTAAGTATAAAAATCCAATTTTGTTTGAATGCTAGTCAAGCTAAAGTAAAGAAAAAGAAAAGTTTTATGTCAGTAGCCTTCTTACTTGATTTATTTCAAAGACTTTGAAAGTAAAATATCTTTCCATGTTATTACAAAAAGGTTTAACAACAAGTGTCATTATATGATTGGTTTATAAAGGTTTTGAAAATGACTAAGTTGTGCTTACGAATGTTTTGTGTCCAAACCCGTGTAACTCACGAGACGTTTTTGTCTTGCGTATCTTTATTTTTATGTCATGTATTCCAGGTTCTAGACACAAGGGATAGAAGCAAGTAGATGACCCGAAAAAATTGGATTTTAGATTAAGTGAACTTTGGCGGATGTAATGGTTTGTACTCCTAACTTGCTTTATATGGTCTAGTTTGATATGAAATTGTAACCCCCACAGCTATCTAAACATTTTTAAAACTTATTTATTTCTGTTGGGACCGAAATTTTAAGACATGACTTAATGTCATGATAAATTTTTTAAAAGTTTGAGATTTTATTCCATAACGTTTCTCCTTTTATAAAATATTACACCATTCATGGTGTATGAAAATCGGGGTGTTGGACTTTCCTTTATTATTTTGAAGGGTGTGACTTTCTATGAAACTCTTAAAAGAAACTTTCAACTCAATAATTCCCAGAGTCTACTTGCTTAATTCCAAAGGCCACTAAATCGATTCCATGTCTTTCTTTAAAACCCGTATAATGAACATTCAACCCAATTGATCCCAAACCAGTTGACATGTGGTCACTAGATGTCATCGACATCCCTTGAGGTCTATTAGTTTAAATTAAAAGAAACTTTCAACTCAATAATTCCCAGAGTCTACTTGCTTAAATTCCAAAGGCCACTAAATCGATTCCATGTCTCTCTTTAAAACCCGTATAATGAACATTCAACCCAATTGATCCCAAACCAGTTGACATGTGGTCACTAGATGTCATCGACATCCATTGAGGTCTATTAGTTTGCGTTTTAAACTTTAAAGGCCACATATTGAATCCCCTTCCTAGCTTCACTGATTTGATACCACAACATTTCTCTCACTTGATTTCTTATATTTCAGCACATAATACTTTTAGGGCGTTCTTTCTTATTTTAGCACCGCATAAGACTCGTATACTTGTAGTTTGGAAATTCAACTTAACTTATTGTGGCGAAGACTTAGTTATTTTATTACAACTAAAGAGGTATTTTTGAGAATACATGTGAACTTATAATCTTTCAAGGAGTTTATTATTACATTGGCTATAGCAAACCTTTTTGTAACTATCAATTCAACTATTGACTAACTTGCGACAAAAAAAATTTACTTGACACGATGAAAAACAACAAATACCATACATGATAGCTAAATGAAACATTATATTTGTTTTAAAAATATTATTCTTGATACATATCTATTATTTTTTCAATTTTGGAACGATGATAAGAAAAAATTTAAAATTTGGCCCAAATAAAAAGAAGGGAGAAAATGGAACAGACTCCCCTGAGGAATCGTATGGAGAAGGTTAGATTCTGAACGCGTGGACACATCGTATGATCATGAGCTATTCGTTACTAACAACTATAGTCATCGAGCTATTGCATAAGTGTCTTACATTGGGAATGGTGAATGCGTCGCGTAAATTGGGTAGGTGATCGGGCCATTTTGGTTTAAAGTAAATGTGATTAACATGATAAATTAAGCTTTGTTTAACCAAGAATGACCCTACTTTTGATGGAATTGAGTGAAATACATGCGGGGATTAAAAATGGTAAGCTTGGGCGAAAACCGCGCATTAAACGGACACTAGGAGCTGAAAAAAGAAGCCAGCGTACTAGATGCTGACATGGAATGCTGGGTCATTTTGTAGGGTTTTTTTTTTTGCATCGGGGACGATCCAAAGACATAAAGTTGGGGAGGAGTGTACTTGAACGAGAAAGAATAAAACCGAGGAAAGATGAAATATTGAAGAAATAAACACATTTAAAAAAATCCAAAATTTTTTGGTTTTGTCGGACCCAAACGGAGAGTTGAAGCATCGTCTACCATCAAATTACTAGGTGAATCGCTTTCCCATGATATTTTTTCTTTTATTTCTTTCGGTTTCGGTTAGTTTGGTTGAGTTAGTTGAAAACTTTTAAAATGGATTTGGGCATGAGTTGATGTATTGTGGAACTTAATGAAATTGCCACCAAGTATTCTCATTTTTGTCCCGCTTGTGGCTCGGCAAACGAGACATGATTGAATAAAAGAGACTGGACATAGAATAACATATGGTTAGATAAAAATGACGATTCAACTAAATGCTAGAGCTCGGCAAAACAAGACATAATTGAATAAAACGGACTGGACATAGAATATCAGGTGGTTAGATAAAAATGACGATTCAGCTAATGTATATTTTTGTGGTAGCGTGTCTGGTTCAAGTAACAAATGGAGCAAAAATATTTTAACTTCAAGTTGTAAAGTTGGTTTTTTCTGAAAAATTATGTTTCAAAAATTCCTCCATAGAGACCTTGTTTAAAGAGCCATAATGACTTGGTTCTCAGACTTGCTTGGTATACTAGCCCCGGGGGTTAAGTTAGAACCATACTGCATTCTATGACTGCACGACCTTAGATGTCCCTAAAATTGTAATATGTATTCCGCTGGTTGGGTTGTTACGTACCTGGACCTGGTGTACCCCATTTCAGGTTTTCACGACCACCAGCAACTTAATTAGACATGAATATACTTTCGAGTACTTTGATGATATATTGCTAAGTAACGGACAACCCGTAGGTGACCCCTCTTGGAAGTCGCGCTAAAAGGCATGACTCACTTGAAAAGTAGATTACATATAAGTGATTTTGAATTAACGATCTGTATTCCGCTGTTTGGGGTTGTTGCGTACCTGGGACCTAGTGTACCTCATTTCAGGTATTCACGTCCACCATCAACTTTAAATATCAAGTATACATTCAGAAAATAATACTCTGAAAAAAAAATCACAAATAAGGTAGTCCAAATATAAATCAAATAAGAAAGTGAAATATCGGAAAATTTTGAAAGTATGAGTCTATTATGGTTGTAAAACGCCAAAAAAGACCAATAGAAAGAAAAAGAACATTAAGAAATCTGGACAGAATGCAATAACTAAAAGGAGTGACTGTATCACACTGTTGAAAAATCTGCAGGGGGAGGTAAACCTCGTATCTATGGAGAGATTTTTAAAAATTGAATTTTTGATTAAGCTATTTTGCAGGGTGAAGTAATTTGAAGATTTTAATGATATTGTGAATTTTAAAAAGAAAATTAATTTTCCGGCTGACAATAGACACAACCATATGCAGTACTGAGTTGTTTACTTTTATTGGGTTACTTGTTGTTTTATGGACTGGACCTCAATTTTGATTTCGTTGAGTCTTTCTCAGGACGAGAAAGAGATAAGTTGGGGAGGTTTGATCGGGCCATTTTGGTTTAAAGTAAAATGTGATTAACATGATAAATTAAGATTTGTTAAACCAAGAATGACCCTATTTTTGATGGAATTGAGTGAAATACATGCAGAGATTAAAACCGGGAAGTTTGGGCGAATACCGCACATTAAACGGAAACTGGAAGCTGAAGAAGGAAGCCAGCGTCCCAGACAGCGTACGCTGGGTCATTCTGGTCAAGAAAGAGAGGCCAAGGTAGAGCTGGAAAGCGAATGAATTCCGTCAACGTCCCAGGTGGCGTCTGAGACGTTGGCCTAAGACGCCCAACGTTTTAGGAGCGTCTCATTCTCGAACGTTACTCGTCGTAAAAGCATGAGAAATACACTTAGCGTCCCAAGTGGAGTCTGAGAGGCTGCCCTAGGACGTCGCCACTAGGAATGAACTGCCATATTTGAGCTGCTCTATTTAATGATACTTCCACCCATCGATCCAAGAACGTTCCCATACGAATTTTCAGAGGTGTTTTGGCACTTTTCCAAGGTCCAAAATATCTCCAAAACACATCCAAACAATCCCAATCACAAATCCAACCTCTTTTGCATCAACATCAAGCTAGAGTTCCTAAAGTTTTGAATATACACACATGTTCATAATCTCCAACAAAGTGTTTCTATCATTCACAGTCATGAGTAGCTAAATCATCCGTGATCGCAACCGGGAATAGGTTTTGATTTCCTTTTCAGTATTGTATTAGATTTGAACCTTTTAGATTCATGAACACAGTATTCGGATTGTTTTTTTAAATCATATGACTAGATTTCCATTACTTGTTCCTAAAGTGTTGATTGATTGAGTGTAAGAAAATTCTGTTACGATCTTCCCCACCGTGCCAACTCATCTAAAGTGGTGTGTAGGATAGAGGGTGCGGATTTTACATAGTTTGATCTCAAATTTAGTTAGTAGCAGTACAATTATGTCTATGTAATCTGAATAAACGCAAAATTAGTGGAATCTGATACAATGCATTGTTTAGGAATCAAAATTGAAACCGTGAGCGATCACTTTTGATTATTATTGAATCAAACCCTTTTCAAACATTGTTTTATGAATTTGTTTACCTTTAAGTCAGTTAGAATTACTTCTTGTAACACCCGACTTATTAACCAAAAACGCCCCAAAATTTTTGCATTTTCAAAACCAAATATTTTACAAATAAAACACAAGTAGGGGTATTAGTTAATACAATACGAGTACAAGTGTATCACGAAGTACAATATATAATATTATACATCTTTAAGCCGGGCTGTCACTTCAAGATCCTAAGTCCTCAGTCACGGACTTTATCTTTTCCCTTCGCGGGATCACGCTCACCTGCAGGGACATATCACATAAACTGTGAGCTATAAAGCCCAGTGAGTAATCAAATCAAAATACTACATGTATAAGAATAAAATTCTCTATACAAAGTCAAATACGTAATTTAATACAATACAAAATCAAACATGGCTCACGGGAAAATCCCGCTGTTGCCTAGACTCACGGCTGGTTCCGGTATTGTCTATATTAGTTTAAATGTGGCTCACGGATTAGCCCGCTGTTGCCTAGACTCACGGCTGGTTCCGGTATTGTCTATATAAATTTTTATTGACTCACGGCTGGTTCCGGTATTGTCATTTTCTTTTATTGACTCACGGCTGGTCCCGGTCTTGTCAATAAAGGTTTGACTCACAGCTCCGTTCTTGTCTATTAAAGACTCACGGCTTATCTGGTATTGTCATATCAAATCAATTATCTATCATTTTTCGTCCCCAAAACTATTTTCAATACGCAGCTGCTCAACAATCGTATATCACATCAATTACGAGTGAGATTACTCACCTGAAGGTTTGCTACAACTAGCGTTAACCGTTCCTTGCTTTGAAATGAAATCCGTATGATTTTGTCCCGTACCTATAATTTTATTCATTTCAAAATAATTATAGGTTAATACCATTTCAATTAACTCTAATACGCTAGAGTTCAATAAAACATTGTTATAAACAATGCCTAGTTAATAAACTATCCGTTTACTAACTTTATGTGAATTTTACTATTCACCGGGACATTCGGATCGGTCTACAGTGCCCCCGAGGGGTCGGAAACTCAATCTAAAAATTTTCCCAAACTTTTCAGACCATAACACACCTATGTTTCAAATTTGGGCTTAATCGGACAAGTAACGCAAAAGTTAGCGTTTCAAAGTTTCTGTCTGGCCACTGTCTTGGAGGCGCACTGCGCCAGGAATCAGGCGCACTGCGCCTGGGCGCACCCCGCCCTGATCCTGGGCGCACTGCGCCCTGCTCCTGGGCAGAGCTCCTGGACAGTCGCGATTTTAGCACTGTAGCTTGCAGATTTCGCCCCTTAAGTCCTTGATTCCGTTTTTAGTTGTTTGGGGTTTGTTCCTAGGCTAAAACCTTACATTCTAACAAGGTTTTTAACCCCCATAACATCCTCAATCAATCACACAAGGAATTAGGGTTCTTATTTCTAACAACCCCAAATCATCAATTCTACCATTTATAGCATCCTACTTCCAATGGATTGAGTTAGGACTTTGTTATAAGGACTTAATGGAAGTATATAACCATTTTAACCCCATGATCATGGCTGTAATTTCAGTTTGCAAGTTCTACTCAACCCAACAAGAAGAACAATCAAGAACATGAAGAAACTTACCTCAATTTCTTCCAATTATACCCTTTGAATGCCAAGAACCAATTGCAAGCTTCAAGCCTTCAAACTTCTTCAAACTTCTGCAGAATTTCAGCTTCTAGACAACTCCCGTGAATGCCAAAAATCTGCACAAGTCTTGCTTATATATTTCCAGAAATTGCACATTGGTCCTTGAAGTTGCATATTTCAAAGTTTTGCCACAAATAACACAATTTATGACAAATAACCAACTTTTATAACATTTTAAGTCCAAGACCTAAAATATTATTACATAACAAATCCTTTTCTGTCCAAATGACCAAATTACCCTTTTGAGGTAAAATGACCATTTTGCCCTTTTAATATAATTATATAATAATTACATTTTTGGCGTTACAAATTCTCCCCTCCTTTAAGAGATTTCGTCCCCGAAATCATACAAAAAGTTGAGGATATTTTTCCCTCATCTCACTTTCGGTCTCCCACGTCATGTCGGAACCTTTGTGATGACGCCAAAGTACTTTCACCATGCTGATCTTCTTGTTTCTAAGCTGTCTTATCTTGCGGTCTAGCACTCGCTCGGGTTGTTCCGGGTATCTCAACTTGTCATCCACTTCAATGTCGACAAGTGGTACTTGTTGAGACTTATCAAATAACGTCTTCCTCAAATGGGACACATGGAATACATCATGTATACCATGAAGTTCATCAGGTAACTCCAATCTATACGCCACGGCTCCAACCCTTTGGGATATACGGAAAGGTCCAATGAAGCGAGGACTCAACTTTCCTTTCTTCCCAAAACGAATCAAGCCTTTCCAAGGGGATACTTTGAGCATAACCATATCTCCCACTTGGAACTCTATTGGTTTCACCCGTCTGTCTGCGTACTGCTTCTGTCTATTCTGAGCTACCTTCAAGTTTTCACGTATCAGTTTGATCTTTTCTTCAGTCTGGGCAACAATTTCGGGTCCAGCCAACGGCTTTTCCCCAACTTCAGTCCAGCAGGTTGGAGTACGACACGGTGCTCCATACAAGGCTTCATACGGGGCCATCTGAATGCTGGAATGATAGCTGTTATTGTACGCGAATTCCACTAAAGGCAAATGATCTTCCCAGCTTCCACCGAAGTCAATGACACAAGTCCTCAACATATCTTCCAAAGTTCGGATCGTTCTTTCACTTTGGCCATCAGTCTGCGGGTGATATGCGGTACTCATAAGTACTTTCGTACCCAGTTGCTCTTGAAGACTTTGCCAAAAATGGGAAGTAAATCTGCTGTCTCTGTCCGACACAATCGATGCTGGTACTCCATGTCGACAAAACACTTCATCAATGTAGATTTTCGCCAGTTGATCTACTCTGTACTTTTCCTTATATGGTATAAATTGTGCCGATTTGGTCAATCGATCCACAATCACCCATATAGAATCATAACCTCGCGGCGTCCGCGGCAACTTTGTCACAAAATCCATGGTAACATGGTCCCATTTCTTCTCTGGAATCGGTAATGGCTGTATTTCTCCATACGGTTTCTGATGGTTTGACTTAACTTGCAAACAAGTCAAACATTCTTCCACAAATCTTCCAACGTCCCTCTTCATTCCAGGCCACCAATACATCGGTTTTAACGTCCGATACATCTTGGTACTACCCGGATGAACTGCATATCGGCTATAATGGCTATCTTCTAGAAGCAAGTTTCGTGCTTCTCCTTGTTTCGGGATCCATATACGGCCTCTGAAGGTCTTCAATTTTTGAGAATTTTCTTCCAGATACTTCAAATATCCAACCATTCTTTCGCTTTTTACATTCTTCGGCTTACATGCTTCCTCTTGTGCCAAACGAATCAATCCTGGTAATCTGCTCACTACACCCATACACGCGGATGTAACTTTCAGGGGAGCTTCTTTTCGGCTTAAAGCATCTGCCACCACATTCGCCTTACCAGGGTGGTACTGAATTTCACAATCAAAGTCTTTCAACAGGTCCATCCACCTTTGCTGTCTCATGCTGAGCTCTTTTTGGTCAAAAAGATACTTCAGGCTCTTGTGATCCGTGTAAATAACAAATTTTACACCGTATAAATAATGCCTCCACAGCTTCAATGCTAAGATCACCGCAGCTAATTCCAGATCATGGACTGGATATTTCTTCTCAGCATCTTTCAATTGGCGGGACGCATAAGCTATGACCCGACCTTTCTGCATCAGAACACAACCAAGACCAATTCTAGAAGCATCGCTGTAGATCACATACTCTTCTCCGCTTTGTGGTAGTACTAACACCGGCGCTTCACATAAAGCTTGTTTCAGTTTCTGGAATGCTTCTTGCTGCTCTTTAGTCCAAGTAAATTTCTCACCTTTCTTAGTCAACTTGGTCAACGGGACAGCTATCGAGGAGAAGTTCTCGACAAATCTTCTGTAATAGCCTGCCAAACCAAGAAAACTTCTTACTTCAGTGGGACTTCTAAGCGGTTCCCATTTCATCACGGCTTCAATCTTTGCTGGATCTACTTTCACCCCTTCAGCATTGATTACATGGCCAAGGAATTGGACTTCTCTTAACCAGAATTCACACTTGGAGAATTTAGCATACAACTTTTCGCGACGAAGCAACTCCAATACTTGTCGCAGGTGCACTTCATGTTCGGTTTGACTTCTTGAATACACCAAGATGTCATCTATAAATACTATCACCGAGGTATCAAGGAACGGTCGGCACACCCGGTTCATAAGATCCATGAATACGGCTGGAGCATTGGTTAACCCAAAAGGCATTACCAAAAACTCATAATGACCGTATCTCGTTCGGAAAGCTGTCTTCGGAATGTCTGACTCCCTTATCTTCAACTGGTGGTATCCTGACCTCAGATCAATCTTGGAAAAGTAGGACGCGCCTTGTAGTTGGTCAAACAAATCGTCTATTCTGGGTAGCGGGTACTTGTTCTTCACCGTGATCTTGTTTAGTTCCCGATAGTCAATGCACATGCGCATTGACCCATCTTTCTTCTTGACAAACAAAATAGGGGCTCCCCAAGGCGATGTACTCGGTCTAATGAAACCCCTGTCTAACAATTCTTCCAGTTGCTTCCGCAGTTCCACCATCTCTGAAGGTGCTAAACGGTATGGAGCTCGGGCAACAGGTGCAGCTCCCGGAACTAGTTCAATCGTGAACTCAACCTGTCGATCTGGTGGCA
This sequence comes from Cichorium intybus, assembly GCA_023525715.1. Taxonomy (NCBI): domain Eukaryota; kingdom Viridiplantae; phylum Streptophyta; class Magnoliopsida; order Asterales; family Asteraceae; genus Cichorium; species Cichorium intybus. The sequence goes on from CM042014.1 coordinate 100,982,222, forward strand.
ACCCTGGAAGTTCGTCTGGAAACACATCTGGGAACTCGTTCACCACATTCACATTCGCTACCCCCACTTTAATCGGTTGAGCCACCGACACATAAGCCAAATAGGACATCCCTCCTTTACTGATACAGCTTCGGGCTTGAGCAAAGGAGATAACTGGCATTCGTAACCGAGGTCGTTCACCTTGAATTTTTATCCATTTTCCTTCCGGTGATAATACTGTAATACTTTTATTTCTGCAATCCACATTAGCATAATTTGTCGCTAACCAATCCATCCCCACAATTACTCCAAATTCGTTGGTAGTCATCGGCTTCAAATCTATAGGGAAAACGGTCCCGTAGATTTTTAGCTGACAACCTTCCATATGTTCAGAAACCCAGACATACCGGCCGTCTGCTATAGCTACTTCTAAGCTTTCATCCATCGGTGTTAAAGGTACATTCAGGCGAGGCAATAAAGATTCCGATACAAAACAGTGGGTGGCTCCCGGATCAAAAATAACATATACAGGTATGGTATTAAGAGTGAAAATACCTGTCACCACATCGGTCTTCTCACGGGCTTCTTCCACAGTCATCTGGAAAGCTCGCGAGGTTATCGGTCGTCCCCTGTTTTTCGGCTCTTCTTTCTTTCCCACTTGATCATCCCTGGGTCTTTCGCTGTATACACCAGATTTCAGTTGGGGACAATTTAGGCGAATATGATCCGTAGCCCCGCATTGGAAACACCTACGGTCCGCCCGACACTCCCGTAACGAATGACCCGTTTTTCCACAATTTCGGCAGCTAACTGGTCCATTATCACTGCGACAACTGCCCGTGTGCCTTTTTCGGCATTTATCGCACCACTTTCCTTCGTCTCTCTGACTTTTTCCCTTAGACCCGGATTGCTGTGACTTCTTCTGAGGCGTCCAACCTTGGTCTTCCGCCTTTCGTTTAGTTTCCAAGACTTTCTTTTCATCTTCCTGCCGCTTCAATTCTGTTTCTCTTTCTGTGGCGCGATCCACCACTTGTCGGAAGTTAGTTAATTTCAACGGTTGCACAACCTCTCTAATTCGGGTTGTCAGTCCCCGAACATACTTGTCAATCTTCCTCTTTTCAGTGTAAATGTGGTGCTCAGCAAACCTAGCTTTCTCCAGAAAGCTAAGTGTATATTCCTGGACAGATCGGGAACCTTGTTCCAGGTGTAGGAATTCATCCTCCAACTTTTGAACAGCCACTTCTGAGCAGTATTCTTCATTAAATTTTGTCTTGAATTGCTCCCAAGGTATCGATTGGGATGAATCAAGATCTAATGATTTGTAATAGGTTTGCCACCAATGTAACGCACCGCTTGTAAGTTGATTAGTGGAAAATTCCACTTTATCATCTTCCGCACACTTGCTCACCCGGAAGACCTTCTCCATATGCATGATCCATTCCATGGCTTTGACTGGATCATCCGTCCCCGAAAATTCCTTTGGTTTACAACCAAGGAAGGATTTGTAAGTACACCCAGTTTTCTTAGTAGAGGCCTCTCCACCCTGAGTTTCTTTCACTGCCCGGGCACGGCTTTCTCCCTGGCTTTCGTTTTCTGGCTGTCTGTCATGAACACTCTTTGCAGCCTCTTCGGTAGGATCAGGATGTACACTCGGATTGGGGTTGCCACTCGGGTTAGGATTGTTCGATAATGCTGGCAGCATTTGTCTAACCACTTCTTCTACTATGGCCCGAATATCCGGTGGATTTTGCCCCATCGGTTCCCTTACTGGTGCCCTTCGCCTGGCAGAACCGCGTGAACGGGCTGGTCCACTTCTTGCTGGTCCACTTCGTGCACTTCCACCACGTGAATTTGCACCAGTGGGGTTACTTCGTGTATTCCTCATACTTCAAAATTTTAGCAACCCGTTAGATTACATATATAACAACAATCTTATATATATCTAACAGTTCAATTATATGTATTTCTCTCAAGGTTTAAGTCCAGGGATCTAATCTAAGACACCTAGTTCACTTAAACCACGGCTCTGATACCAACTTGTAACACCCGACTTATTAACCAAAAACGCCCCAAAATTTTTGCATTTTCAAAACCAAATATTTTACAAATAAAACACAAGTAGGGGTATTAGTTAATACAATACGAGTACAAGTGTATCACGAAGTACAATATATAATATTATACATCTTTAAGCCGGGCTGTCACTTCAAGATCCTAAGTCCTCAGTCACGGACTTTATCTTTTCCCTTCGCGGGATCACGCTCACCTGCAGGGACATATCACATAAACTGTGAGCTATAAAGCCCAGTGAGTAATCAAATCAAAATACTACATGTATAAGAATAAAATTCTCTATACAAAGTCAAATACGTAATTTAATACAATACAAAATCAAACATGGCTCACGGGAAAATCCCGCTGTTGCCTAGACTCACGGCTGGTTCCGGTATTGTCTATATTAGTTTAAATGTGGCTCACGGATTAGCCCGCTGTTGCCTAGACTCACGGCTGGTTCCGGTATTGTCTATATAAATTTTTATTGACTCACGGCTGGTTCCGGTATTGTCATTTTCTTTTATTGACTCACGGCTGGTCCCGGTCTTGTCAATAAAGGTTTGACTCACAGCCCCGTTCTTGTCTATTAAAGACTCACGGCTTATCTGGTATTGTCATATCAAATCAATTATCTATCATTTTTCGTCCCCAAAACTATTTTCAATACGCAGCTGCTCAACAATCGTATATCACATCAATTACGAGTGAGATTACTCACCTGAAGGTTTGCTACAACTAGCGTTAACCGTTCCTTGCTTTGAAATGAAATCCGTATGATTTTGTCCCGTACCTATAATTTTATTCATTTCAAAATAATTATAGGTTAATACCATTTCAATTAACTCTAATACGCTAGAGTTCAATAAAACATTGTTATAAACAATGCCTAGTTAATAAACTATCCGTTTACTAACTTTATGTGAATTTTACTATTCACCGGGACATTCGGATCGGTCTACAGTGCCCCCGAGGGGTCGGAAACTCAATCTAAAAATTTTCCCAAACTTTTCAGACCATAACACACCTATGTTTCAAATTTGGGCTTAATCGGACAAGTAACGCAAAAGTTAGCGTTTCAAAGTTTCTGTCTGGCCACTGTCTTGGAGGCGCACTGCGCCAGGAATCAGGCGCACTGCGCCTGGGCGCACCCCGCCCTGATCCTGGGCGCACTGCGCCCTGCTCCTGGGCAGAGCTCCTGGACAGTCGCGATTTTAGCACTGTAGCTTGCAGATTTCGCCCCTTAAGTCCTTGATTCCGTTTTTAGTTGTTTGGGGTTTGTTCCTAGGCTAAAACCTTACATTCTAACAAGGTTTTTAACCCCCATAACATCCTCAATCAATCACACAAGGAATTAGGGTTCTTATTTCTAACAACCCCAAATCATCAATTCTACCATTTATAGCATCCTACTTCCAATGGATTGAGTTAGGACTTTGTTATAAGGACTTAATGGAAGTATATAACCATTTTAACCCCATGATCATGGCTGTAATTTCAGTTTGCAAGTTCTACTCAACCCAACAAGAAGAACAATCAAGAACATGAAGAAACTTACCTCAATTTCTTCCAATTATACCCTTTGAATGCCAAGAACCAATTGCAAGCTTCAAGCCTTCAAACTTCTTCAAACTTCTGCAGAATTTCAGCTTCTAGACAACTCCCGTGAATGCCAAAAATCTGCACAAGTCTTGCTTATATATTTCCAGAAATTGCACATTGGTCCTTGAAGTTGCATATTTCAAAGTTTTGCCACAAATAACACAATTTATGACAAATAACCAACTTTTATAACATTTTAAGTCCAAGACCTAAAATATTATTACATAACAAATCCTTTTCTGTCCAAATGACCAAATTACCCTTTTGAGGTAAAATGACCATTTTGCCCTTTTAATATAATTATATAATAATTACATTTTTGGCGTTACACTTGTTAACCATAAGCTCCTCATGGATTCGACGCTTACTTGCCCTAGCTAATTAGTGCGTTTAAGGTTTATTTTTTATTGCATCAATGACTGCGATCAGTAGGATGCGTCACACTTGTCAACAAGTGAGACATTCAGTTGCAAGACAAAGGTACAACATGTCATGTAATTATGATGGATGCGTCCAAACAAGTGAGACATTCAGTTGCAAGACAAAGGTACAACATGTCATGTAATTATGATGGATGCGTCCAATTAATGTGAGCAGATGTATTTACCCTCACTCAATGTAAATTTGGCTCAGGCGTTTTAATCCGGAACGCGTTTCATCAATCGGTTAAACTCCCTATCTCGGTTGAATAAGAAAATGCTAGGCCGACATGTCATCCCTCACTTATTAATTGCTAAAGCTTCACTGGTGCCACTCAAATCTCACCAAACAGTGGTAGGCTGAAAAAGTGCCTCATATTTGAATTCGCTTGAAAGTCCTGTCGCTGAACTATGAATTCGCTTGAAAGTCCTGTCGCTGAACTTATTGCCAGCATGTGACTATGCCTAATTTTCTGCAAGGAATCAAAAAATAAAATACAAAAGTGCATAATTCGGGAAAACGAAAGTTAAACCAAAATAATACTAAAAATAATTACGTCAAACTTAAAATACATAGTTTTTATCAACACTATAATAATAATAATAATAATAATAATAATAATAATAATAATAATTTTTATCAACACTATAATAATAATAATAATAATAATAATAATAATAATAATAATAATAATAATAGGGTATCACTCCTCATCTAAGTCCTATTGGGCCCTAATGGCTGCCTCCTAACTGCCCGACCCCATACGATAGTGCCAATTGTCTAATTAGATTCTTCCTAACATTTTATATTTTCTCCTGATTACGCGTTGCGCTGGGAAGGGTTACGTGTCGCGTCCAGTTGTGAACCCATAGCCAGTTGTGATCGTGTAAGTCAACGTGTCGCGTTATCTTAGCTTACGTCTCGCATTATTTGGTCAAACTAGTGCTCAAAATTTGTTCACTTCTACTCTCACCTGACACTACCCCACACCTAAAGTTTTTCACGGCTGCACAAAAACACCAACTATACTCCTCTGACAAGTGATATGTAAGTCAAAACAAAAAAACTTACATATCACTAGTCAGAGGAGTATAGTTAACCAAACACTAGGTTTCCTCCCGTAAACGCTTCTTTATTGAGTCATTATCTGGACTCCTTCCCTTTTTCAATTGACATTCAAGATCTTTTCCGTGGAACTTGATAAAGTTCTCGAAAAGCATTCTTGCAAGACCCGAGAGATCTAACCGACTTGATTTTCAATGTTCAGAATTGATGCTTGTTGGTTTTTAAGTGCAGTTTTAGTGGAAGTTCCAATTTTTCGAACCAAATCCTCTCTCTGTCTATGCCTCTTGTATTATGTTTTTGCAAAACGAGCCACCATGTCTTCAAAGCTTGGCTTTTTCTCCTATAACTTTGACTGCTCATACAGTTGATCCCTTCCGTAGAATCCTTGTCCATTCTGCTTTTACTTTTCTACCAGATCCTTTTTGTACTCATCATAAGTCTTCTAGTTGTTGTTATGAGGCCTTCTGTCATCAAACATATCCCTGGATGAGTAACAAACTTACACCTTTTTGTTTCCATCTTCATTTGACAAGGAATATTAGGCAGGATGAGGCCCACCATAGTTATCGATGTTGGAATATTTCACAAATTGTGGCCTTAGGACCATTTCTGTAATTATAATTTGAGTTATATTATATTTACATAATATGATAGGAATTATGCCAATATGACATAAATGGTACCCAGTTTACATAACCGTTACTTGATGGAAGTAACTGTATTCTCCCTCATCCTTCTCTAAAACAGATTCCACAAGAACACCAAATTTGTGTGTAATTCTCCATCAAATCGGAACATCATAACTGGAATCAAATGGCATCATCTTCCTCTGATCCTTCAAACTCTGCAATAACACCATCAAGTAAGTATATCTTCAACTGTTCTTTGAATTAGTGTTCAAATTGATTAGAAAAGTGAATAGGATGAATAATTAAAACAACATGTGGTATCAGAGCCATGTTATTCTTAATCAATTTGAACCGATTATGATGAACACAATGATTCACGGTTTTCTTGAAAATCATCGAACATAAAATTAAAATTTTTGAAATTCGATGTTTTATAAAACTGACACCAAAATCAAATACGTGTCTGATTATGAAAATGGAAAAGCATATAAGAACGAATTCCAAACCTTGACTTCTGATTACACCAAACTTGAATTTTTCTTGCCGTTTCACTCTTTCTGCATCCATCGGTGGTTTCAAGTGACGCCGCCTAATCTCTTTTGCATTTTCTAAATCTCGAATTAAAATGGCATGAAAACGTTTTTTTACCCAAGTGCTGTCACATTTTTCATCGCAGAATCATCAATATATATATATATATATATATATATATATATATATATATATATATATATATATATATATATATATATATATATATATATATATATATATATATATATATATTGCGATTGACGCCATCGTCGCATCACGTTAAACACACTGTGAAATGTCGATGGCGGCTGAATAGCTGATACATCCTAATATGCCGACTAATATTCTTAGGTTTGATTGTATTAATTGTTTTAGCCCAATAACTTGTTTTCCTTATTAATGGGCTAATGTATTTCCCAAACAATTATATTCCATTAAATATTATATGTCAATTAAAGGTGGCATGATCTTATAAATACATATAACATATATATTAATTCGTATATGCAATTATATATGTATCATAATTATCGTTGCATATATATGTTATATGTATATACAATTTTATATATAACCTGGGCTTATTATTTGATCATTTATTTTCCTTTGGCCCAATCATATGTGAGAAAAAGGAAATAGATTGATACTTAATTTTCTATTTGTAAATTGCCAAGTAGAAATGTAGAACTAAAATATTCCCTGACTCAACAATTTCCTCGTTTAAAAGATTGGCTCACTAAGTTCTTTTATGATGGAATTAATTTGCTCACTAAGTTCCTTTTATAATTAATTTTTATATATGACTGACCAAATAAAAACTAAATTCAATTCTCTGACTTAGTGAATTTGAAATCAATTTGGTTAGGTTAGTCGTTAGCCCAACTATAATTATCCATTTTTATAATTATATGTATTATCACACAACAAACCCAACGGCTAGTTGTTTGATAGTATCTACGATTAATTATTAACATAATTCTCATAAACTTTACATTCATACCCAAAGGTGTTATGTGATGTTTATGTAGCAAAAAATTAAATGTTAATTATGACGTCATGTTTGGTTGTTGGTTATAGCCAACGCGAAACCAATGATCAAACAAGACATAAATATTTCATATTTAACAATCGTTATGTAGTGTTTCAACTCTGCGCAACGGTGATTTGCAATACTATTATAACATAATTTAATTATTAGAACGTCATAATGTTCAATGATTAGCATTAGCCAACGCGAAGCTATTTGTTGAATATGACGGTAATTTGTCTATTGTTTTGCTGTTAATAATAGAATTAGGAACTAGTCCTTAATATGCCTTATTTTTTATCCCTCAATTACTAATTAGTTTATACAAATACCTCTACTAAAATCCTCATTTTAGGGCCTACCCTTACCCCTTATAATTATGGAGCTGAAACACTCACGGGAACTAACTTCTCATCATGGAAAGAGTCTATTAAATGACGCTCATCATGATGGACCTTGATTGTGCACTTAGAACCGATCCACCGACTGCTCTTACTGATACCAGTACCGTGGAACAAAAGTGGGTCTATGAGCAATGGGACAGGTCTAACCGTATGTCCCTCATCATAATCAAGAATTCCATCTCTATAGCGATTCGCGGAGCTATTCCTGACTCTGATAACGCGAAGACCTACCTAAGCCATGTTGAAGAGAAGTTTAAAGGTACTTCTAAGGCTCATGCAAGTACCCTTATACTCAAAATGCTGACCACTAAATACGATGGGATAAGCGGTGTCCGTGAGCACATCATGATGATGTCCGACATGGCCAGTAAACTCAAAGGAATGGACATGTCAATAAGCGATGGTTTTCTCGTTCATTTCATTATGACTTCTCTACGTGTGCAATATGGTCCATTCAAGATCAATTACAATACGCAGAAAGAGAAGTGGACAATGAGAGAGCTTATTGCAATGTGTGTCCAGGAGGAAGAAAGGCTAAAGATTGAGAAACATGATGTTGCTCACCTCACCACTTCAAGCTCGAAGAAAAGGAAAAGTGACTCTTCTAAGGCCCCTAAGACAAGTGCAGACTCGAGTTCAGACACTTCTTCAAGCAGTCCCTATTGTAAATTTTGCCGAAAGAAAGGGCATTATCAAAGGGAGTGTCCTAAGTTCAAGGTGTGGCTGACCAAGAAAGGGATTCCATACAATCCAGGTGGTGGGAAGAAAGCAAAGGGTAATTAAGGCGAGCTATGGTGAAGACTTAGAAGTGAAGGCCGTTAAACTCTCACATTAGTATTATAGAGTGGCTCTTTACTTACTCTTCATTAAGCTCTTTATGTATATAATATTACTCATGACTTAATGTATGTACTATACTTCAACTAAATGCTTGTAGCTTTTCATTTACTATGTACATAATAAAGTCACTATTTTCTTAAATTCCATTATAGATGGAGGAAAAGTTTACAATCCTCACTTTATGAAACTTGTTTTTTAGAATTGTAAGTTGTTTCTTTTAGATATCTTGAAAATTAATGGGAGTGGCGTCCTAAATTTAAATGACTCCAAAAGGATTCTAGTAGAATAATGTATAAACCTCAAAATGAGTGGGAGCAAGTTTACTATATTGGTATTACATGTCGATGACATCCTATTACCAAGTAATGACTTAGACTTGTCGCATGAATCAAGGTCGTTAAAGTTTATTGCAATGATTTTGCAATTGTTAGCTTCTCGATTAATGATAGTTCGAGTGGAGCTTGATTGAAATGTTGATACAAAGTATATGCTCATTTAAGAAAGAATGGAGGAAAACGACATTTGTATCGAAAACGTTAGCACTAACAATATGCTAATTAATTATCTCATTGAAGTCTTCAACCCAATGTTTTTATTGACATGTCATTAATATGGGTTTAATTCAAGACTTGCTTTTAGTAATTTTTAGCATAATGCCTTATTTGCTTATTGCTACTATTACTATAAGTTCAAGTACTTGACTTAAATATTCCTCCCTAAATTTGTTTGTCTAATATTATTTGTGCACACTAAGTTATCTTATTGACAAACATAACCCTAAGCTAAGTGTCATTTTGGCTTAATTTAATCCTTATACTCTTTAACAATATCAAAGTATAATTGATGAGGGCCCCGGGTTAAATGCAATCCGTGAGGCTGTATCTCTTTGCTTTGTTGTGGTTATAGAGTAAGATGAAGATGCTTGGCCAAACTTATAAATACTTATCACAAATGGTCACTCGGCCAAGTGGGAGAATGTTGGAATACTTCACAAAATGTGGCCTTAGGACCATTTCTGTAATTATAATTTGAGTTATATTATATTTACATAATATGGTAGGAATTGTGCCAATATGACATAAATGGTACCCAGTTTACATAACTGTTACTTGATGGAAGTAACTGTAATATATATATATATATATATATATATATATATATATATATATATATATATGGGGTAAGTATGATTTTCAGTTAGATGTTCCAAAGATACACACAAGAGAAACGAGAATTCTCCAGAGAAACTAGAATTCTCCCTCATCCTTCTCTAAAACAGATTCCACAAGAACACCAAATTCGTGTGTAATTCTCCATCAAATCGGAACATCATAACTGGAATCAAATGGCATCATCTTCCTCTGATCCTTAAAACTCTGCAATAACACCATCAAGTAAGTATATCTTCAACTGTTCTTTGAATTATTGTTCAAATTGATTGGAAAAGTGAATGTGATGAATAATTAAACAACAATCGAATCCAATTTGAATGGCATGGATGGTTTGGTTTAGCTTCTTCATGTTTATCCCCAAAGCATCCAATGTGAAATTTAATGTTGCAAGGTTTTCAAAATTTCCTCCAATTGAGTTCTTCCTCATGGATGTAAATCTCTTGAGGGATGCCACTGATGAGAGTATTAGTCTAATTCCTCAATCTATGCAAATCTGCCAGCTTGAGTCTTCTTCGAGATGGATCCTTGGGAGTCAACCAATTGGTGGAAACAAAGATCGATCTCTTTAGGTTTGCACGATTTCATAAGCATTTAAATCATACCGACGACAGTTTTGTATCATTTCTTTGTAACGGTCTCAGAGATCATATAGTGTTTCATCTTCAAGCTACTAAAAATTTTGAATCTTCACTTTCATCTATACTATTTTAGACAGCGGGGCTGCATTGCATAATGAACTTAGTTTTCAGTTGGTCTCATGTTGTGACAGTTTGAGCCGATATCGACTTCAACCAGTGCTTTGCAGCGCCTTAGAGTGTTATCAGAAACACGATTAGCTTCACTGCATCCTTTCTAACCCCCATAATGTTGAAGTAATCTGAATATCCAATACGACTTCCACATGTTGATAAGCATCTTCATCGTCTTTTCCATGGAACCACATTTCTCTTAGCAGGTGTAGAAATTGGCCATTTATTTCAAAATTTGCAGTACTCGAAACCGTGGGACGAACAACTCCCGACCTAGTTCTTTCCTTGGTACAACTTGCATACTCCTCCAATGACAAGTTTGTAACATCATCCACATGTACATCACATATTGCTCCTTGATTCTCACGATTCTCTTTAAGCAATTTGTGAAATTCACGCTCTAGTTCTGTGAATGGTGGAGTCAAATAAGAGTTTGAGCTCCTAGTCATACACTACTGCAAATAAAGAATAAAAACTAGTTAAACAAAACAAAATTCTTAAAAAAAACGTAGATCTATTGGATTGGAGAACATATGGCATTACCCAAGGACAACATGTCGCATTCTACGACTAACAAAAATCTATTAAAAATAAGATTAAAGTTGTAAAACTGAAATTTAGCTTTTGGTGGGAGATTCCCATAGAAAGGATTTAATAACTAACAACTAAACTAAGTAAACTCAAGTGAAACCGTTCCCCTACAACAACGCAAAAAACTTGATGATGTAAAAACAAGTGCTTAATTTATAAAGGATTTTACCGAAACTAGGGACTATTACACAACTAGACAAGTGTACCCAATCATATGACAATATAGCTTTGGTATGACCGGGTTGTCGAACACAAGGGGAATGAGTATGATTTAGTTCAGCAAGTCAGTTATAAGTTAAACTAAAAACAATATTAAATGGAGAATTTTTGGTTTTTAAAACTAAACTTGCAAATATTGGACTAAAAGCAGATACAAAACAAAGCGGAGATTTGGAAACAAGCGGGAAATAAATATGTTTTCAGTTAGATTCGATTACCCCCTAATGTTATGTTGACACCAATATTTTACCCGACTCGCCCGAATCAAATTTATGAAAGAAATATTTTTTCATTGTTACACTATTTTTTCTTCAAAAATTAGACATTCATGATCGCATCTGAAAGTACTTCATGAAACATATTTTCGGACCATCTGGATTTGGATTGTACACTTATTACGACTGATCAGAATAATGTGGATTTTATTCCGCTCTTTGCTGTTGACTTTTTCATTGGGTCAATGAACCATCATCGGACCATCGATTGAGAAATTAGAGGTCTAGGTTTCAGTAGCATCATACTAAAGATTTTTTTATCTAATGTCCTCTGACCAACAGGTTCCAACGAGAGATTTTCGAAAACACAACATATTGTTAACCTTCAGTTTACGCCAGAAGCATTAATTACTTACTTTGTTTCGCTCTTCAGTGTTGCTTCAGCAACCGAGGTTTAGCTGTTGGTCGTTCAACTATTCTTCAACTTATTTTAGCATAATACATTATTGTTCTTTATCGGTATTTGTTCAGAATGCGCAATAGAATCGACCGACTACAGATGATCGGGAAGTATTTCGTCTTTTGTTTTCTCGAAACCCTTCATACATCTATAGAGAGTGTGCAAAGTTCCTGGTATCCGACATTCTCCTTCCCGTGTTATTTATTTTTTATCGTGCATTTGTGATAAGAGAAGAATATATGATGACCATACGAACCATGTGTTTTGATCATCATCGACCAAATTTCTGGCATCACTAGATTCACTTCAGATACAGATTACTTATTATTCATATTCATGTCACTTGTGATGATTGTTAGAATTTGGATTTCTAAAGACTTCCGAAGATGAAGACTTAGTGATGCGACGTGACATTTAATGTTGGTCTTACGAGATCAAATTTTTGGCGTTGCTAGACTGTCTTCGGATCAAAATTATTTATTATTCAGACTCTATTACCATGTGTTCTTCAGACACATATTACTTATTGTTTAGACACATATTGCTTATTATTCATATTCGGTTCACTTGTTATGATTGTTAGAGTTTGGAAATCCGAATAGGATGACTTAGTGATGCGATGTGACAATTATTTTTGGTCTTCCGAGATCAAATTTTGGAATTGCTAGACTGTCTGTGAATTACGATTATTTATTGTTCAGACTTTATTATGAGATATTTATTAATTTCAGTAGGTTATTCTTATGATTGTTATTCGTGTTTTATGATTCCTTCTTTAGTGATTTGAGAAACAATAGATGATTCAAACTTTTGATGACGACATGTGATCTAATCATTGAGATCTTCAATTAAGGAGTTGACATAGTCCCCCGAACTTGATCAACAGTAGATTGCTATCTACTTTTTCTTCATTTGGAAGTGATAATCAGAGATTCTATTACCCAGCATTAGATATCACAGACACTTTAAAGCTCCGAGACATCTTAGCATTTGTTTCTCACTGTCGCACCATACCTACTTTCGAATATTATGTATTTTAGCCTTGTATTTGTAACCCTCATCATTTCCTAGCATTTAGGGGGAGATTGTTGGAGCTGAAATATTTTGCAATATTGAGTGATAGCTAGTTTAAAATATTGCTAGTGCATTAGGTTAAACTCCCTTCACTCTCCTATATATATATATATATATATATATATATATATATATATATATATATATATATATATATATATATATATATATATATATATATATATATATATATATATATATATATATATATTGGGAGTTACTCATTTATTAATGCGCACCTAAAATGTAGTCTTTGTAGTTTAGAAAGAGATTGGACGGGGAACTTTTCCCTGATCTATGTGTTCTTCATATGTATTAATTTATCTCCTTTTATCTATAATATATCAAATTATTCGTCATGCTCTTCGGTTTTTATATCGATTATATTTGAGATAGTTATTATTCTGCATCTTGATAGCCACCACGAATCCTAACACTTCCCATCACATAAACATCTATATTTTTTGCCTAGTCAATTTGGACTTTTTCAAAGAAAAATAACTTTGCTAGAAAATAAAATAAATTCAAATAAATTGAATAGAATGTACAAATAAATAAAACAAGTTAATAAATTTAAGGTCATCAAGATGTTTAAAATGACCAAATGTATGGATAAAAAAAAGCAAAACTTGTGATGGAAGGACTAATATATCAAATATGAAAAACTTTCATATGGTCTTTATTAAACTAAGTTTTGAGACTTAAATTTTATGGAATGAAGATTTGGAAGTCTAACCATGAGATCCATAAGGTATGTATGTGAATAGAGACCACGTGAAAAAAATGTTAATATAAAGGACCAAACTTGTCAAATCCTTGAAACTTAATTTTGGAATTAGATAGACACCAGAATGGAGTAATATTGTTCTGGTGTGTTTTAGCCCACAAAGTTTCTTCATCGCTATGTCTTTCACATCGTGTGGGCAGAATTATCTCTTGAGTTGCCTCTTGAATTCTTCTTAGGTTTCCATGGAGTATAGACCATTTTCTATGTCTTCATGTTTTCTTTTCCACCATACAGATGCATTCTCACACATGTATAAGGCAACATTATCCACTTTTGACTTGGCATCCTTAACAATAGTAGCATTGAAGTAGCACTCCAATGACCAAAAGAATTCATCAAGTTCTTTAGGGTGACACTCACATCCGTAACTTAATGTTCTAATTGCCTCTGTATGCAGCATCTCTCTTGAAATGGCTCTTCCACTATTACAACATTACATAGATTCACTTCGGCCTTTAAGACGTCTACATATTCATGAAACTCCCTTCACAAGGTGTTGATGAGGTCAAGGACATCCTCATGGATGAAATTGACTGCTTTACTCGATCACTCATATCATTCATCTCTATAATGATTTGATTGAGAATATTCTTTTACTCAAGGATCTTATTGACATTTATCTCCACCTGGATTGATGCCTCCTACCTTTAATGGTCCGGGAAATGCAAGTTCACTTCTTTATTGGGTAACCATAATCTCTACTTACACGAACCATTGTTCTAAACTCTTATGTCATGAAATGTGTTCTTCAACTGCTTGGTATTACTCGTGTAAGACTTTTCCTTCATTTGTAGTGGCCATTTGTCATAGTCCATCTTTTCCTTGTATTTTTCTCTCAAAAAAGAATAGATATATGCCTTTGTACTAATTTGAGATATGTAAGAAAGCTTAGTGGAAGGGCGGCACCCTCTTCAGACGTGCTCAAGGGGCACAGACTTCATCTTTGACTTGGCCTTCGGCCTTGAGAACACAATGATTATGGACTTTCTCTTTTCCGAGTCTTATTGAGCGCGTACATTCGGAAGGATCTCATCTCATAATTATCCATGACTGTTTATCTCTCTAGCATGACCACTTGATGAAATGTGGATGGAAGTGGGGTAAATGGCCGATACTACTGGAAGAATTCCTTTTTAGATAATAGGTGTGGTAGCTGGTATTCTTGTGATTGGTTTAGTAGGCGTTTTCTTTTATGGTTCATATTCCGGATTGGGTTCATCCCTGTAGTAATCGGATGAATTGAGTTGTAGACATGAAAGCGTAAGAACTCAACGGATTCCCTTCTTTGTTTGTCTGATTTGAGAGAGAAGGTCCCGTTGAGTTCTTAATAATTATAAGATTTTTTTAGAAGTTCATTGAAGAAGTTCTATTTACTCAACAGATTATTGTTCTCTTGTCTTTTTTAGCTTGAGGTCCGTTTAGACGATTTGACTCTTTATCAAGTGAGAGTAAGAATTCTCCCATTGTGATTAGTGGAACGTGCAAGATAGGACCAACTAGGCGAGCAGGGTCAAGAAAGAAAAAGAAAGTTTGTATACAAAGATAACTAAGTGAAGAAGGTCATATGCCACTTGGCTCACTTTTTGATAAATCAAAGAAATGCAATCCTAGGATGCTTCAAGAGATTTTGAAAGCAAAAGATTAAAATAGAAAAGACACTTGCAATTAAAAGATATATTATAATTCTTCAGGACTATTAGTATTATTCTTAAATGAGTTGGAACAAGTGAATTTTTTTTCTCTTTGTACGAATGTTTCACCTCTTTCAGGACTATTAGTATTATTCTTTAATGAGTATATAACCCACACATCCACAGCGGCTTCATTTGTAAATTTACATAGTAAGTGATAGCTTTTATTGAGCTCTTTTATATTTCCTCATATTTTTTTTTTAATTTTTAAAGTATATAATTATTTTGTAACATTTGAAATACTAGTTAACTAAACGAATTAATTATTAATGATCAATAAATGAGAGAAACGAATCCATATCACAATATTTGCAAATTATATTGTTAATTTTTTTATTAATTAATACAAGGATATCCTTTATCATGTTGCAGCTTTCATGAAGGCTTTCAATCGGAAAGAATCCACCCAGTCGTTAAATACTTGACTTTTAGACAAATATTATTATTTACGTATTAAAGATCCGACACTTACAAATACACGTTACAACAATCCCTCGAAAATAAAATTATATGAAAAACAATCGAAAATTGGGTGATCAGCTCAACATAGATTAAGATCGCCTAAGCAGACCGGCTAGTACCAACAAGCCTTCAAGTAATAAGATTCAAGTATATAATTAATATATACAATGCATAAATACACGTCTTTACTTCATGTCTATTTTAAGATATCAAATATATGAAATTTGATGCACGTAACGTTTCAACAACAGTTTTTCCCGATACAAAAAAAGAAGAAGACAGATCTCAATACGTTAACCAGTTTCTTCAAGTACCATACGATCGACTTCATTAAATTGTCAACTAACCGATTAGTCAATCTTCAAGTTGGGATCAACGTCCACCCTACCAACACCTTGCTCCGCCACCTTCGCCACTTCCACTTCCCCAATCACTACCCCATCCACCTCTCTTGCCACCCTCTCCTCCTCTTCTTCACTTACGTAGTTCGGATCATTCTCGTCCACTGCTGCCGGAGCAGGGTCCAATTCATCCGTCACCATTCCTCCGGGACCATCCCATGTGTACTTTCCGCCACGGCCACCTTTAGACTGCTTCTCAATCGGAATTCCATCCCGCGGGTGGCGGTCAAGACGGTGCAAACCTTTGTCTATGAGCTTTTTCTCTATGTGCTTTAGAGTGTCGAGGTTATGGGTATGCACTTCCGTCTTTTCCACTCGCTTCCGACCCTCTTCGTCGGCGCTTACGGCTCGGAACGTCACCGTTTCGTCTTTGTCGTCAATCTGCCTTATCTTCTGCATGATTTTGATCAGAATTTGATTGGTGATTGATGTACAGCTGATGTTGATGTTGGGATAGAGGCCGGGGGTTGCATTTTTTTATAGCATATGGAGGTGGCGCACGAGAAGGTGCTAGAAGCCGGAGTGGCCGTTACTAGCGTCTTCTTCGTTATCCACGTGTCGATTTTGTTAAACAAGATATTAGTAAATTAGTGGCCACGCGTCAGACGGCCTGTTCGGATAATTCAACGAATGTTTTCGAGTGTTCTAGATGTCTCGTTAGTATCACCAAAGTATAGTAGAAGTCATGTTCTTCTCTTTCATATATTTTGTTTCACAAATGTTTACCACAGCTAAACATGGTGTCCGTGGTAAATATGTTGTAATTGGAACAGAATGGGATGCGTTCGATCTCCATCAGCCATGATACGTTCATGTTTTTTTTTTTATTATTCATAAAATGCGTTCGATCCCCGTCCGAATCAGCTCTGACCCATCATCTTAATCTTAAGAATTAAGATCCGACCTGTCAGACCAACTTTTTTTATTTACAATTTTGGCCTAAATACCAAAATAAAAATTCGTTTTTGTCCTAATAACTAATTGTTTTTGGTTAAATTTACCTTTGTTTAAATTTTTTAATAAAATTGGTCCAAATTTTTAATAATTATTCCCCAACTATTTTTTATAATTTTGTTTACACCTATGTTTTTTTCTTACGATATTACATATTTACAATTTGTTTTACATTATAGGATTTTATAATTTTTTTTTCTATAAATATGATATTTTTTCAACTTTTACAAATTTATTTACAATAAAAACCTATTTTCCAAATTTATTTTTTCACATTTCTCACAACCTCTTTTACAATTTTGTTTAAGACTAATAACATAAAAACCACTTTAGTTTTTTCAAAATCCGATTTAAGCACTTTCTTATTTTTTGTTCTAAAAAAATCATTCACACTTTCAAAAAAATTTGTAAAAATCACTCATATTTTGAAAAACATCCATTGTGACCACTATAATAAATTCAACTCATGATTGTATGTCGCCAACTCAAAACACTTTTTATCCCGACGCATTTAAAATTTATTGGATTCACTTGAGCACCCTATACATTCACAACGTGGCCGAAGAGTTGCACTTACGAGGGCAAAAAAACATGTAGACAACTTTATATATCATTTTCGCTAGAATGGAGTTTCAATATTTGTTTCAAATGAAACTTTTCACATAACCTTTCGATAAAAATAATCATTAAAAGTTATAAAATAAAATGAATAGTGGTTACTATGAAATTATTTGAAAGTATGAGTGGTTTTTATGAAACAAAAAGAAATATAGTGGTTAAACCAGAATTTTTGTCAAACTACAGTGATTTTTATGCTATTAATCATTTTGATAATATATATATATATATATATATATATATATATATATATATATATATATATATATATTGTTGGATTAGGTGTCTAAGCCATGACTTTATATTTATATTTATCTTGTTAATTGAAGCATAAGTCCATTTGGGTTGCCCTCATAGCTGGAGGTTAGGATAGAGTTTAGTAGAGTAAAAGGTTGATTTATTAATTATTTAATAAATCAATAGAATTAATTAAATGGTTTATTAATATATTTAAGTGTTAATATATTAATTAGAAACTATAATAATTAATTAAGATTTAATCTAGAATTAATTGGATTTAATTTAGTGATTAAATTAATTAATTGATAGTATAGGGACTGGTTCTGTAATTATTCAGTAGTTGAATATTAACTGGACAGTGTACAAGGGTGGAAAGTGGCGAGTTTATGGTGTAGGCACCATAAATCTCGAAACCCTAATTAGGGTTTAGAGGAAGCCTTGCCTAATTGGTAAAAGGCTTACCAAAGATGGGTTCTAGGGTTTCAAGCTGTACCACCTGAGAGCTATAAATAGGGATCCCCTGGAACCCTGATCCTGTGCCATTTTCACTGTGATTACTCTGCTGGACTGTCTTCTCCATTGCTTTGGGTGTGACTTGCATTTGAGGCAGGATCTGTTTGTTGCTAGCTTCAAGAACAAGAATTAAAAGGTTGGTTAATTCCTTTTGATCTTTCAAAATTATCATTGGCCTTAGGTTTTAGTTTATTATCTTCATAGAAGAAAACATAGATCTTTCTAGGGTTGGTTCACAAGGCAGGATCTGTTTGCTGCTAGCTTCAAGAACAAGAATTAAAAGGTTGATTAATTCCTTTTGATCTTTCGAAATTATTATTGGCCTTAGGTTTTAGTTTATTATCTTCATAGAAGAAAACATAGATCTTTCTAGGGTTGCATGTGAACCATAAGTTTTATTTGTTCATTGATTGCTAGAAAACCCTTCAGTGGTATCAGAGCATAGGCTTGTTTTCTTGTATTTGATATAAACTGCATGAACTACTTTTGCCTTGAGTGTTTTTGCGAAAAACACCTCTTGGAAGAGGCCTTGGTCGAAATCAAGGCTACGGTTTCCTAACCCTAGCCGCCACCCTTGGTCCCCCCTTGATTTGCTTGCCTTGTTTAGTTGGTTGTTATTTTTGGTAGTTTACTAAATTGAATAACTAGAACCCTAATTACCTTGCATGAAAATTTCGACCAACTAGGGTTATTAGATAGAAAATTAATTTGATTAATTTATGAAATCTATCTTAGATTTAGTTAGTTTAATTAATTGTTAATTAAAACACCAATTAAATCAGCTTAAAGAATTAATTAAAATTCTCGAAAATTAGATAGAAATTCTCGAAAATTATGAGAAAATTAATTCTAAAATATTTTAATAAGATTAAAATATATATTATATATTTATGATTAAAAGTTAATATTTATGTATAAGAAAATTGGTTAGCCTTACCGTTAGTAGGCCTCATTCACAAAACTGTCCTATAAAGAGGGTATAAAGCGACTGCCTATAAAATAGTAGTCTAATGGGTGTCCACTCTCACCCACCGCTCTCCTGGTCAGTCGAGTGTCATTAGCCGAACGGGTTTGATAGAACCGCTAAGCCTCTTAAAAGTATAATGCTAAAACTGAAAGTACTAGAACTTTAAACAAAATCCCAATCTAGATACTTTAGGTTAAAATGTGAATTGGTGTTAATCCATGGAATTGCACATTGCACTTTGTGGAACGTTGGTGGAGCGTGTGTGGTTAACCGGCACGCCAACTAGGGTCCGCAAAGAGTCGCAATGGGTTTCTTGATTTTGCCATTATTGACGGAGCGTGTATGGTTAACCGGCATGTCAATTAGAGATGGTAATTGACTTCGAGAGTACCGAGCTAATTCGCATGGTTATTCATGCCCGGTTTGTGATCCTCGGCATCCCAGTCACAAACAGTGGGGCACATCCGAGACTAAACATGCCATTGAATAGTTCAATGTGTCTCAACAGATCTAGGAATTTCATATGATGAAATTGATAAGTGCATTATCTACCTTAATGACCATTATGTTGTGATTACGGCATCCCTCTTCACATCATAGTTGGGGTATTTTGGGTCCTAGCCTTAATAAATAATAAATTGGGTAATTATTTAAAAGGATTAAATAAAACTAATAAATTTTGTTTATTGTAGATGTCTGAATCGAGCGTCTATTCTCCTCCCTCTCCTCCTTCACCCATTTCTAAGAGCATCAGAATGCACCTGCCAAATATGGAAAGGCTGACTGGCCTTAACTGTAAGGAATGGCTTCGCAATTGGAGAATGGTTCTCGTCATTGCTGGCAAGCTTCATCTCACCTAGTATCCGATCCCGGTTCCACCAGAACAAGTCATCATAAAGAACCTTTATGATAAGCATAACTTGTTAGTTGATGAATCCGAAAAGATTCGTGACCTCATGCTGTTAACCATTGACCCCGAGTTCCGCAAGGATTTTGAATCCTTGGGGACATATAAGTTAATGCAATCGGTTGAGGAAAGGTTCCAAAAACCGGTTGAAGAGGAACGAGGTAGGATCTTCAAAAGACTTGCAGAGTGAAAGCTAAAAGAAGGAAGTAGCATCGATTCGCATGTTCTTCAGATTGAAGCGTACATACGCGAATTGTACAAGCTTGGTTATTCCATGAGTCAGGAAATGAGTGTTAACATTTTACTCGCTTCGCTGACGAGTGAGTACGATCTGTTCATTCAGACGTATAGAAAGGAAAACCAGAAAAGGACTTTCATGGGAATGCATCCACTGTTGACTTTATACGAGACACTCTTGGATAGGCATAGCTCCAATGGTTCAGCTACTTCTGGATTAAGTCTAGTGGGAAGACGCAGCAAGAAACGATCCAGATCGTCTTGATATGTCTTAAGCTGGGAATCCACAGAATCGGATACAGTCACGGAAAAATTGGAAGACGCTCCAAAGTCAAAATCTTTTGAAAGCTCAGGTATATCTAAAAAGCTCAAAACTCCCATTCCATAATCCCTTGATGCATAATGTGATAGTCACGTTTTGGTTTGTATGTAGGGAATCTGTAGGGTACGGGACTTTGGCACATAGGAGCACATTTGGATTGGATTTCCGGCTCATGCAGTTTTGAAGTTTAGTTAGATATTGAAAAATTGTTATTAGCTTTTAGATGCGTATGACATTGTCTATCATAGAGTACATTGTTCAAGGATTTTTGTTTTAATAAAATTTTCGTTTTTTCTTTTAACACCTGTTGTTTGAAATTATCCTTGAAATGTTGTATGATTGTGTTGAATGCATGATTGGTGATAACTTGAATGATGAATACATCCAAAGTGTTTGGATTTTAGGAATTGTGTCCCTTATGATTGTTAAGATAAATGTTATAAGAATCAATTCAACCAAAGGTCCAGTTGGACAGGACTTTGGAATCACTTGACTTAGAGTCACTTGATGAATTGAGTTCTTAATGTGTCAAGAAATGAATCAACCAAAGATCCAGTTGGACAGGACTTTTGAATCATTTAACTTAGAGTCAGATGATGATTAAGTTTCTTTATAAAGCACAAATGGCAAGAAATGAATCACCCAAAGATCCAGAGGATAGGATTTTGGAATTAGTTAACTTAGAGTCAACTGAAGATTGCAAGTCTTGACCAAGATTAACAAAGTCATAAAATTTACATAAAGATGTAAAAGACATCAAGATCAGAAGCAACAAACACATCAGTTACTGTGTATTGCTCGAATCTTCAAATAGAACACAATTGTTTGTACTTCGCGATATTTGTCATTCGGAATGACGAATATGGCTACGCTTATCAGAATAAGCGATTGAATTGAAACCTTGAACAGTTCAAGGACTTCAAAGGAAGTACAAGATCCATAGAACCTGAGTGACAATATAAACTGGGAAAATGTTTCACAGTTCATTCTCTTCAAGAACATTAATGGTCATAATGTGTCTTAGGGAAGATGATGGAGCGTTGGACGAAACAGTTCGATCCTCGATGTATAAGATACATTGTCAATTAGTTTCCGATAAATTGAATATTAAACCAGTCAGACCATATTCCGACCACATTCTAGACTAAGTAGGTTTTGGAGACACTGCCTAAAATGTGAAGCTAGGATTATCCCACTTGCACATAGAGAGTCCAGGGTCTTGTAGTGTCCGTCTGAACCTCATGACTAGCCTGAACCTGATCAACAATGTCGTTTCACTGGCCATCCCGCCATACCTGTAAAAGAAGAGCTCTTTTAGAAAGAACTCATGTTCTTAGGAAACAGTGGGAGTTGGGACAGTCCTGAATGAGTTCAGGATTAGCCATGTGATAGAACCTTTAGTCATCACTAGGCTTAGAGCAGAAATTGGATTTCTGTTTTAACACTGACATAATCTTCTCTTGACCAGTAGTTTTAATCACCATCATAAGTAGTTACGATCGAGGTGACATACCATTTGGTGGTAAAACACTATAGTTGGTACGGATTATCAATCCAACTACTTGGAAGCATTGGTGAGCCCGGTTGCTGCCAATTGAGAGAACCTTAGGATGAGATACAGTCTATGTGGCATTTTGATTGATTTTACACCTGGTCTAAAAACCAGTGGGAGTAATTGAATCATCAAAAGAAACCAACATGGACAGAAACGTACCTTCAGAACATCTAGTTGAGTGAGATGATACTCAGAGTCAAATAATTGACTCCGAGAGAAGCACTCTCAATAGATTAGATCAGATTCCACGAGCTTCTTGGATCGATCAGAAGTGTCATGAACATGTCCTGATGACTTAATGCTTAGAGCATAGTGAGTCAGATTCAGGATATGAACTGGCTGGGAATACTTAATGGATTCTATACATACGTGATAAATCATTGGAAAATGATTGGGGTGAATGATAATAATAATTTGAAAAGAGTTTCAAATAAGTAAAAGGACTTAATGGTTAAAGAATTTCGTTGGTATTCCGATGGAGCGTGTGTGGGTCACCGGCACATCGTAACACCTCGAAATAGTCTTAGGGTGCAGTCATGTAGACCATAGATCCCAAGAACCATGGAAAGTCAGAGTATACAGAATGGAGATGCAAGTGAGAATGACAGTATATGACAAAATTGAGATATCATCGGATGAATGTCCGATTGGATAAAGTGTATCATTGTAGGACATTTGGATACATAGAAAGAGTGAAAGGTCATATAGACATAGATATATAACATGGATTAAAAGTTTAAAAGGAATCTAGAAACCGATAATAGTTTTATGAAGAATCCGACTTGGTGATTACCTCGTGGAGACTTGGTAATAAGCAAGTGTAGCTACCAGTCAGATTTTAAGTTTCGTTTTTGCATGTTTTCACTTCCCGAATAATTTGATTATTCAAAGGTCCACAGTCGCTCATACTTTTCGGGAGTAAGTATGAACGAAGACTGTCGTAAATTGGTTTGTAGATTGTCTAAGGAGTTAGACATTGCAGTAAGACTGCTACGACGTTCACGAGTACTTAGAAATAGAGATTTGAGTATTGGATAAACCCGCGCTCAATAGATTGCTTCATGGATTACATCACGAGGA